>JAKTPO010000007.1:0-562098 GCA_030557635.1 Hemisphaericaspora nanyangensis | reverse complement strand
TTAATCGATGGATAAAATATCATAAATCAATTTAAGCTGTAGAGGCATACTACGACATGACACCAATTAAAACATTTCAGGGTTTTCACTTTGCTGATTAAACTTTCCCAACCAACGGCTGTTGTTTTATATGAAATGTATGTATATAGATAATTTAATGACCAGATTATATATGTTGCGTTTTTAAAAATAGAATGAACATGTAAATTGTGTTTTTTCTTGAGAATCAATATGTACTTTCTGTACGAATAGTTTGGGGATTTTTAAATCACGTGATTCATTTTTTTACCAACGCAGTTTTCATTTGGAAATAGAATAGGTTTGATCCAATGGCATTGCGGTGAGAACTAATAGATTATTACAGTAACGAAACACTATGTTATCTATAAGGAGCATTGGGATAGGAACCAAATCCGGATTTCCCCGGTTAATTCAATTACAAAATGCGCGTAATTCTATTCGAAACACTACCATTTTCAAACAAACAAGAACAGTGAAAACTTCAACTTTTGATTGGAAACCAGTCAAAGCTGTTCCTGGTAACTTAGCCACCATGGAAAATCAAGCCAAGGCTCCTATATTCAGACGTGCTATTTTTGGATTAATGCTAGCCATGCCTATAATTTCGTTTTGTTTGGGGTGTTGGCAAGTCAAGAGATTGAAATGGAAGACCGAGTTGATTGCAAAGTCCGAAAATGCCTTGGCTCAACCTCCTATTGAAGAATTACCTGCAAATATTGATCCTGAAGTTATTCCCGAGTTTGAGTATAGGAAATTTAAAGTTAGGGGGCATTTCGATTATTCTCAAGAGATGTTCTTGGGTCCAAGAATGAGAGATGGTGTCTTGGGATATCTTGTCGTGTGTCCATTTGTGAGAGCTTCTGGAGGGAAACCAATCTTGGTTGAACGTGGATGGATCCATAAAGATAAAGTTATTCCCGATTCTCGTAGTTCAGGATATTTGTCTCATTTAGCTATGCCTCAGGGTGAAATTGAAATTGAAGCGTTATTTAGAGTTATGCCTACAAAATCGTCGTTACAATTTGACCATGAACCTGGAACGAGACTGTTTACTTTCCCTGATGTACCTGCTATGGCAGAACAATCGGGCTCTTTGCCAATATATTGTCAAATGATTTATGATTTACGTGATCATCCAGAATGGAGAAGGCAGTCTTCAGAAGAGCATAAACAAGGAAAGAAACTGTCTATACTTGGCGCGTTATTTCGTCAGTCTGAAGGTATGACTAAATCAGACGAAGATGCTGAATTCATATCTAGATTTTCAGAAGAAGATGCGACTTTACAATATCAAGAATTTGAATTTGTCAAGGCAGGTGTTCCAATTGCTCACACTCCAAAAGTGAAATTGAGTAATAATCATTTACAATACTTGGTTACTTGGTTTGGTGTTTCTTTTGTAAGTGCGGGTTTGTTACTTTACAATGCGTGGAAGACCAAACAATACCTGAGTGCTGAAAAGGTTATCGCTGCCAAGCGTAAAGATATGAAGAAGACTTTTTAGAGAGCAATAGCATTATATATGTTAATTATATATTTCTGTAAATACGAGTGTCTAACGAACAAAGCTTAGTAATCCAAATAAGACAACTACCAAAGATAAGTCTCCTAATACGATTCCAACTAGATCATAATAAGCCAAAGCTCTCGAAACATATGGTTTTATCTGTGTAAGTTGTGGTAATACCATTGAGCCAAGCGAGATTGCTTTAATAATAAAATTATTCTCATGTTTTGCATGGAAAATCCCTGTCTTAACGCTAATCATGTAATAAGAAGCAACAACTAATACCTCAATTGAGAAGAACCAAGTAATAAAGCCAGTCAATGGAGTTTCTGATACTAATCCTCTCACATATGGATGACTAGATGCATGGAATAATTGATCAGGAACAGTAAAGAAATGATAAAAGAAATTGAATCCTGTGAGCAAATATCTAACAATCAAAAACCTAAACTTCCAAAGATTTTGTTGGTATAAATTATAAGCATATAGGTCATTCTGGTATTGATTGGCAGCAGGGTCAGCGACAGGAGAATTGAGCAAATCTGGTTCATCTAAACCAGCAGCACCTTCTGACAACATCTTCATGAACTGAGCCATTGGGTCATTTTCTCCTTTTCCGCCGCCCATTCCATCCTTTGAAGCTGGAGAAGCTTGTTGGAATACTTTTCTGAATATGGCATCTATATCTTCTGGAGTTTCCCCAATTGGTGGAGTAGGTGCTTCAACTGGCTGGGTAACAATTGACGTTATATCTTGAATTTCGGGATCTTCTTCATGATGAGATAAATCAGAAGAAACCCCAGTTGAGATACCAGTTGAAATACCAGAGTCTACGCTGTCTTCTTGTTTGTCCAATACTGATGTTACTGACGTGGTAACTGATGCTCCCTGCGATAGGATTGTGTTTAATCGATTGGAAGCATTTCCTTTGGCCATTTTGGCCTGTCTTCTCTCTCTAAGGATTCTTCTCTTTTCAGCTTCTGACAATGATGCATCTGTAAGTTCACTCATTCTTGTTGTTTTTGTTTAGCAATTGTGTTCTGCTGCTACCTAATTGGTTTTGATGTTAGGGAAGCTGAATGATCATTTTTGAATAATTTTTTTTTCTTTCCAACCAACATTTCCTCTGGTTGGAAAATTTAAATGTGGGAAAGCTGGTTTTATATATTAACCACATAAGTAATAATATTTCCCCAGTTATCATGGAGGCTTTCACCAATGGAGATACACTAATACCACTAGCTCCACCAGTAGACTATCAAGAACAATTACGAAGGCAAACAATCATAAACTCAATGGAAAATAAGGATTATTTGTTAGTAATTGCATCCCAGCAAAACAAGTCAGTTCAACAAGTAAAATATGAACTTAAACTAAGGCTAGTTAAAGAAGGATGTTAAACATAATTCGTTTATGTATTGATTAATTGTTACAAAAAGTTATTACATAGTTCTACATAGCGACACTTAACACATTTCTCCCCGCCAAAAGGGTTCATCTAAATGGTGGTCTATTAGCTAGAGCATTTGATTTTGGAGGAGTTTTTTTCACAATTCTCCCATTTGCTGAAGTAGCAGGTTTGGTAGCTTTAGTATTACTGGTAACCATGTATCTTGCAGGTTGGTTAAGGTTGGGTTGTTGTCTTTTATATGCAGATGCCCGAGCTACTGAAGGTATTCCTGATCTTGCCCTTGCTATAGATGCCTGTTGTTGCTGTGGTTTTAAAGCTATCCTCGATGATGACCCAACTGTGGAAGTATTCACTCTCTGACCTGCATTAATGCTAGTTGAAGGTGTTCCCCGAATTGACGAAAAGGAGTCGTTTGCTCCAACTCGAGACTTGTGAATACGTGTTGGCCCTGTTGGTGCTGTTCTACCAGGAATAACTTTTGCGGCACTTGGCTTGGCGGCTTGAAATAAAGAAGTTGTAGGTAAATGTTTAGACTCTTCTTGTATAGCTGCCTTTAAATTTGAATTTGATTCTTGTAAATTGGCCAATCTTCTCTTTAATTCGATAATTCGCTTTTCTCGTTGTTTGTTATCTTGTAGTTGCTCCCACGCTTTTGTGGTTGGTGCACCTGGGAAATCAACACACCACATCGTCAATGATAAGCCATATAAGAAACTGGAGAAGGATTCATTGAAATTGGAAATTGAAGTATGTATCGATGAAAGGTTTCTTGTATTTTTGTTCAATTCTTCAATAGCATCTGATAATGATGCAAACTTGGCAATTATATTGGGAGTTTCGAGTGGTAAGTTGTTGACATCGATTGGATAATTGACCTGTGGTGATCGACTCAATTGGAATCCGGAAGATCTACGCAGTTGTCTTCTACTGGCTGCTCTATTAGCTAGATATGGAGATGACGATGCCATACTATATAAATCTTGTTTATTTAAGAAAGATATGAGAGTATATCGTATATCAAGTAAAGTTAACATCAGTTTGTTTACAACATTTTCTTCAGCGACAAATTATTTCGCGACACTAAATTTTTCGCGACAATTATTTATCATCTTCTCCAATAATTTGTTGCCAAGTCTTACCTTCCTTTCTTAATTCAGCAGCCAACTCATCTCTAATCTTAGCGACTAAACCAGGACCCTTATAAGCAAATGCGGTATAGAGTTCAATAAAAGTTGCACCGGCTTTTCCAAATTCCAAGGCGTCTTTACCAGTTGAGATACCACCACAACCGATCAACACTAAATTGGAATCTTTGGTGTATTTTCTTAATAATCTTAATGCTTTTAAGGATAATGGTTTCAATGGCTTACCTGATAACCCACCTGTTTGATTAATCAACTCGGTATCTGTAGTTAATAATCTTTCAACTGGTCTTTGGATGGTAGTGTTGGAGATAATGATCCCATCAACTTTAGCATCCTTTGCTGATGTGGCAATAGATTCAATTTCTGGTTCAGTTAAATCAGGAGCAACTTTGACCAACACTGGTGGTTTCTTTCCTAATAAGTTTGTACCCAAGGAATCTCTTTCCTTGACAACAGTAGTCAATAAGTTGGTTAATTTTTCTTCACTTTGCAAATCTCTTAAACCTGGAGTGTTAGGGGAGGAAACATTGATAACTAAAACATCAGCATATTTACCTAATCTTTCAACACCTTTAACGTAATCAGTAACTTCATCTCCAAATTTATTCTTACCTAAATTAATACCCAATAATTTTCCATCTCTAAAGGCATTAGAAAATGGTTCAGCATCTGGAGAAGGAGCTGATCTTTCAAATTTAGACAACAACTTATTAAATCTAACTTTTAAAGTAGCAATCACATTAAAGTGACCAGAAGAATTAAACCCATATCTATTAATAACCGCATCATCTCTAGGTAATCTAAAAAATCTAGGTTTTGGATTTCCAGGTTGTGGTTCAGGAGTAATAGATCCAATTTCAACATATGAAAATCCACAATTGAACAAAGATTCAATTGCTTCACCATCTTTATCTAACCCAGCAGCTAATCCAATTGGATTCTTCAACTTGGATCCAAACACATCAACCCCTAAAACATCACTTTGGTCATTATAACCTTCATCCAATAATCTAGGAGATATTCCATACTTCATGAAGAGTATACCTAATTTGTGACCCTGTTCCCCATCGGTGAATGTTCGGATCAACGGGCATAATACGTATTCGTGAAATGCAGAACGTGCATCTAATAAGTAGTATCCACCAGCAATGGCGCCTGCTAACCCCCCAATTACAAGAATCGGAGTAGGGACAATACTCGATTTAAGGGGAGAAACTCTGGATGGAATTGCCTTGCATCTCAATTGCTTGAATATAAGGCGTCTATAGATTGAACTCATGATTAAGAAGCGTAAAATCTCTTTGTATCCTTTTGAAAAAGAAAGAGGGACTATAAAAAGGTGTTGCTGAAAAGATGGTGAAATTTTGATATCAGATGATCCTACTTTTCACTCAGCTCGTGGGGGCATGTTAGTAGTGTACTTGGTTCAAGTTTTTATTATTTTTCTTGATTTTTTTTCTTTCATTTTGGCGAGATGATCATCAAGCCTTAAGTTTAACTATTAAATGAAAATTTAGCTTAAGTAGTAACTTAGATCCACAACAACACCAAGTAGAAAATGGCACTTACAGGTAAAATGGGATCCTATGACAGAGAAGGTACCTCCAAATATGAACGTGGAGGTCCCGGTCACCAAAGAAAAGCCAAATTCACCAAAGACAAGAAGTTAAACGCTAAATTGAAACATATTGATCAACAATATAAAGAAGCATTAAGATCAGCAGCAGGTACTGACTTGTTATTACAAGAAGAAGCTGGATTCTTGGAAGCTGATGGTCCTATGGAAAAAACCTTCAAGTTTAAGCAAGATGATATAGCCGAAGCAGTAGATGTAAACACTGCCAACAAGAAATTTGAATTGAAATTGCCTGAATTTGGTCCTTATCAAATAGATTATTCGAGAAATGGTAGAGAGTTATTATTAGGAGGGAGAAAAGGACATGTTGCATCTATCGATTGGAGAACTGGGAAGCTTGATTGTGAATTACATTTAAACGAAACTGTACATGCTGTCAAGTATTTACATAATGATCAATACTTTGCAGTAGCCCAAAAGAAATATACATTTATTTACGATAAACAAGGAATAGAATTGCATAGATTGAACCAACACATAGAATCAACATTATTGGACTTCTTACCATATCATTTCTTATTGGCATCTGCTGGGAATACCGGTTTCTTGAAATATCATGACGTCTCTACCGGTGAATTAGTCAGTGAATTCAGAACTAAATTAGGTCCAACTCAAGCAATGAAGCAAAATCCATGGAATGCGGTGATGCATTTGGGTCATGGTAATGGTACAGTCACATTGTGGGCTCCTAATATGGCCACTCCTTTGGTTAAACTTCAATCAGCAAGGGGACCAATTAGGGACTTGGCAATTGATCGTGAAGGTAAATATATGGTGGTTAGTGGTGCCGATAAGACATTAAAAGTATGGGATATACGAAAATTTAAAGAGCTTGATCAATATTACACTCAAACTCCAGCAACTTCTTTGGATATTTCCGATACGGGGTTATTATCAGTTGGTTGGGGACCACATGTAACATTGTGGAAGGATATATTTAAAGGACATCAATCAGACCCATACATGAACCATCTTCTACCAGGCTCAAGAATCGAAAAAACAAAATTTGTTCCATTTGAAGATATATTAGGTGTAGGACATCAACAAGGGTTCAGTTCGATTATTGTTCCTGGATCAGGAGAAGCCAATTATGATGCACTTGAAATCAATCCATATGAAACTGCTACACAAAGACAACAACAAGAAGTGAGATCTTTGCTCAACAAATTGGCTCCGGATACTATTGCACTTGACCCAAATATTATTGGTACAGTGGATAGACGTGCCATGAATGTCAGATTAAAACCGGGCCAAATTGCTGAACTTGCAAATGAAGATGAGGCTAAATCAAAGAAGATGGAAATTAAACCAGAAGTCAAGGGGAAGAATTCGGCATTAAGAAAACATTTAAGAAAGAAGAGACAAAACGTGATTGACGAAAGGAAATTAAGAATAGAAAAGAATTTGAAAATGGAGAAGGAAGCTAGACAAAGAAGACAAAAGGAATTACAAGGAATTCCTGAAGAAAAGGATGTTTTGGCCGCAGCCTTGGATAGATTTAAGTGATAATATTGTATATATATATAGCAGTGCTAAGTAATCAGGGTATTATGGATTTTCTCTTTGATACATTTCTTTTGCGATATCAAAGATTGCCTTTTCAAAAATAGCATTCTCCCACATAATTGACTCAAGTTCGTCCTCTAAGATATAGTCTTCAGTTTTCGTGTTTATCCTGGAAGAATCAAAATGTCGGGATTTCTCGTCACACTCAGTAATGGGTCTGAAGGGGCGTTCATTGCAGGAAGAATTGGATCCGATCGTTCCTTGTTCAATCACATTCAACAAGTACTGGTCTTCATCTGTCAAAAATTGAAGACTAGTAAGCCCAAATGTATTTAATCTTGAGGTGTATGTTCCAATTTTGATTAGTTGTTGACAAAACCTGGTTACTTCCATCTTATCATGGAAAAGAATCATATTTCGGAAATCAATAGGTTGTACTATCTTTCTATTATAAATGCCTTGGAAACTTAATCTGGTATTGAAATGATTTTCAAGAACTCGCTCAAGTGCTTCAACCTGGACACCTAACTTGTCATTGTTAAGTAACATATAGGTCTGGGAGAAAGACTCTTCCTTTTCAAATAGCTTGTCTAAGTCAACATTAATTATAATATCAAAATCTTCTTCGTATAATAAGAACCGGAAAAGTTTGTACAAGGTCGATGGTTGCAAAAATTCTTGTGGAGTACAATCACTGCTAATAACAGTTTTTGGAAATTCGGAAAGCCAATGAATTATGGCAAGGACAACTCTTGAAGTATCTTCTAGATCTGAAGGAGACATGATTTGGAAAGTTTGCTTTACGGGTAAATTTTGGTCAAATAAGGGTGGTGTAGTATTAGCTTTATGAGATAACGTGTTGGTCCATAAGTGTCACAGATTGGAAAAATAAATTATCTTAAAATCCTTTTGTTGAAAACCTCGCCGTGGACTAAACAGAAACCTTTTTTAGCACCAGAAATTCACACGACGCTCCCGCGAATTTCCTGTCTAACTCTCTTTCGATTAGAACGACGCTGGACCCAACTTAGACTGCCTAGAAAAAAAATCCTCGGGAGGAAAAGTTTCTAAGGAAACCGAGTGTTTTTATCAATTCACCAGGTACACCTTTGGCTATTCTCGATTTATTTCTCTTATAAGTATTTGGGCATTTGTCTTGGTATAATTAACACTTGATTTATAATGTCAAATACGTGCTGCTTCCACAGCCATTAAATGTTGCATTACCGCTCTCTGTGAACAAGCAAAAATTTTGTTTGTTCTTCAACAAGCAACAAAAAAAATTTCCAAACCCCATGTTACATTCATCAACATTCATTTCCAAAAGAAAACAACTTCCAATCACTAATGTCATCAATAAAGAAGCTACTAAAAGCCGCAAAAGCCTCAATTGAAAAGGGAGACCCAGAATCAGCTCTCGAATATGCCAATGATGCCCTTGAATTGGACAAAAACTGCTATTTTGCCTACTTATTTAAAGGGAAAGCGTATCAACTTTCTCATCAATTCCTGGCAGCTATCAAAGCATTTCAACAAGCAACAGCAATTGAACCTGATAATTTATTAGCATGGAAGGGATATTTCCAAGTAGTAAAGAATCGATCTGACTATGTCGAGTTTTTCAAGGTAGTGATTGCATTAGTTCGGATATTGGTAAGTCAAGGTGACGGTGTTGCTGAGATTGTGAGGGATGTAAAGAATTATTTGGACCTTCATACATACAAGACTAATGATGAGTTGTATGAGTATTATTTACGATTGGTTATTCCTGGTGGGGAAATGGAAGAGTTATTAGGGAGATCTTGGACATTGGATTCTCCCGAATCTAGCTTACAGAAATTGTTGGATTTTAAATATAAACAGGTGGATAAAGATATTCAAGGAAAGCTTGCCAAAGAAAGAGTCAAGTATGGAAGATCTTTAACATTAGATCAGAAAGCCAAACTAGATGTTCTTGCTTGGAAATATCATCAAGAAAGTGATTTAATTGAATTATTTGAAAGTTTCTTAAATGTCTGTAATGATGATGTCCTTAGACAAAAATATCAAGAGAGCTACTTAAAATACAAATATGAATTATTGAAATATTGTCCCGATAAAGCAAAGATGTATAAGGAAGTAATGACTACTGTTGATGATATGATTCTTTTGAAAACCAAAAGTATGTTTTGCTGGAATTTGTTCTTCAACTGGAACGATGCAACAAGTATCTACGAATTAGACGAAGATAAGATTATCAGCTATCTACAAGCCTATCAAAATGAAGGATTAGGATTGATTTTATTTGCGTTTGTAATGAGTGATATCTCACCGTATAACAAAGAACGTATCATCAAATCACTTTCCCTAAACACACAACAGCTTGAATCCAAAAAGACACCCAGAGATACTCCAAAGCCAGAAGGTTTAGATGAAGAAGAAGGTGAGGAAGATGAAAAAGTTCTCAAAGAATTGATTGATCAAGAAGAAGATCCAGACGTTTCACAATATTACTTACCACAAGATGAAGTCCTCAGATTAATTCTTGAAGGATACAACAAAACCAAGGACTCGATATTGGCCAATAGAATAATCGTGAATTATTATATTCATTTGCGAGAATATCATAGTGCCTCTGAAAGATGTAAAGATGGAATTCGTTTAGTTGCAGATATACAACGAACTTTTGGGATTGATTTGGAACACACCAAGGATGATTTCTTTTGTTCGTTGGCAATTGTTTATACTTATTACGAAGCTCCTAAGAACTTCAACCGTGCTGTTCATTTATATGATAAGATTCTTGAGACTAATCCGGCAAATATTAAAGCCAAAGTTGGTAAGGGTTTAATTTTTGTTGAAAGGGGGGAATTGGAACACGCTAGGGTTATATTGGAAGAAGTAGTACATGAAGCTCCTGAAAATAGAGATGCAGAATTGGAATACTATTGGTGTTTGGTGAAATTGGGAGAATATGACCAGGGGAAACAAGGACTTGAAAATTTCCTAACCAAGATTATTGGTGGTGATTTACATAGCAGTGAAATTAGAGCGGTTGTGCATTATAGATTAGCAAAAGGGTATCTTTTAGAAGATGACACAAACAAAGAAAACATCAACCAATGTTATACGCACTTGATCCAATCATTGAAAGATTATGAATTTTATGCACCATCCTATTCCTTATTAGGTATACTTTTCCATGATTATTATGGTGACACCGAAAGATCTCAAAAATGTTTCTACAAGGCATTCGACTTGGACATAAACGAAATCACCGCTGCTCGATACTTGGTCGAACAAGCCACTGCCAAGAATGAATGGGAAGTTGCACAAGTCCTCGCCAAAAGAGTTGTGTCCCACGAAGCCGCAAGGCGATTACTTTCGAGAAGGGCCCCTGGTGAGGCTGCTCAAGATCAAGCCTGGCCATATCGTGTATTAGGTTGTGGTGCACTCAACTCCCAAGATGATGCTAAGGCCGTTGAATGGTTCCAAAACGCCATTCGTATCAATGCTGACGATTTTCAATGTTGGGTTGGGTTAGGTGAAGCTTATTATAATTGTGGTAGATATGATGCTGCGGTGAAAGTATTTGAACATGCCATGAGTATGCGGGATGAGGTTCCGTGGACAGTGCAATTTATGTTGGGGGTAGTCATTTGTGAAATGAAGGAGTTTAATGAGGGGTTGACATATTTGTATGCTGCTTTGGAAAAGAATCCTAATCAAGAATGTGTGATTAGTGCGATTTATGAGGCTAATATTGAAAATGCCAAAAGGTTTGTTCAGTCGGGTTTTTTTGGACGGGCTATAAATGCGATATTAAAGGCTTTGGAGTTTATAAAATTGGCAGTTGGGGTTAATGCTTCTTCTCAAAAGGTGTGGAAATCATTTGGTGATTCGCTTAAAGTGTTTACTAAGATTCGGGAGCATATTGATAAAGTTCCCTTTCATGATATAATTGCCATTTTTGAAAAGATTGGGTTTAACACTGAGTCCGCAGATAGACTTTCTGAAGATTTCGCCATTGATGAATCTATAACATTTAAACACGCTTGTGAATTAGTTGAACACGGAAATACAATCAAGGCGTTACTCATATTTATAATCCTCGGTTCTGTCGCTGGAGTCAAATTCCTCCCTTCCAAAGTCAACAAACTCCTCCGTTCAACAGCATATTACAACTTAGGTCTCTCCCTCCTTGAATCTTACCAAGTCCTTGGCGAAGAAGTATCAATATATCGTGACAATTCAATTTCATTATTCAAAAAATCCATTCAATTAGAATCCAACAATGCCAATTATTGGATTGCACTCGGAAATGCATATTTCTCAACCACTCCACAAATCGCGCAACATTGTTATATAAAAGCCACAACACTCGAAGTCCGTGATGCCGAAATTTGGGTCAATTTAGCTGTGTTATTCTTGAAGTATGGAGATACACAGCTTGCCCAAGATACGTTTTTGCGTGCACAATCTGTTGCGCCAGAAGATGCGCAGTCATGGTTAGGTCATGCTGTTGCATCTGAAATATTGGGTGATGAAACCAAGGCGGCAAATTATTATACTCATGCGTTTACATTGTCGAAGGGGAGATTATCACTTGCTCAATTTTTGTATGGTTTGTCGGTAGTTACTCGTCGTGTTGGAAAAGGATGTGATGCTAGGGACGTAGAGACGGCGCAGGAGTTGAGTATAAGTAATGCAGCCATGCAGCAATATTTGAAATATTATCCTGAAGATGAACTGGGATTGATGATTGCGATAACGGTGGCTGAGAGATG
This sequence comes from Hemisphaericaspora nanyangensis, assembly GCA_030557635.1. NCBI lineage: Eukaryota > Fungi > Ascomycota > Pichiomycetes > Serinales > Debaryomycetaceae > Hemisphaericaspora > Hemisphaericaspora nanyangensis. Next base: position 550,106 of record JAKTPO010000007.1, on the reverse strand, counting down.
TAAAGATTTTGTGTCTGCTCTTGGGTATGGTGATAGATTGTGTGCTATATTGGAAAAGGAGTATAATGAAAGTGGTGATGAAGCCGTTTTGGAGAGTTTTAGTTTGATAAAGGCCCAGATTGGCAGGATTTATTTAGCAATTGGTGAATATGATAAAGCGATGGAAAGTTGTCAAATTGCATTAGAGTTAATTGGTGAAGAATCTCGATTTACGGAGATTATGTTATCGAGCCGTGTAACTATTGGTTTATGCCATTTCTTTACCAACCAATTTGAATCGGCATTGGAAGAATTAAAGATCATATTGGGAATGTATAATGATTCATCAGTGGTTATAAGCTTAATTGCTCAGATATTATATGCTCATGGTACTGAAGAGACGAAGCAAGCTGCTATTGATCAGCTATTTGCCCATATTGAAGAGCATGGGTCCAGTTTGATTGTTGTTTTGACCCTTGGTGCTATTTCTTTAGTTGATGATTTACAAGATTATCTTGGTGCAATTAAAGAAGAATTACTGGGGTTGAGTTTGGATGAATTGGTGAATGATACCTATAGAGAGGTGCCTAAATTACTTAGTGAGATTAATCATAGATTAAAAGGTGATGATCAAGATAATTCAGTTTGGCTTAAATATGCTTATTTGTTTCCTTTTGATTATAATGTTTGGAAAAATGTTAGTAATGAGATGGCAAAAGCCGTGGTTACATTGAATGATACCAAAGTTAATTGTTTACAAGTTTCAGAGGCATTATTGAAGAATGGTGAGTTGAGAGATATTCAACGTAGTTTGATACTCACACCTGACAATCAAGAATCAATAGATGCGTTACGACTCTGTTTCTAGAAGCATACATTTTATATAAGTGATTTCTTTTAATGTACAAAAATTTATATTCGTTATGTAATTATGTAAGAAAATTACTTTCTTTAGTGAGATGTTCTGGCGATGATTGAATAATTGGAGTAATCGACAGTTATCATTTCACTTAATGGGTTGTTTGAAGTAGCATGGTTAATTAATTCAGCTTGTTCAAGTTCCGATTTCAAATAATCAATCACTTTATTGAATTTGTTTAAGGAAAGATCATTATGTTTGGATAATTTATCTAATAAATCATATTCTTGAATAATGGCAACAAATTGTTTTCTTCTATCATCTTCAACGGACGATGATGATGATGATGATTCTTCTTTATCATCAGATGATTGGGAGACTACTATTAACCAAGTATTTGCAATTTGTTCGTATGCCATTGATTTAGTATATTGGAATTCATTATTAGAAAAGTTTGGTAAATTATGAATTAAATTGGTTGCTTCTTGTAAAAAGGTCAATGAATTGATCATATTGGATTCAATAGGAGGTAAGAAGTTTAAAATGAAATCACTTACGCAGTTTAAGAATTCTTGTAAATGAGGTTTGATTCTTAAGTATGAATAATCAGATTCAACATCACATTTATAAGGTAAATGGCTAATGATTAAATCGAATTTTGCTTGTAATAATTCTATTGAGTTGATCAAAGTTGGTTTTGGGGACAATTTGATTAAACTTGATTGAATTTCAGGATGGACTTGGATTAATGATTGTAATAGACATTGTAAGCTAGGTCGGTCTAATACTTCGACTAATCTATTGGTTGGTAATGGTTGTCCAATAATTCTTGGAGTTCTTGATCTTTTGAATTTGGAAGGTGGAGGTGGGGGATAGTATTTACGTCCAGGAATGTCAGATTCTGAAGTTATTAAATGAGATGATGACGATGATGAATCTTCTTCATGCAGTCTCTTCTTTTTCATCTTTGATGTAGGTACTATAGCAAGTGATTCATCTCGAGTTGTGCGTGGAGTATTCCGAAATGAGATGGTTGATGTAGCAGATGTAGTGTTATTGGTGGAAGAACTGTTCATTCCCCATTTAAATCCTGTTGTCATCATTATAGTAGTAGTAGTAGTTGTTGTTGTTGTTGTGTAATAGCAAATCTCTGATGAAGTAGTATTTTTCCCTGTTTAATATAATATATATATCTCCCTTTGTTATCCTTTTATGTGTATGTGTATTCCTTTTTTATTAACCTGTAATATATATGTGTATTCTATACTATAGTAATAGTATTTATCCCTTAACCTATTTTGCCCTTCTCACTACCCAAGTAGCTTGTTAGTAGTAGTTTTTTACTAGTAATACAGTAAGTTAAAGTAAAAAAAAAACTGTACAAAGTATCTTTATTAAACAGCTTTGAGTTTTTTTTTCTTTTGCTTTTTTCTTTTTTTTCTTTTATCTTTAAAATGAAATTTCTTCTTTTTCTTCCTTTACTCATTCACATTTTCATCATTCTTTTTGCCATCATTTCATACATTATATTAAACAATCGTCAAAATTGAGTTGATTTGTTTACTTTAAGGACGTTTTGTGATTTGCAAAAAAAATTCATTAGCATACTTAGTAGTGTAATACTTATGATTAACTTACTTAGTATATGAGTAGTTAATTTATACATTTAGTTGTATTATAATAATATTCACAGTGATATTACTCTCTCTTTTTTTTTCCTTTACCCGAATAGAAGTATATGTATCCAAATCATACAGAGACTCGTAGCCTTAGGGGTAACTTTTTATACTTTATGCTTTTGACATTGCAACCATAATTTCAAAACTTTATATTAATCATTATACTCAACTCACTATACTACACTTCACTAAACTACACTGAACAACACTTTCTCTTTTGTAATAGATATAATTTTCCTTATCTCTTATTGAACCCCCCCTCCATGTGAACGCCTATTCCTAGATCTTTCTAAATATGGGAGTACTTTCTCCATATTTTTACAATACTATTCCCTCAAGGCTAAACACATAATGTTATCTAGAGCCATTATAAATGATTGGATAATATATTATTATCTACTTGTACTCGGTGTCTTCAACCAGTTATATCAATCCATCGATTTAATAAGTTAGGATCTTAAGGCAGAATTATCACATTTTGCATTGGAGAGAGGAGTCAGAGAGAATTAGCAGAGTGGGTTATTTGCAAAAACACCATAAATTATATTGCCATTCTCCGTTGTTCCTTAGTCATAAAAGTCAAGCTGCCCCAGATTATGTTCAAATAATTGGTCCAGTACATAAATTAATAATTCATCAAATCAAAAACTGTTCTTAAAGTATCCGTAACAAAGAATTATGTTGCTAGTTAAACTTCCCCGAGAAGCTGGATGAAATATTTTACCATTTTTTGAGTTATTGTCAATGAATGGACTTCTGAGGTTTTTAAAAATATCCACAGTAAGAACATTTCGGCTATTGGTCAATATAAGGATTAGTTGATAGAGCTTGGCTATGGTAAGATATATCATGAACTTCAGCCTTTTCTTTTAAGACTAGATTAAGAGGGAGTTTGTTTTTTTTCTTTTTTTGCAACCAAATCAACCAAGATGGCCTTCTAACAAATATTTGATGCCAAAGATATCTGATTCACAGATAATGCTTACGTTTTGGATAGGTCATGTTTCACATATCACTTTATGACTTCATAAAGCATAGTTCGATTTGTTAATGTGCAAATCATACACATCTACCCCATCCCACACACTTCTCAATTAACTACAAGTCATAAAGTCAAATGCGTTTGGGTAACTTACACAAAACTACTTACAAAATTCAAAATAACTTTAGTATATATATATCCTATGAATATAATTACGGCAGAATCAGCTACAAGCAATAAATCTCTTCATTTTTGCACTCTCAATAATAATCATTCCCTTCATAATCATGTTCATCTTCTTCCAACTCTTCTTCGAAATCATCATAATCTTCATCAAACGCAGATTCGCTTTCAAGATCATAATCCGCCTCATTGAATTCCTGGAATCTATTTCTCTTAATCTCAACTTCATCATCGGTCATATCATCACCTTCTCCATTCACTTTTGAATTCGTAAAACTACCCCCATTGATATTTAAACCATTACTATTTATTATATTCGTCTTTTTTATTGTTTGTTGTTGTTCATCTTGTTCATCTTCTTCTTCTTCAGCTTCTTCCAATTCAATCTTCAATTCTTGTAAAATATCAAAACATTCAGCTAATAATGCATTCAAAGTCCCTTGTCCTTCAGGTATTTGATTATTAACAATAAACTTTCCATCTTTACGCAAATTATCCAATGATCCTAGCTTGAATTGAAATGGATATAATTCACGCAAGTTGTTTAATCCTTTTACTCGTTTCAATTCTAATAAACATCTCTTTACGGTTTGTAATTGATTATGAATCGGAGATAAACTTTCACTCACAGGTTCACTACTTTCCAATAATTTATAAATGACAGAATAACATCTTCTTAAAAGATATAAAATCAATGTTTGATGCTTCTTGAATAAATTAGCAACAATTGGATCTGCTCGGCTGGTTAGCGTTGATAATCTGATCCGTTCTTCATCAATGGTCTTTAATGATTTTTGATAAGTATATAAATCAGTTTCACGAAGAGTCCATCTTCTCGTAACCAATAAATTCTCCAATGTTAATTTCAAGTCCGATAATTGTTGATAAATGATCTCAAACTTTTGATTGATTTGTTTGACATCAATACCTGAATCAGAACTAAGTGAAGTTTGAGCTAATTTCTTAATCACTTGTTCTAAAGTTTCATGATATGACTCGTTATTATCCTTATAAATCACCAGTAAATCTTCCAACAAATTATTACATTCATCAATTAATCCATTCATAATAGCTTGAAGTGATTCCAATTGCTTGGCATCTAGTTGTGGTAATTCATTACTATAGAATTTACCATCCGATTCATCTCGTAAACTTTCAATATTTTTCAATTCTTGTTTGATTTGATTCGTTTTAATCAATAACTTTTCATGCTTGATAATATTCCTCCTGGGTGTTGATGTTCCTGATGATTCTTCTTTGATATCAGTTAAAAGGGTTAATAATTGTTTTCTCAATCCAATTAATTTATGATATACTGGTTCCAAATCACGAGGTATATTCTTAAAATTATTTTGTAAAGTTTGATACAAAACTTCACATTTATTAAGTTTATTTCTTAACAAATTTTCTTCAATTTGACGAGTTGTAGTCTTTATACTAGCTGCTGTTGCTGCTGCTGCTGATTCTTCTTCTACTTCATCATAATTTGAAGTGTTAACAATAATATCTCTTATTTCTTGTAATCTAATACCAATTGGTTGTAAGTCTTCTTCAGTATATACATTGCTTTCTTGTAAATGAGTTAATAATTTCATAACAGTCAGCAATGAACTATAAGTAGCAGGGGCAAATTTGATTAATCCACAAGTGACAAAGCAAAGAGATAACAATTGACATATATCATCAATTAATAAATCATTAATATTTGGTAAATTCAAAGTCATCCCTTTTAATTCTTCATCTTTTCTAGTCAATTTCAAATCATATAAATGATTCAAGAATTCATCATAAATCAGATAAACTTGTTTAGAATCGATATATTGACTCCTATTATTCTTTAAATCTAATAAAGTCTTGTACATATGATTGAACTTTTCATACATTGGTTTCTCATATATGGGTACATTTTGCTTGGAGGTGGAAGAAGGAGTACTACCACTGCTAATGGGTGGAAATGTAGTTGGATTTGGGGTATTGGGTCTAGAATGAGGTGAAAGCATTCCTGAAACCATGATTGATGTGTGTTGCTTTGTTTTGTTAAACCTAAATTAGATGAAACGATATAAAAAACGAAACGATATGAAAAACGTGGTGAATGTGTATATATGCAATCGATTGATAAAGAATTAAAATGTATGTATGATAATCAAATTCAGTGGGGCAATGAGGTATAGTGTGTTGATTATGTACAGTAATAAAGGGGGTGTGAGTGGATGGGGGAGAGAGGGCTAATACACTAATTATAAGCGTTGTTAATCACAGGTTGGGGGAATTATTATTGTTCTTTTTTTTTGGTTTAAAGTTAAATGGAAGTTTTTTCTTTTCTATGGTTAATGGGATAAATTAATGGGAATGATTAACAGAGAGAAATAGAGGAATAGAAAGAGAGAGATATAGAGAGAGCAAAAAAAGAAAGTTTCTAATTAAGAAGAAGCAAATTTAAAAAATTTTTAATCTTCGCCCTTCCCCCTTACTCTACTTATTTACTTACTTGCTTACTTACTTACTTACTTACTTACTTACTTACTTACTTACTTACTTACTTACTTACTTACTTACTTACTTACTTACTTACTTACTTACTTACTTACTTACTTACTTAATAATGATAATGATGATGATTAATTATCTAAAAGGTTCATTAAACATCCAATATAGTTAAAAAAGAGGTACGAGCCGCCTGTGAGGCGGTCCTATGCACTCACTGTTAGGTGAAAGGTGAAAGGAAACTTACGGTAATCCACCTGCGGTGGGAACCTCCGGTGAAGTGAGCAGAGAGTGAACGGAACCCACCGTAGGTGGATTAACTCGGGTGTATATTAAAATCACTTTTCTTTCTTATTCTTTCTTTCCATGCTCCAGGATTCTAATTGGGGATAACCCTTATTAGTTACTTATTGTATTTAACCCCATTGTTAATGCTCTAATAATATGCTTATTAACATTACTGTATATACATATATAATACAATAATTGTAAAGCCAAAAAAAAGATACTCCTTTTAAATGCGTACAAAAGAAAACTTAGCCATGTGAATTTTTTAATAAATTAAAAGAATCGAATTTTCCCAACCATCATAATAATATACCTCAATTATAGTATATCATCAAAATCATCTTCATCGTCATCATCTTCGTCCTCTTCATCGTCTTCGGCATCTTGTTCTGCCAATTGTGCATAGTACGCAGCCAATGCATCCTGTGCCTCCCTATCTCTCAATTCAGATGAAGATGGCATTTGTCTATTAAGTAATGTTGATGGTTCAGGAGTACTCATGATTGATGATTGTTCAGTTGCCCCACCACCATTACTATTATTATTATTATCGCCATCCCCGTCTTCTAGTTGCATGCTATTACCATCCTCTTCTTTCTTAACTCCGTTACCTTCGCCATTTTCTTCCTCTTTAATACTATTAGGAGTTCCTTCTCTATCATTCTCGTCCAATCTCCCAAACTCACCAGTTTGTCCCACGGTACTACCAGAATGCCACGATGGCAAGGCATTCTGTTCCAACTTCTGTCTTCTTCTTTCCTTTTCCAATTGTTCACGTTCATAATTTTCATCATTTGCAGTAATAGAAACATGCAAAGTAGCTTGTGCTTTCGATGCAGCATTCTGTAATGACAGAGACATATTTGACCTTGATCTCGAACTGATACGATTGGATATTGTATATGAGGCCGTACTTGTAGATTGCGCCGGTATTGATTGGATCAAAGCAGTTTCGAAATTATTATCTTGAATATTCGATTCATCAATAATCTTCAAATATTTAATAATTGGATCAACTTGTTTCATTAACTTTTCCAATTTTTCTTGCTTAAGAGTTGCTTGTTGTGATGAATCATCCTCAACAAGTACTCCTTGACATACATCACAAACAAATTCAGTCTTGTCTTCACTTAATAGTGAAATCGCATCTATTTGACTAACCTTTTTCCCACATCTTGGACACATATAACCTTGTGGGTTACCAAAACTGGACATTTCTTGTTTTAAATGGTTAACAATAGAATGTACTTTCCATTTAATGGAATCAATAGCTTCAGTAACATGGATAAAGAAGTAAGTACGAGTAACATACTTTTGCTGTCCATTTTCTTCTCTTTGAATATGATTAATTAATAATCTATCTTCAATTAATCGATTACATAACGATCGTAATTCTTTCCTTTTAATCCCTAATAAATGGATCAAATCATCTTCTGAAAGTACAGAATGACGTAATACGGCATCTAATATTAACACATATGGTGTACTATAAAATCCTCTACTAACAAATCTGATAAGATTTCTAACTGAATCGTCCATCTGAGATTGATGGGGTATGTTTGATGTTTCTTGTAACAATAGGGAGATGAATTTTAAAATCAAATTGAATGATGATGCTGGAGAAAAAAAAAAGAAATGGAGAAAGTTAGTGATGAAATATACTCATAACTCTAAGTAAAATTCAGAATGAAACTCACGTGATTTTAAGACGCGACATTTTATTATGAAAATTTATTTTTTATATTTTTTAGTTTAAAGCTCCTTTTTCTCTTGCATTCTTCTGAAAAATATTTTTTAATCAAATTAAAAAAAAATATTCTTTATTTTTTTGTAATTATGTCACTTTTTTTTTTTTTTGGAAATTTTACGTGTTTTTTTTCTTAATTTCAATTTTAATTTTTTTACGCGTCACATCATTCCATTTTTTTTTAAAAAAAAGTCTCGAAGAGAGGTCTTGTTTGATTTAATTACAATTCTACACATCATCTTCTTATTTAAATTTTTAAAGTCTTTCCTTCTTCCGTTTTACGTTTTCTAACTTGGACTTTATATATCTTTCGTGTATTTATACGTTACGTACTTCCTTTTAAAAGCCTAATTATTTTACTACCATCTTTACTACCACCATCCCATCTTTTTTTTGCCCATACTGTTTTAGATACTCGGCCAAGTACAGCTACACGATGTCTACTAGCTCGGGGAAATCATTCCCAAGTTCAGTATTACAAGAGTCACAATTAGCTAACGCTTTCATTCCATCCAAAGTATTGAACACTCCTTCAAGATCAACCAAGATCTTCACTACCTCAACCGCTCATACTACTCCACCAGAATCTGCCATGTTCATCTGCCAAAAGAAACATCCTCAGCCATTATTATTCGAAACACCAACAAAACCATCACATCTTGACCCTGATCTTATTGTCATGGATAAGAATATGAAATCAACTTATTTATCGCCTGCTTTTTCATCTCCACAACAGTTTGTACAGACGAGTTCTCCAATTAAGAAACGACTTTCCGATGACGACCCCAAATTAACTAATATTCAACTTACAGTACAGCAACAACAACAGCAACAACTTGTTCCTGCTACCACATCACAAAAGAAATCAAAATCAAAAGAAGTACAGATATTTGACATTAACTCATCGCAAAAACCACCATATTCATACGCTACACTTATTGGAATTTCGATCCTTTGTCATCCTGAAAAAAAGCTAACACTTTCACAAATCTATCAGTGGATTTCTGACACGTTCAAATTCTATAAAAGAGAAGATATGGGCTGGCAAAATTCAATTAGACATAACCTTTCCCTAAACAAGGCTTTTATTAAGGGTGAGAAATCTAAAGATGGAAAAGGCCATTTTTGGTGTATTAAACCCGGATGCGAGGAACAATTTTTGAAAAGCAGAAGTGTCAAGAAGAGTTCGTATCATGAAGTTATGGATCAGATTCAACAGGCTAATAAATTGAATTCCGAGGCCAAGGAAGCTGCAAAGGCTGCTGAAGAAGCAGAAGTGGCTGCAAGGCGAGATCTGGAGAGTAGTGATAGTTCTAACAGTGAGGATGCGCAAGAGAATGTTACACAGATTGATGATGTGCCTAGTGGAAAGTTTTCGTCAATTTTCTCAGAACGAAATTCATACACCAATGTGTCCTCGTCACCAAACTATACAAGAAAGAGAAGGATACGTCCAAAGAAGAATGACCCTAATAATTCTGATGATTCAGATTACGAATACGACTACACTTATGATAATGATAACGACCAAGATGAAGATGATATTACTCGAGTTCTAGACCCAGCATTAAAGAGGCAAAAAAGAGATATTCCCTTGGAGGGAGCATCGTGGGACTCATCAACTAAACAAAACCCAATCAAAACACCAAAAACAACCCATACTCCACAATTCATCATCTCTGAGTCTCCAAATAAGCCATTATTGGCAGGCAAGAATCTTCCATATACTTCATCGTTTAGTTGTAATTCAAACTTTGAACTTTCTCCAATACGACCTATAACCACAGGGCCTTTATTGGAGCCATTAACACCAGCCAACAATATTCAACATCTGCTGGTGTATCATCATCTGCATGTAAGAAACATACCTGGACTTCAATCAAAATCACGCACACCTAAATCCAATAACATTCTAAAAACCCCATTAAGAAATATGCGCACACCACAAACCAGTTCAATCATGAAGAAACTATGGAATTCTCCATCTTACTTGGAGGATTTTTATTATAGTCCGCTTTTCACCAATAATCAAATTAATTTGTTAAATATTAATAACGCTAGTGTGAGAACTATGAGTTTGGTTGGTGGGAGTTTATCGTCCTATGATGATGATGATATGATCTTAAGAAATTTGGAACATGGACATGTTGGGATACAGTCAACTCCTATTCTAAGAAATAATTGTACTAATCATCTTCAAAATCAAAATCAGGATGATAAGCAGAGTGATGGGAATAAGAATTTATTGCATGATTTGAAGAAAGTTAAGGATGAAATCCAGTAGGTGCATTTCTTGCTTTAGAAATTGAGGAACTGGGGTATCTTAGGTAATAAAATGGTATAGTTTTCATTTCAGTTTGTCTTTCTTTTTGTTAGTTCTGGCTTTTGTTTTTTTCACTTCTATTGATAATTTTTATTATGTAAACTTATATTAATTAAAGCACTTAATCAGTTGATGCACAACCTTTACATCCACATGTAATACATTCAGTCTTCACCTTGTCGGGATCATTCTCGATAAGTTTCTCCTTCGGTACTCGACAAATACAAGTCCCACCATAATTCTTCTCCACGATACATTGTACACAACATAACTTTTCATACCCCGGTTTCTTCCATTTTGCAATCAAGTCTCGATTAACATAACTTTGTAAAAGTAGCCAATCATAAAGATCACGAGAGATCTTCCTGGCATTATACAAGTCGTAAACATATCTTGATATTTGATGGTTTAATTGAAATACTTTCCATAAGGAGCTATGTTTATTCTTGGTTTTATCTTGATCTGATTGAGCTGCTTTTAATTTGGTAAAATATTTCGTTAAAGTTGGTTCAATTTTAGAATAGCCTTCTGGTGGTGGAGCATTCTTCTTCACTTTCTTTGTTTTTGGCATTATATTATGTCGTCTTATAGTATTGCCATTCACCTTGTTTTGAAAAAGTTGTGTAGAAAAACCATCGGAGTTTATTCATTTTTTTGCTCAACACAAAAAAAAATCGCAGAGCTACATGTTGAGGTTTTGTTGTATACCAACATCCAAATCTTTAACTAAACAATCCTTATGTGCCATGGTTCCCTCCTATAAGCTGAATACATATGAATCACTCTCAAACAATTACTTCGAATAATAGAAAACAATATAGTAAAAAAACCAGATGACGACAGCAGCAGGATTCGAACCTGCGCGGGAAATCCCAACTGATGGCACGAACGATATTCGAGTCAGACGCCTTAACCACTCGGCCACACTGTCAAATTTTTTACAAAGATATTCTCCTCATACTTATAAGTTCCGAAATTTTCGACAAATCTCTATGCCATTCCACAATTTGAAAATGATTTTCAAAATCTATTGGTCTTAAAAAAGACGGTTCTAGTAAAAATAGGTATTAGTCTAAATGCAGTGTTAGTCTTCTTCTCGTTTGAAAACTTTCAAAAGATTTTGGTTGAAAATTTACATAATATAGCTTTGAAATTTTTCAAATACAATTCTGTTATGGCTGCGTTGATGGAAAGCAATCCATTATTTATATACAATATGTATAGTGCAAGATATAAAGCAAGCACTATTTGTAAGGCAAATAAAATACAAATTGTGCTCTGACTTCAATTCCATAGATTTTGTTTTATTTCATTTGAAGTGCACTATGAAAATCAAGATAAGGAGAATTTCTTGGTTAAAAACTCTTAAGAAAGGCACGCTACTTTTTTGCATTCTCGGAAAGAGGGGTGAAGTCATTAAATAGAAGTGTTGCCAATTTTCGCAATTTCTATGATAATTGATAGACTCAGTTAAAAAAATTTGATATAATAGTTTAGAACAACCACTGACTGAAGTATGATTTGATGAGCGAAGGCTATTTACCAGCATACTCTATGTCTTAGAACCAGTTGGTGAAGATGTAGAAAAATATATGGAAGAGAAAGGTATAGAGTAGTTGAAGAAAGAAAAGCAGAATGCAAGCTGATCATTCGTGGAGAACACAACGAAAGTGATCAACCATTGGAGAAATTACTGAGCACCAATATGCATTCCGTTAAAACCTTTGAGAAGTGTTGGCAGTTTAGGAATACATTAATCAAAGATGAATAAAGGGGAGAAGCGAATGTTAGGAAAATATTTGCAGGAACTTGCATCGATTTATGCAAGTCTGGTCTCCTAAAAGGAAATTGTAACCGAGCCCAGATTCCATGTCGCATGCAAATTTTGTATTTCCGTCCCTCTCGTAGCAGGAATGCTATAATGCGGTTCTATATATTCTCCCTCTGTCCTAACAGGATATGTTACAAAGTCGAAATGTTAATCCGTGTATAAGTTCAAAAATAAATCGAACTTTCTCCTCTTATCGGGACATAGTTTGTACACAAACTGACCAAAAAAATGGAGCAAATAAAATAATTTTGCAACCAAAAATTGCGCGTGTCACAAATTTGCCATAAATGTAACCTGCAAATTTGTTGATGTCAAGGAAGCAAATTGAGGACGTTCTCCTCCAGAATGTAAGGAGTTTCACGAAAGACGGATTCAATAATTTCTGTAATCGAAAAATGGAAAGCGCTAGGTTCAGGCTAGAGATGACTCTTCTGGTCCGTGGAAGGAGTGGGGAATAGCCTTACAAAATAGATATTTGGGGATTCCTGCAAAGACAAATGTGAGATAGAGTGGGGGATACACTTTCGGAAATGGGGGATTTGTTCACCAACGGGAGAAATGAGGTGGAAGACTTATTACGTTAAACACAGACCTGCGACTGAGCAACTTAGAATAAGAATTCTGAAAATAAAAATTGCTTTACTGCAGCTACAGGATAGCAGAGATTATATTTAATAAAATACAGGTGATAATGCCACAAAATTAACTCCATGGTAGAATTTGAACGCCAAATTTGAAGTTCCCAGATGTTTCGTAATTTTCCGAATTTAGTATTCAAACATTTTCAAGATTTACATTATTTGAATCGGTAGATATTCTTTAAAAGTAAGGAAAGAGAGGGTCTTCCTAGAATTAAAGCACATTTGACTTCAGTACTCATTCGGCTTGCTTTTCCTGTTGCGAACTAGCTAGTATTGGACTCTTTCCACAACCGAAAATTGACCCAAGATTTTTGTTCATATTCAAACCTTTTGAGTATTCCTAATAGTCAAATTTCTTGAGATATTAACTCTCATAGTGACTTATATTCCAGCTGTCGATCAAGAAATTTATTTAACTGAATTCAGATATTCTTCTTGTTAGTAGTTGTAATTTAGAAATACTTGAGGAATTTCGGTAATGTTCCGTTTCTAAGAGAGAGGTACCAATTAGATTTTGTCATGCACTCACAGGAAGGAATATATAGACAAAATTAGTTGGAAAATCCATTAATCGATTTTAGAGATATAAAGTCTAACTATAACAATAGGAACATGTGGTATATTGCCAAAAAAATGACCATTTTAAACATTTTACTATTGTTATGGTGGAACTACCAATTCACGGATGAACACGATTCAATCTCATGTTAAAAAGTTTCACTAAACATGTCTTCCAAATCCTCATCAATGGATTATCCCAAAATATCCAACGCTCCAAATGAATTGAAGGATGCTTACGTTAATTTTCTTTTCCAGCAAAGTTTTTCTGTTTGATTTAAGGTTTTATCAACCAACGAGAGAGAGCTAAGTCGTAAAGTAGATAATGTTTCTGTAGAACGCTTCATTCGTTCTGAAGTACTAATGTCAAAAAAGACTTTTTCAGAGTCTCTCGATCTTTGTAAGACAGACCACGAGAAGCTATTGAAATCTTCTAATAATTCGTCAGTGGCATCAAGAATGAACAAGCTGATAAATCAAATCTAAGATAAGAAAACTTTCAAAAAATAGACGCGTCCGGGTGAAGTCAATCATGAACTATTGAAGAACCAAACTTGACTTAAAAATGGCATATCAGACTTTCATAAAAGACAAATTATTAGTTGGAAACATAGATTCCAGGGAGTGGGTAGCATGGATGGTGAATGACCAGCAATCTGACCAGGAAATTATGGAGGTTACTTTGGAATTAACAAATGATTCAGCACAAGGCGATGTTTGAGATTGATACTGACGGCCTTGGTGTCCAATATTAAAATCTGATTGCATAAGTCATGCTTGAGAAAGCTCCAGTACCTCCGTATATGATTGTAAAATATAGACAGTGGGGATTAGGAAAGTACTATTATGCCCGATTAAAATGAAATACAAGCCTAAGCAATCGAAGAATGGTCGAAATATTATTAAAATCGGTTCAATTAAACCCACAAATAATAATTCCTTGTTATATGCCTCGATTCAAACACAACACGGGGAATTCCCTCTAGAAATTGTTACTTGACAAGTGAGATTGTTAGAGAATTGTGAATTCTAGGTGATATCATTCGCTGTCAGGAGTGTCTCAAGGTTGGATAAACTGAAGCTGATTTTCCTGGTGTGGATGAAGATACTAAGAAATTTTCTTAGTGTAGTTAATCCAGCAAGAAGAAACAGAATATAGAGAGATACGATTAACTAAATTTGAAATGTATATGTGATGAATTTACCTCTCCATACAAAATTTCGCAACCAGAAATAATTGAATATGTGTCCAGAGACCGTAAGATATTTGTATACCCTCCTTAAGTTTCCAAGATTGACAAAATACTTTGTTTTGTGACTACATATCACCAAACAGTAAGTTACTTAATATGACTTGATACACTTGTTAAATAATTATTGTAATTCATTGGGGAGGGGTGTAACAAACTGAGCACGTTATTGTATCCACTGAATTGAAAACAGTGCATATAAGCTAGAGTATTTCAATAAAATCAACCATTGCAATTGATAGTTGTATAATACCGATTTTGTCGCGTTTGTTGAAGAAAGGATATACGAGGTATATCCATTGAAAATGGCGTTGGGACTACCTATAAAAATCAAAGACCTGTAGGCGATAACTCGATAGAATTACAAGGAGAGCCCGAAAAGCGTTTTATTAAACGAGAGACTAAAGAATCTTACATAGAGGGGAAAGTAACAGGGGTGGATTCGATTGCTATGGATTGGTACTACTGAGGCCAGAAAGCAATGTTTGACATAAAGGTTCTTTGAACGAGTAGCAAAAAACAAGAATAACAAAGAGGAATTTAGTTCAAATTTGCCAATTCCCTGAATGTAGCTAGAGGATGGTCAAAAATGGGATTCATCACCATAGGTAGCAGAATAAGTTATGTAATTCTTTCAATAAGCTTGTTACAATCTAGAATGACTCAGTATAAGTTATCAATTGTACATATGTCCATTGCAGTGTAAAGGAAGTGTCATGCCTTAGTGCTTTTGATAAATAATTGAACAGCTAACATTCTCTGAAGGACTACGTTAGAACCATCAACACAACTTACCCTACCAAATAATTACAGTGAAATTGCTTGAAAAAAAACTGTTCACCTTGAAGAAATCATACGAGTTTTAGGCAGTGAAGCAATTTTATCATTAATTCCGCTCAAGTATTTCCACATCATCCATGAATGAATTTATCAAGATAAAACATTCAAGGAATATCGCTAGTGAGTTGATTTATTCTGAAACAAATACCCCGACACATTTACGCTACTGAATTGCAACCAGAAGAATTTTTTATTAGTCACCAAAATTAATCACGCAGATTTCAAACTGTAACATTCAAGTCCCCGTAATTTTGATTAAACATCGTTGTGCTATAAAACTGTGGTATCTTGTGAATAATTGTGGTTACTGGCATCGCGATAATTGAGATTGCGAAAGACTTTCAAGTGGACCATCTTCATATCAACCTAACCAACAAAGCCATTCGATAACAATGGTAACAATCTTGGTGAGTCCCGCATGTGTAAAAAGAAAATTAGTTTTGATATATAACATGATCGGCAATTTATACTTTTAGTTCTTTCTGATTCGCCCCAAGCCCTCCGACGCCACAGTTTGTACATGATAGTGCGTTATCTCCGTCTTGCCAAAACAAAGAATCATTGGTTTATAATTAGTTTGAAGTTAGACGAACCGAAGATAACTTCAATAATTATTGATTTACAAATAGGCTCACATCTCAAGGCTTAGATTACATTATTATGAAGCCACAAAGGTGTTACTCCACTTCTGTGGTATAATGCAACTTATCAAGAAAAAAACTCAAATGAAAGCAGATAAGGCAACAAAAATTTCCAATATCATTCAAAGGATCAGTGGCATTCTGCAAATAAGAGACCATTTTTTATAATTCTGCGTTCTATAGCCAGAGGAAGCTTTGAACTAGATCTGTGGGAATAACAAAAAATAGAAACCGGCGTCCGAAGAGCTTTCAAATCTGCAGTCAGATGTTTACTTGAACAAATTGATCAAGTGTTTTTGATGAATGTAACATCTTTAGCGGAAGGCCACTATCGTACGAACGTTCTTCTCGAAATATCCTAACAAAATATCAAACCTGCTCATCTAGGATTTAAAAATCTTGGCTTCTGTACATTTTTCCGAAGATGTTTCTTTTCAAAAAATAAGATGTTCTACGTAAATCGTGGAAGAATGCACCACGCAAATTAATGAAAATTCATCAACATACTATCCAAAAGCGCAAATGGTTTAGTGGTAAAATCCAACGTTGCCATCGTTGGGCCCCCGGTTCGATTCCGGGTTTGCGCATTCTTTTTCTACCAGATCCTAGTCTTGAGGCGATCATTTTTGAACCAAATTATTGAATATTTGTATAATCGCTTGATGACATCGGATAAATTTATTTTTTTGCTTTCATCAGCGCGATGGAACATGAAGTATATTTTTTTTCATTCAAAAAATAATTGTTCTTTTTCTCCTTAGCTGTTGATTTTAAAGAATAGATGTATTTTAAACCATCTCTCACGTGACATTGTGCAATTTTCGTTATTCTCTAAATGGGGTTCAATACACGGCGTTTGCAACCAATGCGTTAAATCAAAACTCATCGAGATCATGTTTTTTTGATGTGCTATGTAACTGCTTCGCTATTGTACCACTCTGCATGAAAATTAGTAATCACCTTTTGGCGACCTAGGTTTTAATATAAAATCCCACTCAAGGAACCTTTTTCGCAAGTTGTCAACTTGTAAAATCATACTATTCTCTATTAATTCAACATATTCAAATAATGCTGCTGGAATCAACTACTAGCAAAGGAGTATACCCTCCTTTAGAAGATGACAAAGTTGCAATTAATCATGATGTCCACGATTATGAGTCTTATTCCTCACTTGAACTCACTCCCGAGGAGATACAGCATACCGAAGAACTCAATAGAGCCTTGTCAACTAGACATGTTAATATGATCACCATTGCTGGGGTTATTGGGACTGGTCTTTTCTTGGGTACAGGTCGTATGTTAGCCACTGGTGGGCCATTATCATTATTATTAAATTACCTGATCATAGGGCTAGTTGTATTTTTTATGATGCTTTCCCTTGGTGAAATGTCAGTACAATTCCCAATCTCTGGTTCTTTCACAGTATATGCTAGAAGATTCGGTAACGAATCTCTTGGTTTTGCTATTTTGATCAATTATTGGTTTAACGATTGTTGTTCTGTTGCTGGTGACTTGGTTGCCTTGCAAATGCTTTTCCAGTATTGGACAGATTTTCACTGGTGGGTTATGTCGCTTATTTTCTGGGTTTTCTTGTTATCATTGAATGTTATTCACGTTAGAGGATATGGTGAAACTGAATACTGGTTGGCGTTGCTAAAAGTTATCACCATCATTATTTTCTTTATTGTTTCAATTATTTGTAATGTGGGTAAGAACGATGAAGGAATATACATTGGGTTTAAGTATTGGAGTTATGGTGACGCCCCATTTGTTAATGGGTTCCGTGGATTTAGTTCCCTTTTCGTTTCTGCTGCTTATGCTATGGGTGGGTTAGAATCTGTTTCCTTAACTGCAGGTGAAACACGTAATCCACTAAAGGTCATTCCTAAGACTATCAAAGCTACTTTTTTGAGAATCATGATCTTCTACATCTTTACTGCATTTTTCATTGGTATGAACGTTCCTTACGATTATCCAAACTTGCTGACCAAATCGGTTATGACTTCTCCATTTACCATTGTTTTCCAAAAGGTCGGCGCTAAAGCTGGTGGTAGTTTTATGAATGCAGTAGTTATGACTTCGGTCATCTCTGCTGGTAACCACGCATTATTTGCCGGTTCCAGATTGGCTTTCAATTTAGGTAGTCAAGGTTACTTCCCAAAAATTTTCACTAAAGTTAATAGATTCAAGATTCCATATGTTGCCGTCCTAGTCACTTGGTTCTTATCTGGTCTTTGCTTTGGACTGGCTTTCGTTGGTGCTGGTGAATTATGGTCATGGCTTCAATCCATTGTTGGTCTTTCTAATCTTATTTCATGGTGGCTTATTGGTGTTACTTCTATTAGATTTAGACGTGGAATGGCCAAACAAGGAAAGACAAAACAAATTTTATTTAAGAATTGGACATACCCATATGGTCCATGGTTTGTGGTTATATTTGGAGGTTTTATTATCTTGGTTCAAGGTTGGTCAACATTACATCCCTTCGTTACCACTGATTTCTTCCAAAGTTATCTCGAATTGCTCGTTTTCCCAGTTACATATGTGTTCTGGTGGATCTTTAAGATGAAAGGGAAGGATAAATTTGTTAGAGGTGAAGATATGGATTTCATTACTGATAGATATATTCAAACAGAAGAAGAATCGAAGGAAGAGGAATATATTAAAGGGTTGACCAAATGGCAAAGATTTAGATATAATTTTGTTGATAATTTCTTGTAATCTTTTTTAGAAATATATTTGCTTTGTATATTATTTATATATTTATTACTTTATATTAATTGAGTTAATATTTAGATTTGGATATTGCATTTGTGGAAACTCCCATAATTATTGGTGCTTTACGTCCCTGACTTTATCAGGAAAGTTAACATTTCATTCGAGTTGAATCCCCGAATGAGCATCATCGACTTTTTGATTTCCTGTGTATTAATCAAAGG
This sequence comes from Hemisphaericaspora nanyangensis, assembly GCA_030557635.1. Taxonomy (NCBI): domain Eukaryota; kingdom Fungi; phylum Ascomycota; class Pichiomycetes; order Serinales; family Debaryomycetaceae; genus Hemisphaericaspora; species Hemisphaericaspora nanyangensis. The sequence goes on along the minus strand of JAKTPO010000007.1, from coordinate 530,879 downwards.
ATTTTGGTTTCAAGTTTTTCATATATCAATTGTGTTTCAGTTTAGTAGCAAAAGTGTTTTGACTGCGAAAAAAAATTGCTGCAAACACATTCTCATTTATTTTTAACCACCACTATTGAACGGAAAGCAACTGTCAAAAAATGCAATACTTTCTACTCTTTCCTTCTTCCACCTCCAAGGAAAAACAGATCATCCCAAATGAAGTTATTTATAATAGTATTTTTGTTGAATATTGTACTTTCCAAAACCGTCTATGTGGAAACAATAGTTACGGAACTGGTACTCCCAACTTCGTCATCTTCGACAAAACAAGAAACAGACACAAGCACCAAAAAGGTGACAACAATTATTCAGTATGAAGTAGAAACAGTTCTCCCAGAAGAACTCAATGATACTACAAGTTCCACAAAACAAGCAAAGACAGTGATTGAACAAGTTCTTGTCACCCACACCCCAGGGCAAGAAGATTCGAGTTCAGAAGAATCAGAAAGAAAAGGGGCTAAAACATTTATTGAACAAGTGGTTGTAACTGTTGCATCAAACAATTCAGAAGAAACATCTGAACCTCGACCTTTAGATACTGAAGCATCAGCAGAACAATCTTCAGAAAAGGAGACGACAGTCTTCGTAGAGGAAATCGTAACCGTACACCCTTCCTCCAAAACTCAAACAGGTCCCAAAACTGTCATTGAACAAGTTGTGGCCACAGTCTTGCCCACGACATTACAAATAAGTTACATAACAAGCGCAGAAGAGTTAAGTGAATATATTCCCCAAATCGACCCCTCTGACAAATTAGTTGCCGAGCTTTATTACTATAACGGTTCATATCAACTAAACACCACTTTTGCTGATCAGATGTTGGCTGATCACAATCAGAAACGATCCCGTCATGGTGTAGCACCACTTAGCTGGTCAACTGAAGTGTTTGAATTCGCTGCTTCATATGCTAACCAATACCAATGTACTGGGAAATTAAAGCATTCCGGAGGTCCTTTTGGTGAGAATCTCGCAATTGGATACTCCCCTCTTGGGGCTATGGAGGCATGGTATGCGGAAGGAGAGGATTATGAATATGGAGATAAGAATGTCTATGATCATTTCACTGCTCTTATTTGGAATAGTACTCAGAGATTGGGGTGTGCTTATAAAGTATGTGCGAATCTACTGGGTATTTGGTATATTGTTTGTAGTTATGATCCTCATGGGAATATTATTGGACGTTCTTCAGAGAATATTTTCCCACCAATTTATTAGATTGTTTCATTTACGTAGGTGTTATTAATATGTAATAAATGTTTATGAAGAACTTTCTTACAACTTATCGCAAAGAATCTTTTCTTCTAATTCGATATAATTTTCAAAGAACGATCTGAACAAATCAGTCAACTTTTCAATATCAAAAGTACCACCAGTTTCTCTAATAGAATGCATAGATAATTGAGGATTACCCAAATCCAAAGTTCTAATACCCAATTTCGCAGAAAGAATAGGTCCAATGGTAGATCCACATGGCGAATCATTTCTAACCACAAATAATTGTAATGGGACTTGCGCACGATCAGCAACTTTCTTTAACAAAACAATCCCTGGAGAATTTGTGGCATATCTTTGATTAGCATTAATCTTGATGACTGGACCTTTATTCAATTCTGGTCTATTTTGAGCTTCATACTTATCTCCATAGTTTGGATGAACACCATGAGCCATATCAGAAGATAAAAGGAATGATTTAGACATCGTTTCATAAAAATAGTCGACATTTCCATCACCATTGAAATCAAATTGGGTTAAACGTTTAAGAATATCAGGTAAGAAAGTAGAATCTGCACCTTGAGCAGAAACACTACCGATTTCTTCATGATCAAATAATGAAATTAATTGGATACCTCTTTGTTCTACCAAGTTTTCACTTGATTCAATAAGACCTCTAGTTGCAGTGAAACAAGAAACTAAATTGTCTAATCTTGGAGAAAAGATGAACTCATCATTAAGACCCCCAATTGTAGATTTTTGATGGTCAAACAAAATCAATTCAAAATCTTCAATTTGGGAAGTAGAAACACCTGCTTCTTTTGCAATTAATTCAATCAAAGATTGGTTATGTCTAGTGATCACGTTTTGAATCGATTCGAATTGTTCTGGAGTCAATTGTAATTCTGGATCATCTGAACAGCACGTTGCCTTCTTCTTTTCTTGTGTTTCCTTTTTGGCGATTTCATTCCTATCTAAAGCCAATTGACCAGCGATAGGTACTAATTTAGTTTCCTTATTAAATTCAAATTTAGTATTAACTTCTCTATCTAAATGAATAGCTAAAGTTGGAATTCTTAACAATGGTTTATCAATTTTAACAAGTTTTGGAACAAATTTCCCATCTTCATTAACATAAACCCTACCAGCAATAGATAAATCACGATCAAACCAAGAATGAGCAATTAACCCACCATATTGTTCTACACCAACTTGAATAAAACCTTCAGAAGTCTTGTTTGAGATTGGTTTGATACGAAGACATGGAGAGTCAGTATGGGCACCAACTACAGAGATCCCATTCCCATTGTCGAATTTCTGACCAATAGTAAACGCAATCAAGGAAGATCCATTACGGGTGACGTAATATTTCCCTCCACGTTGAAGTTTTGAAACTTTCCAATTGGTACGTTCATGAATTTCGGTGAATCCAGCAGCTTGTAAATGGGATTTTATAGTTGAAACTGCATGATATGGAGTTGGGGAAGCATTGACAAAGTCAACAAATTCTTGAGCGTATTTTAAAGCTCTGGATATGTCTTTACCGGCCATTTGTTAACAGATGATAAGGGATACTTGGGATAAGTTAAAACATACAAGAAGAAAAATATGGATCCTCGTTTATATAATAACCAAACCATTAACTATGCGGCATCAGAAAAATTTCAAGTTGCCATACGGAAATCAACTGATAAGCCACCTATTGAATTAACTTCCATTCATTTCCTTTCGAGCAACCCTGTAAATTACCACCCCTCCCTCCCCAAATGAAGCAGTTAATCATAGCACTCACATTCATCCTCCCTATAATTTCCGCCAGGTTGTCCCCCTTGGTCCTTCTATCGCACAAACTAGTTCCCAATCTCCGTCAAGAAATCAATCCATCAAATATCGAACCTCATAACATCACCTCCGTCACCAATTTAGTAAAAAAGTTAATAACCCAATGTTCATCAGATGCATATCTTATAATCAACCAACCTGGACTAACTTATCAAGACTTAACCAGTTTTGAAAAAGATAATTGGCAAGTATTGCGAAAATATATCTATATGTCCTCAACTGCAATTGCATTACCAAGAATCCAAGGCACGTTAGATCTCGACCATATCGAGAACTATATCATTAAAACCTGCGAGGCAGAGGTCATAAATGTGTTTCATGAAAGTGAGGATGAAGTGGTTGATTATTTCGATACTAGAAAACGAGTTATTAAGGTCGATCTTGGTCCTTTACCAGGATATACTGAGCGTGCAGAAGAGATTAGAAAACATGATGACTTGTTACGAAAGATTATTCGAAAATTGCCATCACCGCATTATACCATTATCCTAACATCGACTAAACCTGGTATGACTCATCCTATTCCCGGTGTACATATGGAACAGAATCCGGAAAGATTTGAGATTTTTCATGATATTTTTAGTGATCCGAGATACAAAGTGGATGTGGAAAAGAATGATCGGTTTCATAAAGTAGAGCCTGATTGGAACAACGCCAGACATTCTAATGATAGGTATATTAGGAATAAGAAAAAGGATGAGATTCATTTATTTGATTATGAGCTTTGGATTAAGAATGAAAAATTGATAACAACCATTTTTGTCATGATTTTGAGTTTATTTATGATGAAGATCTTATCATTTATGAGAAATTTGAAAAAGAGAATTCTAGAGTATAAACAAAACAAGAACAGGGTGTTACTTCCTACTGATAAAAAGATCAATTGAAAAGGTCCAATATTTAGTTTCATCTATATATATATTTATATCGAGAAATATTACAAAGTAGTCATACACAATTAAATTCTTGTTAAAAAAAGGTAAAATTCCTATTATCATGATTGTGCAGATACTATTCTAGAATCGACACTTCTTGTTCCTTCATAATCAGTATCTGCTCCCGTTTCAACCTCTTCTTCATATTCTTCATCTACCAATACACTGGCGTCAAAATACAAACTTGGATCCAAACTGGAAATATCAGCCGATTTAACATCACCATCCAATAATAATTCACTCATAATCTTACCTGTTCCAGGCGCATTATTAATTCCCCAACATGAATGACCAGATGCAAGGAATAAATTAGATACGTTAGTTTCTCCAATTAATGGACCACTTGAAGAAGGAACATCCAATACAGGTAAATAACAAGCTTGTCGCTTTAGTATTTTACCCTTTCTTAAATTAGGCGAAACTTTTCCAACTTGTTTAAATAATTCATCACATTTGGATTTTACAACTTCCACGTCGTCAGTAGTTTCAGGAACATCAACAGCTGAATCACCTTCTCCACATACATATACTTCATCTTGTCGAGCATATATTTCTGGTGAAATATAACTATATGGACCTGTTTTAAATTCGGTGAAAATGGCATATGGACTAACTGGTTGATCTTTAAAGGGTGCAATGGTAATAGAATGGGCTCGTAATCCAGAGATAGGACAATCTGGCAAAATTCTGGAAGTCCAAGGCCCTACTGCCAATACGATTTGATCAGCTTGCAAAGAAATAGTTTTATTAGTTTCATCACTTTTAACTGAAGTAGGTTGATATTTTATCCCTGTAGCAGATCCAGTCTCCAAAGAGTATGTTATTTCACTTACTTTCCCCAATATTAATTCTAGAGCTCCTTTTGAATCCTTGACGGCTTCTTTAAGAATGAAATTTGTAAATTTATAAGGGTGTACTTGTGCTGTTGTATCCGTACCACCTAAAGATGAACAATTATCGATTAATGCTGAATTTATCCAGTTTAAGTTTTCGGGTAATTTATTCCTGCCAGAATGGTCTAAACTTCCTGCGGTTGTTAATGAGGAACGACGGGCTGTTTTCTTTGGTGGCTTCTCTTGTGTCAGAGATGATGATGAGTCACTATCGTGTGATACGGTTTGTTTATAAGTGAATTCGATGGGATTTCCATTTGCATCGACAATACCACCACTTTGCTCCTCTTCCTCATCTATATCATCACCCAAATGAGAAATATCACCTTCTAACGATACTGTAGTTAATCTTCTATACCCCCATTCTTCACAACCATTGTATTGATTTGATAACTCTTGATGTAAGTTAAATGACAAGGAAACAATCTGTTCTGGGAAAGCCCATAATGCCAATAATCCACCCGCTTTACCACTGGCACCACCTGCCACTCTTTTGCTCTCCACTATAGTTATATGGTATTTTTCAGGGTCAAACTTGGGATGTTTTACCAAATAGTAAGCTGTACATACCCCAATAATACCTGCACCAACAATAATTATGTGATGTTTTCCTTGATGTCTGCCAGATGGTTTTGAAAGGAAAGTCAAGTAATCCATTTTAGTATTATTATCTTGTTGTTGTGCAGCTGCTGCGGTTGCTTTTGATGGTTGTGATTGTGTTTTGTCTGTTGCTTTAGTTGATGATGATGATGATGACATATGTGAGGGCATATAAATATCTGTGATTATGTATGTATGTTATATATATATAGTAAATGGTATTTGTGATTAAATATGAAAAGAAAGTGACTTTGTTTAAAGCGTGAATTAAGTTAAACAAAAGTTAAAAGTTGACCTTTTTTTATTTGCTATTTAAACAGTTTTTCTTAAGTATTAAAGCTTTTTAAAAACCAAACTACTTTATTAACCAAATCTTTAAACTTTATAATACAGTTGACAGTTAACCAGATAAAATCACTACACGTATGATATATATGTAAAAAACCATTTAACAAGAAAAAAAAAGTAATAAGAATAATAATAAATAAGAATATATATTATTGCCTGATAATCTTTTCCATCCAAATTAACTTTTTCAACGGAGTATTGGCAAAGGATACGGTGATAAACGTATAAATTAATTATACATAAATATATGCACCATTTGGGTGGTGGGGAGAGGGGTTATACTTGCATAGCACCATTAATAGGGCTTAATCTCATAAAATATATGTATATTTACATACATATACAAATCTAAATGAAGAAAAAGAGGAGACTTCCGCTTTCTATTTCTTGTTTATAATTACACACATACAACACACAGTTACAATCTAATTTTATAAATCAAAAGAAACCACTTAAGTAGTGTTAATTTTAACTTTTGGAGGATCGAGATTGCTACATTGCTCACTAGCAAACGTCTTCTTCTCATTTTCAATTGCCATCATAATTGTATATGAAAGGTAAACGATTGCATAGAATAATAGGCAAATATCCACTCAAAAGAGAAAATGAGTCAGAAATCTAACTGGTCTGGCCCTCATCTCATGTCAGATTCGGTAGTTATAATATCAAGGGACTCTCTCAAATTTTTCTTACTTAAAGATGAAAATGGCTGAAATAAGGAGAGCTAACTACTCTTTTGCTTCTCCTCGTTTTCCTCATGATAATCATTGATGTTGATAATGATGATCACATGGAAGTTTTCTTTGTTTGTATGGGATTTTTAATTCATTCTTGAGGTTTTAATTGATTACAATTGCAAAAAAAAGATTGAAATTTTAATCTTAAATTGTAAAATCTCCAAAAAAAAAAAATAAAAAAAAATCGGATGATTTATTTTTTAACTAGCGGTAAAGAACAAAAAAGAAATTTAAATATTTTTTTTGTTCTATTGTATACTTTGCTGCTTACTTTGATTATGAGTGTAAAATTATATCAAGCACTTTGTATGGGAAGAGGATTACTCTCTCTGGTCAATAATTATTTGCAATGTATTGTGGAGGAATTGAAGCTAATGTAGTATAACAATTGTCAGTTGAAAAAAATAATGCTAAAAATGGGCTGTTTTACGAATGAAAATAAATAACCCTTAATCACCCTCTTTTATCTTTGAGATCTCTCTTTGAAACACTCAACTAGCATTCATGCTAATATCCGATTCAATACTGCGCTATTGATTTAACAAAAGAGAAACATCCTCAAACACCAGTGAAAATAAATTGGCAGGCTTTGACAGTTATTCTCTGTTTAAAACGTGATAATAAACAAAAAAAAAATTCTTGTAATAATTCACTAATAAATTGACTGTTAGGAGTTAACGAATTCCTCCTGGAATCTCGTCTGTCGCTTTACCAAGCTTTCAGATTCTAAAACAGCACAGAACCTTATTTTCTTTGCATATTCTAACATCATTTTGATGTTTTGCAACGAAACCACCCACTCCTTGAAGCTTGAAAGAAGGAAAAAATGTTTTGCAACCATTTGGAATCTCTCTATAAATCATTACACCAAAATGGCTAGACATAAGACAAGCAGATCGCTGCAGGTCAATCTGGATGTATTAGTATCTTTAGACTCTCCTCCATCAAAAAAGAGACCTCTGAGCCAATTAGTTAATAAGAAACACAAAAATAAAGGTTTTGCAACAACTTCAAAACGTCATTGTTCTGAATCAAGTAAGTATCTTGTTCCAATTCCCATTTCCAATGATTTCTCCACAGAATCATCTTCGATTGATCGTAATTCAATCATAACCGATCAAACACCACCTTGGAATAATATTTCTATTCAAGCAAGTCAAATTCAGCAACAACAACCATCAAAACATCTGCAAAAACCAAAACAACAGCAACCGCAACCAAAAGATGAAAGAGAGAGAGAAAACAAAGAAACACAACAAGTTGCTGTTTCAAAACCATCCAAAGATATCAAGCATGTAAAACTCCAAGAGTCACCGCTAGAAACTAGTAGTACTATGGATATCCTGACATCTACTGCTCACCATTTCCAAGACGTCATTTCGTCAGTCATTATCGAAACCACTACTCCCAATCCATCACAACAAGAAGAAGTAAAATCTCCGCTTTCTCATAACCCACCTTCTTCACTTGCACCACCCCAATCTGATGTTGATGATCCTGATTTCTCACAAATTTATCAATCCCCATTTGATCTAAATAACAATCCACTATCAATAGTACCACACGGTTCAGAATCCATTAGTAAAGAATTGGTCGAACTGTCCAAATTACATGGTATACCATTAGATCTATCATTTCAGGAATGGTGTGAACTTGGAACAAGTATTCTGAATACCAGATTCTCGCTTACCAAGAAGCTAATGGCAAATAGATATAAATTTCTAATTGGATTCCAATTATTAAATAGTTTGGTAAATTCATATGCTGGTGAATTAGGTGTTCGAGAAACTCAATTATTAGCAAATATTGATCGATTAAGAAAATTAGCTGATGAAATGCTTGATTTAAGTTCGAAAATTTGATTTAAATTGATCATCATCACATATTCATTTATTAACCTTTATATATCTATATATTAACTTCGCCCCCCCTCTCCTTGCTATCTTTATCCTTGTGAACACCAACCCATTTGAACAAAAAATTCATAAATTTTAGATGCCTTATTCACATCAATCTTTAATGCCTGTCGAGCGTCTTTCTTCTTTAATACACCATTATTCTTAACTGCTTCCTTCATCAATTGATTCTTAATCGCCAAATAAGGCTTCGGTAACATTCTTAACGTAGCACATAATTGTTTTTCCTGATTAGATAACAAATCAAAATCAGCAGCACGACTAATATCCAAGGGTTGTCTTGCTCCAATACTCTTTGGTTTGAATTCTGGTTGTGGAGAATTAGCAGTTGAATAAGTCTTTCGATGTCCATTAGCGCCATTGATAAGGCCGGGTGTTTGTGAATGTCTGCCTGATAATGAACCGTTTCCTACACGTTGATAATGAGCGGCTCGAATTATTTTATCTTTTTCAAATTTATTACCATCTTCAATAGTAGTAATACCATTTTTCCTCCATGTATGTAATTGTTGAATTCTAAGACGACATTTTAACTCGGTTAAGAAATCTTTTGTAAGAGTTTCAAAATCTTCTGGGGAAAGGATTCGAATATATGCATTTATCTTTTTTAATAAATCTTTTTCTTCTTTGGATTTTCTTTTATCGGCACTTATATTCTTCCGATAATCTAATAATGAATTAAGAATCATGACTCGTTTACGTTCAGCGCGGGTAGTTAATCGAGAATTATAAATATCCAAAATGGTCAATTTTAATTCTATATCGCTAGCCAGATCTTCAGGATCAAATATCATATCTTTGATGGGAACTTCGGCATCATTTTCAGCTTCATGATCAAATTCTAATCTACCAGGCATATACCCTTGGATCTCATGACATAATGGAACCGAAGCAACTGGTTTACCCTTAGGTGGAGGTAATGGCATATTCTTTCTAAATTCCAATCTACTCTTTCTCTCATCCAAAAATTGAAGTGGAGTAACATCCCAAAAATCTTTATTCATATCAGGTAATGGATAATCTTTACTATTCAAATAAACATCATAATAATGCTTTTTAACTTCCTCTTTTGATCGATTTCCAATATGATCAGCAATATCAGCCCAATTCCCCAATCCAAACGTTTCACACCCTTGGATTAATAACAATTCTTCGTCGGCACCCCATTCTCTTTCAAAGATAGGATAGGTATTTTGTTCAATTATTTGATAATCATGCCATGGTTTATGATCACCAGTGGTCAAACCAGCAGCAAAACAGGGTACACATAGGTCATAGTCAGAACATATTGCACACTGTATACGTATTCGATTGGTGCAATCTGTACTGCAGACATCACAATGATATAGTTTTCCTTTATCCATGTCGGGTTATATGTATAATATGATGGGAAATTTGACAAATTTTTTTTGCAATCAAAAAAGTTTAATGAAAATTAAAAAATATAAACAAAAACAAATGTTGATAGGAACGGGGGATGTAATCAATCAAATCTATTAATCAATCAATCAAAAAAGCGAAATATGTCAATAATGTACAGCCGTATGTTGTAGATAAGGGATTCTTGATGGTTATAATACTCCTGTATGCCAACGAATGTATATGCAAAAGTGTTGCCTTTTACAATGGATTTCATTATCTCCATACATTTTTTCGTGTTGATGTTCACCAAAAGTTGTAAGTGGGGAGTTGTGGCTTCCTAAGTCGTGTAGTCTTCCTCAGAAAAAGTGATCACATGACCTTACATCACGTGCACCTGTCACATGACCTCAAAAAAGCAGTCACACTGTCACGTGATATTTTCCTGTATATAAGTAAGATGTTTTGTCAAGGAGTGAGAAGAAACTTTAATTTTTCTGTTGTAAATGTCCTGTATCTTACCATCATATTTGAACGATTATGTCATCAATACTCATTACTATTACATAATCCACTAGTAAAATTTTTTTGTTCCTCCTGTTAGTGCAAAGTGTAACAAAAGCCTAAACTCTCTCACTCAACCAACAAAATTTTCATAACTAACACTGGCAAACACTGTGCATTGCGAAATTTGCTACTAACAAAAAAAAAAATTTATATTGAAAATTTACCTTAATTACCTTTTCCTAATTTTTCACCATATACATACAGTAATCAACTAAGATGGTATGTACCCATATACATCACCTTATACATAGAAGCATCCCTATCAATCTATTTGAAAAGAATATATACCTCATGTTGTTGAAAGTGTTAAGATAAACAGATTCAATCATTCTAAAAATGCAAGAGATGCACCACTACACATGACGAACGATTCTATTACGATGGAGAGCGACATCAAAGGAATTCCAAATAACTAATATTCAACTACTTTTAAATCCATTTAATACCACATTTAAGTATTATGTAATGTAAGAGTCTGTTCATCTCAAATCATATTACCACGATACCGAGAATCTTAAGTCAACCTATAAATTCAAGTTTTATTTTTAAAAGCATCTGTCGACACAGAGATGTCTAATAGATATATTCCTTTGGGATGTAATCTTTGAATAATCCAATACTAACAATTTGCAATTATAGGGTCGTGTTAGAACTAAAACCGTTAAGAGAGCTTCCAAGGTCTTGATTGAAAGATTCTACCCAAAGTTAACCTTAGATTTCGAAACCAACAAGAGATTAACCTCTGAAATCGCTGTTATCCAATCCAAGAGATTAAGAAACAAGATTGCTGGTTACACCACCCACTTAATGAAGAGAATTCAAAAGGGTCCAGTTAGAGGTATCTCCTTCAAGTTACAAGAAGAAGAAAGAGAAAGAAAGGATCAATACGTCCCAGAAGTTTCTGCTTTAGACTTATCTCACACTAACAACCAATTGGAAGTTGATGCTGAAACTGCTGACTTAGTCAAGACCTTAGGTTTCAACATCCCATTACAAACCGTCTCTATCTCTGACCAAAGAGGTCCAAGACGTTTTGCTAAGAGAAACTAAATTTAATATTTGGAGATTGTTAATGATTTGAATCATAATTTTTTGGGAACAAATCAGTGTATTTTAATATATTTTTCATAATGTTTGTATAGTTTAGTTTTCTTTTTTGCAAGAAATAACCAACCCCTTCACCATCCCCAAGTTACAAATAGGAATAAAAAACGCATTTATTTAATGTTATTAGAATGACCTTAGCTAAATTGTAGATAGTACGCACTAACGTTTTATGTGTAATCTCTTCTCGTACCATACCATGATGGAACTGATGGTCAAAAGATCTCGCGATTTGTCAGGGCCACCGCACGTTACAAAAAAAAATAAGCTTCCTTGTTCGCCGACTTCCCCAAAGTCAAATGGCTTATCAAACGCATCATAAATGAAGTTATCAAGTATATTGTTGAGCATTTCCATTGCTTCCCTTGCTAGAGCTGTGCAATGGTATCCTTTGAATAGCAAGGAAGAAATTCCCACTGATATAAAACCATTTCAACTAGGTCAGGAATTTCAGTTTGATTGCACTCAAAGAAACATCGACAATGGTGAACATAAGTTTGATGAAAAGGAACGCATATTATACGAACCATTTCCTAAATGTAAGGAAACGGGTAAACCATTATCCTTCAAATATGGAGTTAATGAAGATATAAACTGTACTATTCGATTTACAGATGAATTGTATCATTTGTTCCAATTGTATATTCATAAGGATGTGCCATTCAGTTGTAGACTTCCACTATCATCTGAACCATTGAGTATAGAAAAGGGGGGAGCTTTCATTCCATTTACATTTGATTTTAGGGGAGAGATTCATGAAGCTCATTTAGATATCGACCATTCCGTGAATGTCCTTTTCACTAAACCATCGAACAATGATCCAGAACAATATACATTCGTTAGTGCAATTGCATACGGTTCTGGAACAAATACTACGAGAATTGTTATCGGTGAAGAATTAACTGTGAATTTTGCTGTTAGATGGCTTGACCAGTTAACAGTTGCAAACTCAAAAGCTTCGCAATTTAACGAAAATGGTTTACCATATGATGATGGGTTTTATAAAATACCGATGAATTTCATCCCTATAAGTTATTCTATGTTTTATGCTTATCTTTCCATTGCTTGTGTTGCTAGTGGGATTTTGGTTCTTGCTGTCAGTTATAGTTGGCTCAACAATAAGTTCAAGAAGAACAAATACTCGCATTTTGATAATGAATCTGATGTTAAAAGAGACTAGAAATAGTTTCAAGAAGAATCTATCCAATATACAAATGCTTTATATAATCTAAACACTACGGCACTTTCTGACAATAGCTTTCAATAATGCGTCTATCTTTTCGGAATGATGCTCGTGACTTTCATGAAGTACGAATCGATTATTGAGTTGATTAACAAACATGTTTGTTAATGTATCCTTATCTGTCGAGTCTTTTATTTTTAATTTATAAGCAACAAATTTGTTAACCGATAATTGTAATGCTTCTGCTAAATTTTCACTAGAGATAGTGATAGTTCTAATTGGCAAAGTAATATCTATAAGCAAAGTTCTTAAGTCGTTAGGATATTCCTTTTGAAGATAATTCACTACATGTGACAACAAGTAATCTCTGTTCAAATCTTCGAACTTATCAACTATAGCTAAAAACTTTTCCACAATCTCAAAAACTTTGTCATCAGGTTTAGTCACAGTAGAATACTGAGGAATGGTCTTAAGTATGCTTGGAATGCAAAGGTCAAAAATTGTTAACGCAACATCACCTTTCAATGCTGGGTTTGTTTCAGCATTTCCTAGCATATTCATATCAGCCTCTGGCAAATGATGTAATTGATCTTTCATTTCTTCTGTGCTTGGTAATTCAATTTTATCATTATTGAACTCGTCATCTCCATCACCTAAAGTGGATTCAGTAATTGCCTTGGCCAATTTAGCTTGTTCGCTTTCTTGTTCATCTCGTTGTTGCTTCTCAGTAAGTAATCCCAACACTTTTCTTCTAGCCAATAATTTTGAAATATAAGTCAATTCAAACTGTGCGTAACTCAACCATAATTCTAATGATTCCGGGTTCAATCTAAGACCACGTTGGAATAAAACTCTAGCACCTTTAGCATTTGCATTAACTTCAAATTCATACTTCGCAGCTGATAACCAGGCATCAATATTTCTAGGTTGTAACTGTAACAAACGAGAATATACTTTATAAATTACCTTAATTGCTCCGTTATTCTTTGCAAACTTCAAATAATGAGACCATAATTCAGTTTCACCTGGAAATCTTCTAGTGGCACGATCAAAAATAAACATGATACGACGAACACCAGCCCAATCACTAATACTTGGCTTAGTATCAACTAAACCAACCTTGTTTAATCTATTATATCTCTTTTGACGCAATTTTTCAAGATTTGATTCAAATTCAGCATACTTGAGGAAATCTCTAGGTTTACTACCACGACCTTGGATACGATGTTCAAAATCAGTACGTCTTCTCATAATCATGGTGATTTCATTTTTGTCAAAAAGACTTTTCTTCTTGAGGTCCTCGAGTTCAGGAACGGACTGTTCAAGATAATATCTCACTTTCTCAGCCATGGGTTTTGTCTATAATGATTTACTAACACTGAAGGGGTGATGAGATGGATTGTTGAGAAGATTGATTTTTTTTTTCAATGCGCGATGGAGATCAGAAATTATTCAATGTCCCACCAAAGCTTTACCAAAACCACAGAAGCATTGAATATAAACAATAAAGATAGAAGTGAGTATTGTTAACGATTCCTTAATTAGATAATTATAAGATATTCGTAATAAGGTCTTTGTTAAATTATAAAGAATTGGAATAAGTTAAGTGAAATTTAACGATTCAACGAAAGGGAACACTGCAGCAACTGCAGAAGCAGCAGCAACAGCAGGTCAACAAGAAAAAAAAGATTATGTTCATCAATGCAAACATCAAATGAAAATCATGAAAAGGTGTACACAATTAATAATTTAATAGTCAGTTTTGGTGTAGCTGTAGCGATAGTTTTCAAGAGTACGATTGCTCTAGCAAAAACTTGGTTTGCCTAATGAAAAAGGAAAAAAAGACAAAATGCTCCAGGAGGGGTTTGAACCCACGACCGTCGCGTTCCTCACACGACCGTGACTTATGGCATAACCATATCGTCGTAACACGGCTATAAGCACGAAGCGCTAACCTCTGCGCCACTGGAGCACCTTGTGTGAGTTCTTTAGAAACCGGTTTATGATAACACCTAAAATTTTCCAACAATGACTTGCTCAAATTTTCTCCATAATTGCGCCAATTAAATTTTAAATTTGTATTAAAGGTATCAATAGTCAGAAAATCATCCTTAAAAAGCTTTTCGATACTAGTATCATCATATTTTGAATTTTTTGTGGAGAAAATTCGCTTTGTAATTCCTAATCCGAATTGACTTCGTTCATTTTACGTGCAAACAATAAAACTATCATAATTCAGAAGAATCATACTAAAATGATTCGGGAGCTTCTTAGTCTATACCTCGGGCAACAAAGATAATATTGATTGCCTAATTGGTTTCAAATTGTAGATTGACTTTGATACTTTGTTTTTGATTTTTGGTTCGATTTGTTGGAAATCTTTGTCAGAAAATTAGAGTAATATTCCTAGAAGAATCAAACTTAGAATACTGACACACTACATAGTTCGATTAACAAGAAAGTCTCTAGCTGAATAGCACAGACTAGCAAATCGAGCACAATTGGTCAAAGTAAGAGAAAATAACCCACAAGGTATCTCGTATATTCCCATAACCTGTGGCTGAACATAAGATCCCGTGGCTGAAAATAAGATCCTCTAGCAGAAGTTAGATCGAAGAAAACTTGGCCATGGGAAGCAATTTGAACAGTGATAACATCTCTACATAAACTAATCTATATTGCTTCATATATATCTACTTAAAGTGCCTTAACCTAAATGTAGAATAGTCATAATATGTTTTAAAACTAATCTCGAAAAATCCATGGAAATTAAATGCTAATGACAAGCCATAGTTCTAACCGATTCCTGACTTGAAGAACCCCAGATGAAGTTACCAATTGCTGCCCCTACAGCGACAGCAATCATGAACCAACCATTATAAGTCATAAAGACCAACATTAAAAAGAAAGAATACCAAACCTGGAATCCATATAGTAATCCACGTTTTAACTTAAATTGTCTATCTGAGGTGGGAGGAATGATGTTCAATGTATGTTTTCTTTCCCAACGGGAGAACAAGGCTCTCAGAAATTCATAGCCCATTCCCAACAAGATAACTCCAAACATGGCTATTAAGAATCCAAAATATGTCTTGATGTGCCACCAACGAAACACAATACATGTATTCTTCCAATCCCAAGTGAAAATCATCTTTATCAATCTTGTGTTAGTATGAAATTGAATACTCGCTAGTTTTAAATCATTGAAATACATACATTCATTGAACACATATCGTCATCCATCCCTGGCATGGAATGACCCATTGAATGACTTGCGGAATGACCCATTGCCTTGTCGTTTGACAAACGCATATCAATGTTTTGTATGAGTTCCAGCATTTAGATAAAATGAAATCCTAATTATTTGAATGTTAGAAATAGCTAATGATTTAGTATTTCATGCATACTCATGCGGTTTTTTTAAGAAGAAGGCAAAGCAAAAATTAATTACGGAGATATAAAATGGAATAAAGACTCAAATGTAAATTTCTGCCATTAACCACCATCAAATCTGTTACAAATATGACTAATACCGAGATAAAATATTATCCATAAATGTCTTAGAGGATATCAGACTTCAATTAGAGAAGGTTCAATAGCATTTGATGTTTGAATATGCTAAATAGGGTTCGCATTTCTCGAACAGCCGTTTTCCAAAAGCTAGTATTGATTGCGGTTTTTCACTAAGCGATTAAGCAATAATATGGTATTAATTAAAGACTACAATAAGTGATGGCCTGATCAAACGAAAGACAGCTTTAGCTAGGTAACACCCTGCGGTTGGAAGTTCAGCCAAACATGTTTTAGCGTAAGATCATGTACTAGTCGATGGTAAAGGCACACCCTGGGATCAATGTTAACACACATTTTGTTACCGATAGTTCTTGAGATACGCCAAGTTCAGACAAGACTTCCAGCACCATCTTTCTTCTTAGTTTTATATTATATGCTCAGTATTCTGCATCGTTTTCCCGAGAATCTCAATACTTTTATGCAAGTAAGATTTTTGAGAGCTAACTATGACAGAAGTTAGTTGGGAGGAACTTTGGAAAAGTAATATAGAGGATGGAAATAGCGGATAGATGAAAAATATTCTTGGTACAGTAATAAAGGTTGTTTACCCTTTTCGAAATCAAGTAACCAGCCAGGATACAAAGCTAATACTAATTAAAATTGAAACTGAGGAACTACGTAAATAAATGTGATTAGCATGTTCTAAAACTTGATCCATGGGGTGGGGTCGTCTCTTTTCCGCTGGTTAAGCAATTCATGTCTTCATATCCGCGCGAAATCCGGAAGAAGGATACCATTCATTATCTTAATGAAGACTAATTGATCCATCAGATTTTGTCAGAAACAATACGAATATGCGTGTCTCTATATTCGGGTTACGGGGGGTGTTTCAAGAATTATCAAATCAAATCCCGCAAAGAAAAAAAAAGAAACCCAAAACCGTTGAAAATCATCAGATTTTGGAACCCACATAAATTCTTAGAGGATATTCTTAGAGGATACAGTTTTTGAAGTATTTCAGGTCTTGCTGCTGTTCACTATAAAAACTTATTAGATTACTACTGTTTTCTAAAGATGAAGATTGTTTCAAAAGAAGAAATTGACGCTCATATTTCGCACGTCTTGACCGAAGGTGCAAAAGGTTTAGCTTATGGGGCTGTATTGTCATTTGGTCTCTTTTCTTTCTTGAAACATAGACACCCAGCTAGATTCAACAAAATGAACACTTCGGTTAAGACAGCTCTTATCATTATGCCAACAGTTGGGATGTCGGCTTTTTTTGCTGATCAAGGTTCTTGGGAATTTGACAAAATGATGTATCACCAGTCTGAAATGCAAGATGTAAGAGTCATGGAAGAATTCCGCCAATGGAACTCATTATCTTTAAGTGATAAAATATTCACAAGTTTGAATAAAAATAAATATCCTATTATTATCAGTACCTGGGCTGCTTCTTTATATGGATCATGGGTATTTGTCAACAGGGATAAGATCATGACAACAACACAAAAAGCCGTCCAAGCCAGAATGTATGCACAAGGCATTACTATTATCTTGTTACTTGGTACAATTCTCTTATCAATGAAGGATGCAGAAATTAAGAAATCACAACCTGCACCAATACCAGAATGGAAGAGATATCTTTTAGAACAAGAAGAAGCAGATAAGAGAGCTCTTGAAGAATTTAGATTGAAAAAGGAAGCTGAAAAAGAAGCAGCAGCTTCAGCGGGAGTTGCTACCACTTCTGTTCAATCAGAAAATACCCCAGCAGTAGCAAAACAAGATTGAACAAACTTATATCAAAATTGTAAATAGATTATAAATAAAATTATAGAATTAGATTCACGAACTACATTTTGAGCACAGATAGCACAAACTTCAAGGAGGAGCTAAAACTCCAACTCGAGAAGTCCAAGTCCTTTCAAGTCATTTTAAACAACCGTTGGTAACTAATCTCAAGATTCTGTTGCAGTTCGATGTTAATAATTTTGATGATGAAGTGATTGTTTCTCAGACAATCAAAAACAATGAAATTTGAAGGCTACAAGCCCAGCCTAACAAATCAACTGACTATGTCACTTTAATAATGAATGGAAACTGTTACAATTTATGATCACGGTGGTCAGCAGTAGCTCATTTTTTTGTAGATTGCACTGAGAGTAGTTTCAAATGATTTCCCAATTTGTCTACAAATGGGACTGCGAAGAATTAACAACATGCTAAACAGCCCAATACCACAGATTGTAGGAAACTAGGAAACTCCTTTTGACGTATATTTCACAGCTTATTATAAAAGAATGCCACATATATTATGTAAATCGTGCTATACCCAATGGTGTAGCATTCTGAAGAATATTTTACTGCGGACAGTTTAACATCAAATAACCACTTGAAATAGCTAGATGAACGTTGCAACAGTCACAGTTTCTTTATTGCATCTTCTTATAATCTTCCTCCATCCCTCCCTCCCTGAAAAGATGCAACAAGACCCCCAAGGAGTTGGTCATTTTAATATGAAATTAAATTACGAAGATTGATCTCTCTATTTAATGTATTGCTAGTAAATCATGCTTAAAATCGTGCTAAAAAATAACTCAAATTTCACCTTTTTGGCTGCGAATGGAAAAAATTACACCCACAAGCAACAGACTAAATCAGCAAACACGATTTAAAACTCTCTTGGAACTGTTTTAGAACAACTATTAAAATGAGATATATTTCTCATAGCAAAGAAATACTTTTCTAATTATTCTCATTGGAATATCTAAAACATTCTTGAAATATATCACAACGATAATGAGAACACATTTAACTTTAATACTCGCTTCATTTGTCTCGACTCTATTTTGTGAAACTGACGAAAGGGGACAAGAAGAGGTTCATATCATAGAAGCTGCTGTTAACCCAGTTATTCCATTGCGTGATGGAGAATTCCCAGTTCACGCTAAACATGGAGAACAACCAGCCATTCTTGTTGTTAATGAAACTGCTTTGGATTCGGAAAGTCATTTTTCCAAGAGAGAAGCCGATGCAAGACTGTTCTGCTTCCGTTGAACCACATATGGGTGGTTCTGAACCATTATTAAAGAGGGATCAAGATATTGAATAAATTTTCTCAAAGAGGGAAGCTGCAGCAGAAGCAAGGAAATTCGGCATTTGTTGGACCAAATATGGCTGGTTCGAACTTCTTGCTAAACAGGATGACGATGTTTGCGAGGGTGCTGTTGCAAATGGTATAAAAAATGGTATCCGTTGGGTGACTACCAATACTGATAATAATCAAATCCTTTATTAAGTTCCCAAATGGCCCTGATTTGAGTAGTTTATTTATTGGCCAAGTTATTAGAATACAATGTACATTCAGTAAGTAATTTATAAAATAGTTAATATCAATGAAACTTGGAAGTTGTTTTATTTGAAGCTCTTTCTGGAAATCTCTTACACATAAACAGTTCTAAACATAAAGTAAATCATTCAATACCAATTGGAACTACAAGGCAGAAGTGTGAAACTTCTTTTACCAGACACACAGAAGTTATCAAGATAATGCATTTCAGAATACTCAGAATATATGAATCTACAGAAGTTGGTCCAAAAAAATTTATGTACAAAGTAAAGAGCTGATCCATACTGTTCCAATTATGTAATTCAGTACTAAATCCAACAATTGTTCTTCTGACATTCTCTTCAATGAAGTAGCTGAAAGAAAACTCTCAATCTCTGACTTTCTTTGTAACCATTCCGACAGGAAACAGGACTTTTGGTACCAGATCAAAATAATTAGAGAATTCTTAACCCATCCATCAAAAAAGCAAGTCGTACATTCCAAGTATTGATAGGAATTTACCTTTTATGTTTACAACCTTATTGATAGATAAAAGTTGTGTTTGAATGAGAATAAAACGTTGCCATAACCATTCAATTAAATCACGTGATTACTTCATATATTAAATTCTATTAGATCTAAAAATTTTTCAAGATTGTAAGCATTTGCTCATTACGTTTTTTATTAACTAAACAATTTAATGCACTCTTTGGCGACCCAAGTTTAATTACAATTCCAACAATGCCACCAAAATCACACAAGGGTAAGCCAGCTCAATCATCAGCAAAAAATAAGAAATCAAAAGAGGTAGTCAAAGATGATCGTTTTCAAGCAATTGTGTTAACTGATTCATTTGAAACTAGATTCATGCCATTGACTGGTGTTAAACCAAGATGTTTGTTACCATTAGCCAATGTTCCCTTGATTGAATATACTTTGGAATTTTTAGCAAAAGCCGGTGTGAATGAGGTTTATCTCATGTGTTCTGCTCATGCTGAACAAGTGCAAACCTATATCGAAAATTCTAAATGGAGTCATAATGATAAGAATTCTCCATTTCAAATAGCCACTATCATGTCTTTGGAATCAAGATCAGTAGGTGATGCAATGAGGGACTTAGATAATCGTGGGTTAATTTCAGGTGATTTTCTTTTAGTTTCAGGTGATGTTGTTACCAATGTTGATTTCAACAAGGTGATAGCGTTCCATAAGTCAAAGAAGGCACAAGATAAAGATCATATTGTCACTATGGTGTTAAACAAAGCATCTCCATTACATAGAACAAGATCTTATATCAAACCATCTACTTTTATTTTGGATAAAAAGACTGATAGATGTTTGTATTATCAAAGTATTCCACCAGTGGATGGCAAGAAAACTAGTGTCAATATTGATCCAGAATTATTGGAAGATATAGAGGATGAATTTGTCATTAGAAACGACTTGATTGATTGTCGTGTAGATATTTGTTCTCCTCATGTTCCACAAATCTTTCAAGAGAATTTCGATTACCAATATTTGAGAAGTGATTTTCTTAAAGGGGTGTTAACTTCCGATTTAGTTAAGAAAACCATCTATGCTTATATCTCTGAAGATAGATCAGAGTACTCTGCCAGAGTTGAGAGTTGGGGCACTTATGATGCAGTTTCTCAAGATATTTTAGCAAGATGGTGTTATCCAATCGTCCCAGATGCCAATCTAGTTGAAAACAACTCTTATTCTTATGAGTTCAACAATATTTATAAGGAAGATAAAGTTATCTTGGCACAATCTTGTAAGATTGGAACTTCTACATCTATTGGTTCAAACACTACCGTGGGTGAAGGTACTTGTATTAAGAAGTCTGTCATTGGAAGAAACTGTAGGATTGGAGACAATGTTACAATTGAAAATTCTTACATTTGGGACAATGCAATTATTAAAGATAATTCAGTTCTTAGTCATACAATTGTGGCAGCCAATGCTGAAATCGGATCCAACGTAACTTTAAGTGCAGGTTCTGTCATTGGTTTCAATGTCATCATTGGCGATGGTAAAGTTATTGGGAATAATGTCAAGATTGTCGAGACTCCTATTGAACAATTTGGGGGAGATTTTGGAGATTTTAGTGATGAAAGCGATGGTGAGTTTGACCAACATGATTCCAGAGTTCCACAATTGGCCATCAAGGATATTGATTTAGTCGGTGAAGAAGGCAAAGGATTCTTATACACTTCTGACAATGAAGAAGAAGATGATGACGATATTGATGAATCAGCTAGTGCAATTAGTAGTGAACAATATTCTGGTATAATCTACCAAATGAGATCGCTTAACGTTTCAGACGAATCTATTGCCTCGATAACAAACAAGAGAACTAAGAGACGAACCCATTCCAGGAATAGGAGATTTTCATCTAATTCTATGATGTCTGAAGGAGGATTCATTTCCGGTGAAGAAGAAGAAGATTTCTCGAAAGAAGGGGTGGCTACAGTTTCTCGTGCCATTGAGAACAATCATGATATCGATACTGCATTATTGGAATTGAATACGTTGAGAATGTCTATGAATGTGACATATCATGAAGTTAGAAGTGTTACTTCAGAAGCACTATTGAATAAAATTGAAGATTTTGTATCTACCGATACCTTGACTCCTCAAGAGGCAGCAACGAAGATTTTCAGTCATTGGGGGACCATGTATAAGAGACAAGTATTTTCCCCTGAAGAAGAAGTGGACTTGTTGGAAATTTTAGAGGAAAAGATTGAAAAGTCGAAAAAACCACATGGTAACATTATTTTATTCCTTGCTGTCAAGACTCTTTATGATTTAGAGATTGTTGAAGAAGAGAATATCTTAGAATGGTGGAGTAAAGGCAATACTGAAAGCGAAGTTAGACAATTAGCATCTAAGTTCATCACCTGGTTACAGGAGGCAGATGAAGAGGAAAGTGAGGAAGAAAGCGACGAGGAATAGAATATCAAAAACAACGTGTACTTTAATAGAAATAAAGAAATCATGAATCGAGTAAATGTGTAAACATAAAGAAGAATCATGTGTAATCTGTACACATGTACACACATACCTATTCTCTCTAAAAAAGAGGCTATAACCGTCTAGTTCGTCACACCATGAGACTTCCTCATTATTTTTCCTCTATGATCAAGCTGTATACCTTGTGATAACCATTGAAGTTAATAATAATGTAATTTATGAGGAGAATAAAGATAAACAATTAAACGAGCTCGAACATACGATAATACAGATGAATACCTGACGTTAAATTTCAGTGGTTTGTTCTCAGAATTGTAACACATTAATTACACTGTAGTAACACGCATTCTGTAAAGCGTAACAACAAATAGTAAGTTAAAAATTGAACGGTTTCGGTTTCAATTTCTGTTCGTTGTTCGTTTCGGTCGTTTAAATTTTGATTTAAAAAACCGTTTCGGTCGTTTAACTCAAACAGAGAGAGAAAAAAAAAAAGAAAAAAATTCACAAGACAAAAGAAAATAAAACTTAACATTGAATATGAACTAATAATAAATTCATTTTGGGTGGGATCAACTGGTGGTGTCATTTTTTTTTGCTTTGTTCGAAAAATCTGAAAATTATAAATATTTAGTTATATAACCCTATCGTATAGATTTCTCCAAATAGCCTTCTTAGGATTACTACTCACTAATAGACTGTTTCAGGACAGCATTAAATAAGAAATACATTCTACATCAAGGGAAATACTTTTCAACAATGAAGCAATATGATGTTATCGTAGTTGGTGCTGGTGTAGTAGGTCCAACCATTGCTACAGCATTAGCTAGACAAGGTAGAAAAGTGTTAATTATAGAAAGAGACTGGCTGAGACCAGAAAGGATTGTTGGTGAATTATTGCAACCAGGTGGTGTCAAGGCACTTAAGGAATTAGGTATGATTCAAGCTATAAATAATATCGAAGCTATTGATTGTACTGGTTACTATATCAAATATTACAATGAAGAAGTTGTTATTGAATATCCTTTAAAAGAAACAGCCAACGCTACTAATCCAGTGGTTCCTATTTGGGATGTAGTCGATGAAAAGAATGACAAATTGATCACCGATTCTACTATTAATACACGTGTCTGGGATGAAGATGAACATGTTAGAGGAGTTGGTTTCCATCATGGAGATTTTATTATGAATTTAAGAAAGATCTGTAAAAATGAACCAAATGTCGAATGGGTTGAAGCTAATGTTACTAAAATTCTTCGTGATCCTGAAGATAAAAGTATCATTACTGGTGTAAAAGCAAAACAACGTGATGAAGTATTGGAATATAGTGCAAAATTAACTATATGCTGTGATGGTATCTACTCCAGATTTAGAAAAGAATTGAGTCCAGCTAATGTTCCTACAATTGGTTCTCATTTCGTTGGTTTACATTTGAAGAATGCTAAATTACCATCAAAAAATAAGGGTCATGTCTTATTAGGTGAACATGCACCAATTTTAATATACCAAATTTCTCCAGAAGAGACAAGAATGTTGTGTGCTTACAGGTCAGTGAAAGCACCTTCGGCCGCTACTAATGAAGTTTATGAATATTTGTCTAACCATGTCTTACCAGTGATACCCAAAGAAACTGTACCATCTTTCAAGGAAGCTCTTGAAAGTAAGAAATTGAAAATCATGCCAAATCAATATCTTTCAGCTATGAAACAAGGCAGACCTGATCACCAAGGGTTTATTTTATTGGGTGACTCATTGAATATGAGACATCCATTAACTGGGGGTGGTATGACTGTTGGGTTGAATGATAGTGTTTTATTAGCCAAGTTGTTACATCCAAGATTTGTTGAAGATTTAGGAGATCATCAATTAATTTCCAAGAGATTGAAGAAATTCCATAGAAAGAGAAAGAATTTAGATGCGGTTATCAATACCTTGTCAATCGCTTTATATTCATTGTTTGCAGCAGATAAACACTCACTTAAAATTTTACAACTTGGATGTTTTAGATATTTCCAACGTGGAGGGTCTTGTGTTACTGGACCAATTGGGTTATTAAGTGGTATGTTACCATACCCAATGTTATTATTCAACCATTTTTTCAGTGTTGCATTTTATTCAATTTATATTAATTTTATTGAGCGTGGATTAGTAGGATCCCCATTGGCTTTAATTGAAGCTTTTCAAGTTCTTTTCACAGCCATTGTTATTTTCACACCTTATTTATGGAATGAATTAGTTTAGATTTTGCTTTTTTTATTCTTTCAGAGAGCAGTTTAATGTGTATGTACAAATAGATAGTTTTTAATATAACTTCATTTTTAATTGAATTATTACGAGTTTGCTTTAATTGATATGAGTTGACTCTTTGTACACGGACAAAAAGCAAAAAATTATTATTTTAAGTTAGCCACGTTAGGCGAGTGGCTTGTAAACATGGAAAAGTAATGTATGATATTGATTTGCGAGCCGTGTGCATTGGGGCCATGGTTTAAACAAGTCAGAGTAGAGACATAATAGGGAAATCATCATGTGCTTCATGTTTTGTGTCATGGTCCGCAAAAATTCATCTTGAATGCTAATATCTTCAGAGGAGGAGGCTATTGGAACTCAATAAGATCCAGAATTGAAAGTGTTTCCATGGCACAATTGACACAATATCAAGAATCGTATTTTTGGTAGTAACCCCAAAAGTCTAAATATGCAACAGAGATGTCACTAACAAAAAAAGACTCGTCAAACAACAATATAAATATTGAAATGATGATACTACGGCAAATAATAAATAAAAACAATCAGAAATAGTCAAATGTCATGACGTGCAGGAACTTGCTTTGTATGTTAAAAGTTAACTTTTCTTACACAAGGTGATTTAAACAAATGTATTTTTTTATATATTTTGAAATTTTCTTCTTATGTTTGCTGAACCAGCATCACAGTAAAATTATTTCAACCCTTAATAACACAAATTGTTAATTGCTCTTGTATAATTATATTTATTTCCCTTCATCAGCCCCATCACACACACACTTATTCTATTTTTTTATATATATATCAAATTTCCCCCAGAAATTAATTTAACTTAACTACATAAAATTTTTCCAACTAGATACCCTCCCCCTCTCCATTAACATCAGAACATGAGCGACCTTCCTTTACTTGGAGGTGGAAGCAATTCACACAATCGTATAAATGTCCATGGATCATCATGGTCACGTTTCTATCATGAAACTTGTTTAACAACCAGATTAACTTTGAAATCGTCAATTGTCAATTATTTGTTAATATTTGTCCCAATTGGTATTGCAGCAGGTCAGTTAGGTTGGAGTGCCAATGCCAGATTCTGGATCAACTTTTTAGCAATTATTCCATTGGCGCTGATTTTAGCTTATGCTACTGAAGAAATTAGTGATTTTGTCGGGCAAACAGTTGGAGGTTTATTGAATGCAACATTCGGTAATGCAGTTGAATTAATTGTCTCAATCATTGCATTAAAGGACAATCAAGTCCGTATTGTCCAAGCTTCGATGTTGGGTAGTATCTTGAGTAATTTATTGTTAGTTTTAGGTTGTTGTTTTATTGGAGGTGGTTTAACCAGGGTTCAACAAACCTTTAATCAGACTGTTGCCCAAACCATGTCAAGTTTAATGGCTTTGGCTACTGCCTCTTTATTGATACCAGCTGCATTCCATGCTTCTTTACCTGCCAATCCAACTCCTGGATTTCAACCAGTTCCTGGGAGCGCAGATAAGTTGATCTTATCTTTATCAAGAGGGGTTTCTGTTATTTTGTTAGTGGTTTATTTATTCTATTTGCTTTTCTCATTAAAGACTCACAAAGCATTGTTTGAAGAGACCAGCAGTGACGATAACGAAATCAGAGCAGCTCAAGAAAGTAGCAGCTTAGAACCCATCAGATCCCCACATTCAAGCATCAAAGATAATCATATCCATGAATCTCATTTAACTATAACTGCTGCAATTATTGTTTTATTACTTTCCACTATTTTAGTTTCTATTTGTGCTGATGTTCTTGTTGGATCAATTGATGAAATTGTCGAAAAAACTGGTTTATCACATACTTTTATCGGTTTAATTGTTATTCCTATTGTAGGTAATGCAGCTGAACATGTTACTGCAATTATTGTTGCTATGAAGGATAAGATGGACCTTGCAATTGGTGTTGCTGTTGGATCCTCTTTACAAATTGCCATTTTTGTTACCCCATTTATGGTTTTAATTGGTTGGGCCATTGATATTAATATGTCATTATATTTCTCAACTTTTGAAACTGCCATCTTATTTGTTAGTGTGTTTATCACTAATTTGGTTATTTTAGATGGTGAGAGTAATTGGTTAGAAGGTACTATGTTAGTTAGTACTTACCTTATCGCCGCTATAGCATTCTACTATTATCCTGATAATGCCTATTAAGCGGAAATGGATCTCATGTTTTCATTTTACAATTCTAAAGTATATATATATATATATTAGTTCATATCTTTTATGGAAATACAAACTTTTGTTTTAGTTACTTTCTAAATCTTGAAATGCTATAAAATGTAAACACTAAATTTTTTTGCATCCATTTTCTGTCCTATCAACGACTTAGGTCTGCCATGTTACCGAACTTTATTATTAAAGTACCTAATAACCAAATTCCTCAATTGCTAAAAAATTTCTTAGAGATATTATTGAGCTAACATAATTAGAGTTCGAAGCTTCGAAACGAATACTAGATAATACCCTTTGGTATTACATAACCGAGACAATTCGGTATCTGCTTATTCACAAATATTCAACCCTTTTTCATCTATGATGCTTTTTATTTGCGTCTGTCTGTCTGTCTACCATTCGCAATCCACCCAATAATAATTGACATGAAAACCTTTCTTCCCTGAGTGCAGGTAATCACACTCTCGCTGGCGCAGGGCTGGCTAGGATATATAGTTAAGTTGTATATTTTTTCTCTTACAAAGATTTGCATTAGGGGAGGAAGGGAGGCCAAATCACATAATTTGATTTACCAACATTCATCTTAACGTTAATCTATTTACTTTTTGTTTATTTGTTTATTGATTTGTACATAATAATTTTATTACCTGATTAGATAAAGTTTGGTTAGTCCTGTGGCAAAATTTTTAATCGCGGTTCTCTATACAATCGAGAGCATATGCGTGATTGTGCAAAAATGGTGAACACACTCGTGTCAGAACAAAAAAGAATTACCGAGATCTCCAAGCAAAAGCTTCAAACTAAAGCATATTAAGTAACTAATTTTGCAGCTAAGGATCAGGACCGGGCACAACCCAGTGTTATGTAAACATAGGTTGTTGTTGTAGGGTATTTTGCATCACGAAGTTGATGTCATATTTGATTTTGTGTTGTCATGACCAAATCGATTCACATACTAAAAAGAAGCATTTGAAATTTTCATCAATGATAAAAATATTCCTTATCTTTTTCTCTTCAAGGCGACTTCGACGAACAATTTGCTATGGAAGCTCATGAAATGAGAAAATCGCCGTTTCAGAACAAGAAAGAATAGAAGAATGAATTATAACTCCTTCGATTAGAAGTGCTCAATGGTTCTTGTACGAGAAGACGCCTTGAAGCAAAGTTTTCGCAATTTCTTCAAGTTTCTTGCCATTTTGGACCCACACATTATAAAATTTAGCAACTAAAGCAAAGAATTATTCCAATGAAAGAACTCCAAAGGAGTTAAGGCGACATACAGAACTACATTGTAATTGCAATATTATCGTGCATATCATGTAAATGTAATATCGTGTCTATTGAGGGCAATCTAAAATAAACTTAGAACCAGAAAATTTAGATCGCATTCCTTTCCCAAAGGGGTAAATATAACTCTTAAGATTTTCAATTTTCATGAAATCTCTGGAGCCACTTTGCCTTAAAGGGGATGTAAACAAGATTTAAGATACCCCACACATGAAATTCAATTTAACCATTTACAATAAAATTGAATTAAATTCCAACGGCTTTTTCTTATTTTATTTTTCATTTATTCTTAAAAGGGATAATAAATTAGCCAGCGATATCCTTTGTTCGCGTTCAATGAGCGTTTTCTTTTCCACCACCATCACCAGCACAACCCAAGGGAATGTGTCAATCGCCTTACAGACCGAAGCCTCATGATAATCAGCAAGGGTATACTTGATCTAGAGGGCAGTAATCGATGCTATGTAAGTTATTAAAGATATTATGGGTTCTAGAAACCTTATAATGGATAATGTGTAATATATGGGCAAGGCACAAAACCTGGTTGACAAAGGGGGATTAGAAAATTTTGATGACGCGAAACACGCCGGTAAAATTTCATGGAAATAAAAAGGTTCTATTATGTCAACAAACACTTCATCCCTTCGACTAAAACAATAAACAAACAAACAAACAAACAAAATCTAACAAAGTACCACAGCGATGGTCGAAAAGTTGACATGTATGGTTATATATAAATATATATATAATGTACCAGCTCTATTATTCTATCCATCGGAATGAACTTTTAAATTATTCGTCACCTTTCCAATATACAATACTACTTATATACATACTTCTGTACCATTAGATTTTTGCACCCATATATATATTCTCAACAACTTTCAATAATGTCAGATAGAGAAGTCTTAAGCTTATTCACTAGACAGCCAGTCAACCAAGAGATGGTGAATTTCTTAGTTGCCACAACCAATTCTATAATCCAAGTTCATCCTCAACCTAAACCCAAACAACCTAAATATATAATCAAAAATCAATATGTCACTCCGATTGTCAAACCCATAATATCATTGAATGATTTTATCAAGAACTTGATTAAGTACTCCAATGTTCAAACTCCTACACTCATGGCCACTTTGGTATATTTAAACAAATTACGTAATTTACTACCTGCAAATGCCGTAGGAATGGAAACTACAAGACATCGTATATTCTTATCTGCATTAATTCTTGCTGCTAAATCCTTAAACGACAGTTCTCCATTAAACAAACATTGGACTAAATACACAGATGGATTATTATCACAAGAAGAAGTAAATATGGCTGAAAGAGAATTACTATCATTATTAAATTGGAATGTTAATATCAAGGAACAAGAATTAGTAATCGCATTACAACCATTTTTAGTATCAATCAAGAACCAACTAGTAAGAAAGCAAGAAATAGAATCGATCCAAAAGCTGAATTATTATCGTATTTCCCAATCCAAATCCAATTATTCCATCAGATCTTCAAGATCGCTTGCTTCCAGTTTATCAGTAGCCTCCAATTTATCATTATCACATTCAATTTCATCAATGTCCATCACTGAAACGATTAATGATGGGCCATATGCACAAACAAGGAAGCCATTGGCGAATAGATCTGTTAATACATTACAAAGTGTTCCGATAGTGAAGAAGAGCCTTCCGTCATCAAGAAACTTGGCTAAAATAGTTTCATAGTCCAAGTTCTTAATGACGTTTTGCTTTTATTTTCTTCAATTCTTGCAGGTATTTTTTAATTTGGTGTTTATCGGGGTTTTAGTTTAGGACAGTTTAGTTTATTTTAATAGAGATTTAATAGTAATGATTTATTTATTTATTGATAAATCTAATCACACTTGAGTAACAATGGAGATTTGTTTACACATATACCCCAAGCTCATCGTCGGATTGAAAATGAAAAAGAAATCGCAAAAAGTAATTAAGTTGCAAAAAATTTTTTTGGTTGTGCAAATATATTTGCGCAACAATAACATCAAACGTTTCACGCAATAATGTGTATGGCACATGATGACACAAGCACGCAAAAGTGTTAAAAAAAAGCCAGAACGTTGTACATTACATTAACTCAAGTTTTTGGTCTATTATTATTTAATATCTACTATACACAATTTTATATATTAGTACCACCTTCTCTCTAATGGTCATGAGGATCTTCCTTTGGAGGTTCAGGGTTGACTTCAATAATAGTATCAATTCTTAAAATAGAAACACAAGCTTCTAATGCAGATTTCAAGGATTTAATTTTGGAAACAGTTGGTTCCAAAACACCATTCTTTGCTACATTGACAACCTTTCCTTGAATTAAATCTAAACCATAATTCTTGTAATTCTTACGTTTTTCATCATCGACTTTAGCTAATTGTGAAGCAGCATGATAAGTTCTTAATTTTGAAACCAAATCACTAGAATCCTTAGCTGCATTCATGGCTAAAGTTTTTGGAATTACTAATAAAGCATTAGCAAATTCAGCAATTGCCAATTGTTCACGAGATCCAACAGTGGTTGCAAAGTTTTCCAAATAGATGTTTAATGCAGTTTCAACTGCACCACCACCAGGAACAACATTTCCACTTTCCAAAGTACGTTTAACAACAGAAAGAGAATCATGAATCGATCTTTCCATTTCATCTAAAGAATAATCGTTAGGACCACGTAATATTATAGAACTCGATGAATGTTGTTTAGTACCTTTAATTAAAATACATTCATCATCACTGATTCTGGTTTGAACAACTTCATCAGCATAACCCAAATAAGAAGTCTCGAAAGTTTCTTCACCTTCCAAATTAGATAACGAAGAAACTAAGGTTGCACCAGTAGCGCGAGCAATTCTTCTCAAATCTTCCTTTTTACAACGTCTGACAGCCATACAATTATTTTCAACAAATTCCTTCAAACACAAGTCGTCAATACCTTTGGTAGTTAAAATGACATTTGCACCTGATTGCAAGATCTTTTGAATTTTTTCAATTATAATTCCATATTCTCTCTTTCTGATTTCTTCTAATTGATCAGGATCTTCAATATTTATTTGTACTCCCATTGCCATTCTAGCCTTTTGTAAATTAATATCTAAACAAGCGATCTTTGCATTCTTAATAGATTTAACCATGGCTTGAGAAGCAACGGTACAGTTTAATGCATAACCATCAACTAACATAGATTCTAATGAAGATTTACCGTGTGCCTTTAATATATTAACAGCCTTAACAGGATATTTAACTTCACCCTTTGAATTAGTGGTTTTTACAGCCAACATAGCATCAACCACCATCTTACTAAAGAACTCAGAGTCAGATCCAATAATTTTTGAACTCATTGAAGTTTTAGCAATATTGATCATGGTTTCCTTACCTAACAGATCGACACCTTGTGATAAGACTTGATTGATATATCTAATAGCTTCCCTAAGAGCTAATCTATAACCAGTTATAATCGTAGTAGGATGGATTTTATTCTTTACTAATTCATGTGCTCTCTTTAATAATTCGGCAGCGATGATGACAACTGAGGTAGTACCATCACCAACTTCACGGTCTTGTTGTTGAGCCAATTCAACAAGAATCTTTCCAGCAGGATGCTGGACATCTAAAAGGGACAAGATAGTTGCACCATCGTTTGTGACGGTAACATCTCCAATATCATCGACTAACATTTTGTCTAAACCTACTGGACCCAATGAAGATTTGACAACATTGGCAACAGTTTGGGCAGCAAGGACAGTTTGATTACGAACATCATCACCGCTTATCTTTTGTGCTCCAAGGAATAGAGTATCTGAACGAGCTGCAGAAAACATTTCTTCGATATCTGATTGAATTGGATTCCGATTATACTCTGAAATAGCTTCAACATTGGGAAACGTTCAATGGGCAAAAAAAAATTGGGAATCAATTGAAAAAAAAAATTCAGTGATTTTCGCAGTTGTACACGACTTTTAAATCGTGTCGACGAAACACGTCTTAAAAATTAGGTCATTATCTCTAAAGAGAGACCTAACAGAAATGTGATTTAACGGGCCATTATTAACACCATATGATCACCCAAGTCTTATTACTCGAAGAAAATTGTTTGAAAAATAGGTGCTTTTAGTTAAATGGTGTTATATAAAGAGCACTAAGAACACGATAAAACTCCAAAGAGGATGTGGCAAACTGATTTACTTTACGCAATCAACAAGTTGTCAAATTTTGGTTCATACACCTTCAACATATGAATGCAGTACAAAGATGGCTGATATGATTGTTGCAGTTCTTGTCTAAGAAGAATGAATTTAACTTTTTATGATCTTTTATAGAGAGCTAGGGAATTCCTATTGATACTATTCACCCTTAAATGTTGGTGGATAATCAAAATAAACGCGACTCTGTAAACCCGGTAGGTTCTCTTTCGAGGTAATTGAAGGATGAAATTCCCATAAGCACCTGAATATAGAGGTGCCCACGTAATTGCTTAGAAATCGGTTGCAAACTAACGAACAAAAAAGATAAAATCGAGAGAACTTTGTCGTGAAAGATTTCCCCAACCACAACTTGACAAAATTC
Source organism: Hemisphaericaspora nanyangensis (assembly GCA_030557635.1). Lineage (NCBI taxonomy): Eukaryota > Fungi > Ascomycota > Pichiomycetes > Serinales > Debaryomycetaceae > Hemisphaericaspora > Hemisphaericaspora nanyangensis. The sequence goes on along the minus strand of JAKTPO010000007.1, from coordinate 498,004 downwards.
AGAATAATTACTGACAAAATCCAAAAAAAATGTAAATTAGTTGACAACTTACGGCAAAAAAACACAAGATTTTCTCTAGAATAATTCGATAATTGTCTAATTAAAACGGCTGACTAGGTCAACCTGGCAACGATTCTTGTGATTGTTAGAAATGAAAATCTTGCAATAAAAAAATGGGAACATCCGCCTTAATTTAGCTCAAAGAGATAAACACAATATTCAACTTTGGACCAAGTCTACACTTTCAAAGAGTCTCTTTATAATCTGTGTAAAACTCATCTCTAATTGACAAAACGTACTTATATATAAAAAAGATCATCATAAGAAATAGCCAAGGATTGATTAAAAGGCAAAATAAATTTATATAGATTTGATTTGGAAATAGATTTCAAAACTTTTATTGAGCTATCGATATATATGTTTGGGAGTATTGGAGGAGGTGGAAGAAGGGAAGGGAGGCAAGCAATATTCAAATAATTGTCTTTTTTATTTCAATTCATGGCTATTTAGATCTTAGGATGGGCGTGTTGTAGTTATAATGTGTACATAAATAATCAAAAAATTCTCTATTCATTTTCTTTTCGTCCTGTCGTTGTTCTTTCGTTCCTTACAAGATGGTACATTTCTTTGACTTCTTAATAACTGGAGGTTCTAAAGCTGCAACGATTGCTTCATCGAAAACGGTCTTTAAACCTCTTTGAGTTAAAGCGGAACATTCGACATATTTAACTGCTCTTAATTCTTTAGCTAATTTTTCACCCATTTCAGGAGTAATTGGAGACAATTTTTGTCTATGTAATCTTTGTAAAATGACTTCATCATTTCTTAAATCGGTTTGAGTACCTACAATCAAACAAGGTACTCCAGGACAATGATGATGGACTTCAGGGAACCACTTTTCTTTTACATTTTCAAATGAGGCAGGAGAAATAACTGAAAAACAAACAAGGAATACATCAGTAGATGGATATGATAACGGTCTTAATCTATCATAATCTTCTTGTCCGGCTGTATCGAATAAACCTAATGTGAAAGGTTCGTCACCAATCATGACTGTGACTGCATAGTTATCAAAAACAGTAGGAACATAATCAGCAGGGAATTTACTGGTTGTATATGAGATTAAAAGACAGGTTTTACCAACGGCACCATCACCGACAACAACACACTTTATAGTTTGCATATTTTCTTTTAGTAGTTATTTATGTAAATTTGGGAGGAGTATAGGAAAAGGGGACAGGTGTAATAATTAAGTATGAAGGTGTGTGTGTATCTATAGTATGATATATCTAGTTGTTTAATTATGGGGGGGAGAGGGTGGGGTAGGTTTTGGTAGTTTAAACAAAGTGTTTAGTGGTTTAGTAGTGTTTTATTTGAGATTTGTTAAATAAAAATTAATTAGCAAAATTTTTTTTTTGTTGATTCGTTGTTGTTGTTGTTGTTGTTGTGGTTGTTGTGGTTGTTAATAGTGAGAGAGTTTTTGTTTGTTGTTGCATGTTGTTGACTGTTGTATGATGAATAATATTTTTTTTTTCGAAGTGTATATGGAATGAGAGTGATTGTAATCAAGCCTATAATTAATTGCTTTACTATCTTTGTTTTACCCATACAAAAATTGTGATAAACCTATTACTTATTATATACTGCGTATAGAAAAGAGATAGAAACTAGCCATTAATATCACTTTCAAAAAGATGGGTGCAGAGTGAATAAACATGAGAATAGTTTGGATAACATTGCTGGGGGGTGTGTCTTTTGTCGTACAATAAGTTGTGAAAAATTTCTACATAAAACTCCAAATTTAATTACATACTATGGTTTGTGCTTGTAGAAAACAATATGGTATCAATATAATGAAATGGTTCTGTTCCATCTAAATTAGAGACATTCGTCAACTTTATACCAGAAGATTCTTTGCAGATCAGCAACAAGAAGTGCATAACATAAATATAAATTCTTTATTTGTCCCCCTCTCTCCTATATATATCTCTCTCTTTCTCTGGAGACTCTTTTTAGCTTTAACTTTTTCTTCTACCGTAATTACACCTTGACATGTTACCGCATTTGACAAGAAAAGCAAAAAAAGAAATGGTGGCTCCTAACACTGATAGCAAATATCCAACATATATAATATCTTCTAATAAATAAAAGAGGTGTTAACTGCAGTCGCATAAAATCGCAGATTAGGGTTGGGTTTAAAAATCATATTTAACTCTTTTTTGGGAGTGTGCATCAGCTGGTGGTGGGGGGGATGTAATAATTCAATTAAAAGTAATAATTTTTAATTGAAAAATTGGAACCCTTAAATTTCCCCTAAATGCATTTTTCAACATATATAATAATATTGTCAAGAACCAATTATTATGTAGACCCACTCTTCAGGGTATTATTGGAAAAAAATGGTGACATTTTACATGGAATGTTAATTTTTACCAATAGGAAAATACTTTCTTATAAAGCTTTACCAACCCCATTACTATTAGCCTGAAACACTTTTTTTTTGTCACGTAGGTTGTCCAGTCTAAACTGATTGACGAGTAACGCTAATTATTACATTTTTTTTTATGTTCGCGTCCAACTTCTGGGGAGCAAAAAAAAAAACAAAAAAAAACTCATGAGAATTTCTTTTCCCCCCACCTCGGGTAATTTAGCCGCAAATATAATATTGGTTGCAAAACAAGAATTCACCAAAGGGGGTTGATGGTTGGTCGAATCTAATAGACTTTATTAATGATTTGAGCTAAGAATATAAACAGGGGCCTAAAACAACTCACCGTTGCAAAATGAGCTGGCCTTCGCTTATTAATTACTACTATTATTACTATTGTTATTATCATTAAATGACTATCTATATTATAACACTTTGGAAAACAAAAAAACTTAAAACACTATTGAACCCATCTATTTAATATTCATAAACCCATTATCACCTTGCATAACGTCCAAACTACTAGTAATTTCACTCGGTAAATTATCAGTATCTATTAATTTATTATTCAATGTTCCACTAGGATCAAATTCCATCATGGTCTCATCTAATTCTTCATCAACAATTGCAGGGCCACCTCCTAAGAAATCTAACATCATATGCATTCCTCCGGCACCACCGGCATATTCTTCAACATTGACAGGAAGAACCTGGGATACTCCTTCCAAGAACCATACCTTATCTTTCATTTCCGTAGTAAATGATCTAAGTAATTTATAATAAGATCTCATAATTCTCATTGCTTTTACATCTCCAGACATTAAAAGTCCCAAAAATACTTTATCCAATAATGCAGGGAATGCAAATATTCGTAATATGAAATCAGACTTATATCTTTCTTTATGTAATTTATTCAAATATGCCAAAGTGATTAAATATGGCGATTCAATTTCAACAGGATATAAATCAGCAATATCAGAATCATGACATTCTAAATCAGTATAATAACGATCAGTATCATCCAAATTTTTCTTTCCCAAATTTACTCGTTGATTAATTATATCTCCTAAATCACCCAAATCAACCAGGATAAACTTATAAAATCTCAGAGCTTCAGTTAAGGGCCATACAGCAGTCAAAATAGTGGCAGCACCTTTAACATGAAAAATCCAAGCGGATGCAGGTAATGATTTTGGTGAAATCGAAGAAGGGAAAGATGCATTTGCCAAAGAATCCATAATCAAAATCAATGCACTAGCAACCAAGGCATCAGTATTATCAGCATTAATGTTCAATACTGCTTCTCGTAATAACCGTAATGCTTCTCCACGATGACATGTAACACATTGATCTAAGCCCTTTTCAGTTCTTGAAAGATGAGTAGCACTAAATGCAAGTAATGAATGCATGAGGAATGGATGGTCAAATGCAAGCATTGGGATATCAAAGTTCCAAATATTGGTTTCGGAAATACCTGCCCCAGTAATGGTACTGGCAACTTGTGAAGTGTAATGAAACATTAATTTTAAATCCATCATGTTAAGAGTTTGATCAGATGATGGTGGTTGTTGAAGTGGATTCGTTGCCATGGGAGTATTTGCAGATATATTAGGTACACGTTGTGATTGTGATTGTAATTGTGATTGTGATTGTAATTGTGATTGCATGCCTTCATAAGGGTTGTTGATATTAATACCGGGATTCTGCATGTTACTGTGATTGTTAGATTGATGCGAATTAGTTGATGGTTGTGGGATACCAGCTTGGGTGAATGGACTAAAGTTCAAAGCTGGTGGTGTTGCAATGCTTCCTAAGGAAGAGGAGCTATTGAGTATATTCTGGGTGCTTGCTGGTGTAATGGGTGCTGCTGAAGGAATACGGGAATTATTTACAGTTGTATTACAAGCAGTAGCAGTAGTAGGAGCAGCAGCCGTGGTGGCAGTAGAGGCAGCAGCGGCGGCAGAAGCAGCTGCAGCTGCAACAGCAGCCATAGATCCAGTTGAAGCAGATTGACTTGCGGCTCCACCTAAACTTGATACCAAATTCTGTAGCATTGGATTATCAAGTTGTGATCCCAAACTACTTAAATCAATAGGTAATTGAGCCAATGTAGCTAAATTAGATAAACTGGCCAAGTTACTAAGTCCTCCAAGATCACCAGTTATCCCTGATAAGTTATTAACCAAGTGAGCGATATTTAAATTGTTTAAATTACCAGCACTCAAGAGGCCAGAAGCTAAAGCATGAAGTGGATTGTTTGTATTGTTCAGGAATAAACCAGGAGGAATTTGTGGTAATTGTGCCAGGGGCAAAGTAGCAGTGCTATTAGTAGCGACAAATTGAGGAGATGCTTTACCAGCACTCATAGCAGGACTAGGAGTTAATGAAGGAGTTGCTTGTTGAGCAATAGGATGGACATCCGAATTGGTATTGCCTTCATAGGATGATTCTGAAGAAATTGAAGATGTTTTTCTCTTTTTGATTTTAGGTTCGTCTGATGTATTATTTGTTTCAGTTTGACCACCATCTTGATTCGAATCATGATTATCTTGAGTAGTAGTGTACCCACATTCCAATTTTAAGTTTTTACATTTTGTACAAATTGGTTTAGTTTCGTCACATTTGACTCTTCGTCTCTTACATGTAGAACAACCATTTCTTGATTTTTGATGATATTTTCTCTTACCGGTGGATGATCTTCCCTTTTTAGTTTCTTGTTGTTGTTGTTGTTGTTGCCGTGATTCTGGTTGTGGTTGTTGCACTTGAGAACCAAGTAGCTTAGCAGCATCATGTAGTAACTCAGATTTGATTGTTGTTGTGGCTGTAGTATCTACCGACATTATCGACTTTCTTGTGCTTATTTTGTTGAAAATATATATATATACAATGATATCGGATATAAAAGTTTCTCTAAATCGAGTAAATTGTTATATTTGTTGTAAGTATGAACTAAAACAACGCGTTATAGTTGACTTGTTGATTGTATTTATGTGTTGAAATAAAAAAAATAGGGTTAAACAAGCAATTGTAATTGTAATCAATTGGTCATGTATTAATACTGCAATTGGTATCGTATATAGCTCAATGCTGATTGGGGGAAGGGGAGTAAACGACAGTGAGGGACTTATAGCTGAAATGAGTGTGATGAAATAGAACTTGTTTGGAGGCTATGTTATATATACAAGCTAGTATATTTTGTTTTTACAGAAGGGGTAGTAAGTAAGTAAGTAAAATCAAAATAATAATAATAATAATTTGATTTGTCGTATAGCTCGTTTAAATCTCCTCGTCTTTTAAAAGTAAAGTAAATAAATAAATATATATAAGTTGATGGATGGTAATTATTATAAGGGGGGAATTAATTGATGAGTAAAGGAAAATTTTTTTTTTTTGCTTCTTTTTTTTTTTTAATAAACGCGGAACGCGGAAATCGGAAAACTTTTATATAGATTATTATATAAAAAAATAACGGAAGTAAAGGAAGACCTATTAATTAAATTAATTAATTAAATTCTTAATTTAAAGTGGTTGCTATTGTGCCTCCTTGAGTGAATAATAATCAAGAAAAGGAGCAGCAGTTGCATCAAATATAAAAATTACAGTATGAGTTGATTAAAAGAAACTGCAAAAAAAATTTTAAAATTTGAATTTTATTAATAAACTCTTTTTACATGTTACATTTTGATGAATGCAATGTTTTAACACATATTCTCTTTTTACACTTTATGCATGTGCTTCTAGAACCTGTTGGTAGCCCCCTTCCTTCAACATTTTTTACCATCACAACAGCAACAAACTAATTAAACTCTTTTTGATTAAATGAATGTTTCATGTTTTATACATAATTTAGCCATTCCATTTTATCCCTTTTTCTCACTCTTTAATGAATTAGCTTTTTTTTAAAAACCCCAGTTACATTGATTCAGTTCAGTTCTTGTTGTGTTTGAAATTCTTTTAGTGACACATTTTGTAATATTTAGCGAGAGAGATTTTCACTTCCAAGTCTGATAGTTCCAACCCAAAGTGGAGGATTTTCCGACTTTCATTCCCATGAGGACACTAAAAGTTGCAATTTGTCTTTTTTTGTAATTACATGGATGAGTATCGTAAAAAAAGTCTTCGATATCCATCTTGAACACCAGATCTCTCCAATTGACTAAAAAATACCATAATTAGAAATATTTAACGAACGTCAAAGTTGCAACCAAGGTTAAATTCTTTGTTAATTATTAATCAAATTTCAAGATTTTCTTGATTTTGATCGTAATTGCAACAGAACAAATGATATGTAGACCAACCTGAAAAGAAATCTCGAAGTTGTCTTGTTACTACATTCTTTTTTGTTGATTGCAACCTGGTGAAAGATTAGATTGCTAGAAATGATTTAAGGGGGGTCTTGGTGTTCCATTTCGTAATTTTAAAATATAGTAAGGACTACCAAGGTAACATTTGTAACCTAACATCATCTTCTTCTTGTCTATTTACTAATATCTTTATGGAAAGATGGTAAACAGAAAGAGATCAAAGTTGGTCTGATAATTCAAAACTATATTCATGTCATTTAAAGATATCTAATCACGTGGCAAAACACGTGACAATTTTTTTTCCAAGAGCTGAATATCGTTGATGAAGTTTGTAAGCAAAAATCTCCATTGAACCAACAAACATCACAACGCTAACGTTTTCGTCACTTATTCAAAAGAAAAAAAGATGTCTACTAAACCTTTATGGTACCGTTGGGCACGAGTGTACTTTGCCGGTGGGTGTATTATCGGATCTGGGTTTTGGTTATATTATAACATTAGACCAACTGATGAAGAATTAATTGCTCGTTTTTCACCGGAAGTTAGAGCTCAATATGAAAAGAATAGAGAAGCAAGGCTTTTAGAACAACAGAAGCTTATAGAAATTGTGAAAAAGACTTCTGCATCCAATGATCCAATTTGGATGACTGGTCCTATTGGATCTCCATTTGAAAAAGATCAAAGAAATATGAATCAACAATTGATTGATTATGATGCTTTTCATAAATCAAAAGCTCAAGATATTCAAAAGGAACAGATCGAATTGGCTAATATGGAAGCAGAAGAAGTTGACCAATTGTTGAAGGAAACTAAACGATCTTGGTTTGATGTTATTACTTTTAGAAAGTAGCAGTTATTTGCCACCTCTCATGTAAATAGATTTTAATGTACAACTTAATGTGTAATTCCCGTCATTTTATAAAGAAAACAGAGACTGTATATATATATCTATATGGTTTTACCTTCCCCAAAAACCACCTTCTCGAGAAAATGACAGTAATATTGAAGAACTAAGACTACCAGCACCAGTGGAGATTGCCGAGCCATTCTTTTGACTATTGGCTTCATCAACAGCAGCAACAATCCTACTTATGTTGGTATCAATAACCATTCCACCTTGTACGATCTCCTCCAAAACAGTTTGTAATACTTGCCAACCAAATACCAAATCCAATTCACAAACATTGGTGAAACATTTATCTAAACATTCAACAAATACTTGGATTAAATCCAAGATACCCAATTCTGATTCTTGATCATCAACAATAAACACAAAATATAAGGTTGCATACTGACGATAGATCACTTTGATATCATCCATGTCTTCAAGTAAGGATGGTGGTGTTATGAATGAACATTCTTGTGCTGTTCGGGTTGAGATTAATTGGTGGACTTGTTGAAGAAGGAGTCGTTGAGTCGGGAGATCAACTTTGGTGTAAAACTTCATCAATCTTGGCAAACCGTCATGGTTGACTACATAAAATGTTAGTACAACAACTGTCTATTGGGGATAGCACACACAATAAATAAATGTACATACATATCAATACTGAATGAATCATGGTATATGTGGCTTTTTAGTACTTAAGATAAATGGAACATGTCCTTGACGTTACACTGAAATTGATTTCCCATTCTTTTTTTTTGGGTTCGGGTCGGTTTTATCTTCCAGTTTATTTAATTTTTGAAAAATTTCAATTTGTAATTAATTACAAGAAGTAGTCTCTATCAATATCTACCAGTTCTTTCAAGAAACATATTATATACCCAGAGTAAGTAATAATGTCACTCACCAAAGCTAAAGAATGGGATAGTATATACCCAACATACAAACAAGAATTCGCTATTCCAACATTTGGTTCTCTCGGAATCAACCATCCCGATTTTGACGCATCCACTGAATCAATTTATCTTTGTGGGAATTCACTCGGTCTTATGCCAAAAACCACCCGGAAAGCGATTAATGATGAATTGGATGCATGGTCTGCTCGCGGTGTTGAATCTCATTTCAATCATCCTGATAAAAAATTGACTTCGTGGGTTGATATTGATTTACCTTTAATACCTTTAGTTGCTCCATTGGTTGGTGCTCAAGAGAATGAAGTTGCAGTTATGGGATCGTTGACTGCTAATTTGAATGCATTATTGATTCATTTTTATAAACCAAGGGGAAATCGTACTAAGATTTTATTTGAAAAACAAGCATTTCCTTCTGATTATTATGCGTTTTTGAATTTGGTTAAATTACATGGATATGATGAATCACATTTGATTCAAGTGGAAGTAAAACCGGGGGAAACATATCTTAAAACTGAAGATATTAAGAAAGTTATAGAAGAATACCAAGATGAATTAGCTGTTGTTTGTTTCCCAGGCATACAGTATTATACTGGTCAATTTTTCAATATTGAAGAAATTACTAAATATGCAAAGTCAAAAAGTAAGAATATTAGAGTTGGTTGGGATTTAGCACATGCTGTCGGAAATGTGCCATTGAAATTACATGATTGGAATGTTGATTTTGCAGCTTGGTGTTCCTACAAATACTTAAACTCTGGACCTGGTGGAATGGCAGGTATATTTGTTCATGAACAATATACTCAAGGAAATACAAAGGGAGAATTTAAACCTAGATTAGCTGGATGGTGGGGGAACAATTCCAAGGAAAGATTTAAGATGTTGGAAGAGTTTGATCCTATAAATTCCGCTCTTTCTTACAGACAATCAAATCCTTCAGTTATTGATACAGTAGCTGTCAAATCTTCATTGGAAGTGTTCAAGAAAGTTGGCGGAATTGAAAAATTGAGAGAGAAAAGTGTAGTGTTGACCCAATTTTTACAAGATCTTTTAACTGGATCTAAATATTACATTGCTCAAAATGATCAAGATTCTACCAAATTTGGATTCAAAATCTTAACTCCATTAAATCAACAAGAAAGAGGTTGTCAATTATCAGTTTGTTTCCAACCACATTTTGATGATAATTCCAAAAATGTAATGGAAAGAGTTAATGAGTACTTGCATGATCATGCAATTATCTGTGATGAAAGAAGACCTGACGTCATTAGATTAGCTCCCTTGCCTTTATATAACACTTTTGAAGAGACTTATTATGCAGCTAAAAGACTATTTGAAGCACTTGATAAGATTGCTGGTGAATATTAAATAGAAAATTAAATAGACAAAACATACTGTAATATAAAAACTACTTTTGAAGAGCTCTGCTAACATATTGATAGACTCTCAAGAGTGATATGTCTTACAGATAGAAAACAGAAAGATAAAAATTTCACTCTAATAAAAACCATTATACATTCTTCTATACCATAAAAGAAGTTGTCATACTTAATTATCTAAAAAATTCGTAATTTTTTTTGCGCATCAAAAAAATCAACAAACTTATAAAGTTTGAGCAATGTGGAAGTCCTTACCTGGGTAGACAGCCTTGTCACCTAATTCTTCTTCAATTCTTAAGATTTGGTTTAACTTGGCTAATCTTTCAGATCTGGCTGGAGCACCGGTCTTAATTTGACCAGATCTTAAACCAACAGATAAGTCGGCAATGAAGGTATCTTCAGTTTCACCAGATCTGTGGGAAACCATAACACCCCAACCAGCAGCATAAGAGTCCTTAGCAGCTTGGATGGATTCAGTCAAACTACCGATTTGGTTAACCTTTAATAACAAGTTGTTGGCAGCCTTCTTTTCAATGGCAGTCTTGATTCTGATTGGGTTAGTGACAGTTAAATCATCACCAACAATTTGGATCTTTTCCCCAACTCTAGCGTAGAAGGAAACCCAAGCTTCCCAGTCATCTTCAGCAAATGGATCTTCAATAGAAACAATTGGGTACTTGTCAACTAATTCTTCGTATAAAGCACCTAATTCTTCACCAGATAACCACTTGGATGGGTCAGAGTTTGGATTCTTAAAGTCCAAATCGTACTTACCATCCTTGAAGAATTCAGAAGAGGCGACATCTAAAGCGATACCAACCTTACCAGTGTAACCAGCAGCTTCAATGGCATCAGTGATCAAGTCCAAGGCTTCCTTTGGAGAACCGATATCTGGAGCAACACCACCTTCATCACCAACGTTACCAGCTGATTGACCGTACTTCTTCTTGGTGATAGACTTTAAGTTGTGGTAAACTTCGGAACCAATTCTTAAACCTTCAGAGAAAGTAGAAGCACCAGTTGGGACAATCATGAATTCTTGGAAGGCTAAAGCACCACCAGCGTGGGAACCACCGTTTAAGACGTTTTGGAATGGAACTGGTAAGACAAATTTGTCAGACTTCTTACCAGATAAGTCAGCCAAATGTTCGTATAATGGAACATTCTTTTCAGCAGCACCGGCCTTGGCAGCAGCTAAAGAGACACCCAAGATAGCGTTAGCACCCAACTTGGATTTGTTTGGAGTACCATCTAAGGATAATAAGAATTCATCAACCTTGGCTTGGTCAACAACATCAATGTTAGCAGCAACTAAAGCTGGAGCAATAATTTCGTTAACATTGGCAACGGCCTTGGTAACACCCTTACCTAACCATTTAGATTTGTCACCATCTCTTAATTCCAAAGCTTCGTGGATACCAGTGGAAGCACCAGATGGAACAATTGATCTGAATAAACCTTTTTCGGTGTGTAAATCAACTTCAACAGTTGGGTTACCTCTGGAGTCGTAAACGTATCTAGCAAAAACCTTGGTGATAGCCATTGTGTATTATATTATTATTAAGTCAATTGGATTTAGAATTGATCTAAAGAAGAAAAGGAAAAGGGAAAAGAAAAGGAAAAGAATAAGTATATAAAAGTTTTTTCTTAAAAGGAGGGAATTGATTGTTCCTTTTATATTTGACTGAAAAATTTAGTTGAAAAATTTCGGTACAAAGGGTGAAACGTATTTCGTACATACAGAACTTTTTGTGTAGTAGTAGTAATAGTAGGGGGGGAAGTGAAAAAGGGAAAACATCAGCAAACTCACTCACTCACTATCTTTTTTTTTTTTGTTTTCGCTCTACATATTGGGTAACTGTGTCCCGAGCCATAATTATTTATTTATTTATTATGTGATTACACCTAAAATAATAAACACGTTTAAATAAATTTCAAATAACCATCAGTTGAGACCTTGTAAGATCATCATCATCATCAGATTTATACATTTGACACACTAGGGTACATGTGTACCTGATGATTTGTTTACGTGTGTGGATCAATCCTTCTTCTTCCCTTACAATTTCAAATTTTAATCATTAACAGTAAGAAAGAGATAATTACAGAGAGAGAGTTGTTAATCTTAAATTGGTTGCTGGCCCTCTTGATTATACTCCAGATTTTTCCAAAGGAATTTGCATTTGTAAAAATGGCCACAATCACCTGTTTATCGGCAAACTTCCTCTTCTATTCCGGGATTAAAGATACGACTTATATTCTAATGTGTTCACACACCTTATGGGTTAACGGGTGCAACGCAACAGAAGTTTTATTTAACCTTCCATAACCTTCGGTCTCGGAGTTTTTCAATCCACGTACTGCACAATGAGAAAAATCTAACAAAACAAAAAAATGTTTTGTGGCAGTTCCGGGTTTCGTTCGGAACTTCGTCAATACATGTGATTGCCTCACCTCGGAACTTTTTTTACCAACTTCCGTACCAACCCCGGGAAAGTGGAATTCTTCTCAAATACTTTTGTCGTAAAATATACAGATTCTGCGACAAACAAGGTATTTTGCGACGGGTGTTGTGTTTTTAGTGAATTTTTCTTTACGTGATTCAGACCCCAAAACAGCTTTAATCAAGGGTATATAATCCATCAACAGCAATGACTAATAGTAAAGAATCAAAGGAGGTAAAGAACCTACAAGAAAAGGCTTCTACATCACCAAAAGCAAAAGCCACAAGCGCCACAAGCGGTGTTTCAAATTCTACTACAACCAATACCACCACGACAACAAGTGCCAACAATCGATCAGATGCGACATCGAGCGCCAAAGCATCAACAACAGCAACTAAAGGCGACAAATCAGATGACGTAAAATCGACATCTTCTTCTTCAGCAAACAACGTCACCGCTAACAATAATACTAATAGCAATAAAGACAAATCTCTGTCTGATGCAAGTATAGAGAAATATGCCGAATTAAAGAATAAGCTCACACAACAAATCTTGCGAAAACAAGAATTAACTGAAAAATTGAACTCACTAGAAGATGCAATATATCAAAAAGAACTTGATTATTTCGAAGAAAGCTCGATAGGAAATATCGTAAAGGGGTTCGAAAATTTTTCCAAGAGTAGTGGAGGTGGTGGTGGTGGATCAAATAAGAGAAGAATCACATATACTGAAGATGATCATATTTTCAGCTTGAGTTCAGTGAATTATATCAAAGGTTTGATGAAACGACAGGGTATATCAACCACTGGGGGTAGTGGGAGTAGTGCAGGAGGAAGTGGAAGTGGAGCAAATAAAGACGATTTCGATGATTATGAAGATTCCGTTGATCCAAATGGAGGAGGTGTAACTGTTGTTGTTGGTGGTGGTGCTGGTCAAAAGACTGGATCAAATGATAGTGCCAACAGCAATTCAGTGGCAGGTACACCTTCGAGAAAGAGAAAAGCAAGAGCTTTGGATGATTAGAATAATATTCTTACATTTGTATAAATTTGTATTATTATTTGTTTTCTATTTACATGAAATGTTTTATAGATCTTCCATTTCTTTTTAACGCTTTCTTGGAATTCTTTCAGGTGGAGAATAATCATAAACCCAAGGTTCAGTAGGTGGATAATCAGTAGGAATTCTCATTTCTAATGGGAATCTAAATCTCTTTAATTTGGAATTGGCAATTTGATATAAATCAGGTCTACAATTCTTTAAATCTTCCATAGCATTAACAATACTACTATATTGTTTTGATAACTGTTCAGCTTGTTTTTCTTGCTTTTTACGAGTGATTAACTTCCATGCATTCATGATAGTTCTATGTTTTATTATATCTTCAGGACAAAAACCTAACAATTTTGGTTGTTTTTTACTAGCTGACAAGACTGATAATTGATTGACAATCTTTTGAGTGGCAGCACTTATTGTTGGTGCTTGTCTTTTCCCACGGGTAATGACCTTGGCGACATTTCCGGAACTGATAACGACCTTGTGCTTTAAAGTGGAGTTAAACATGGTTGAAAGTGATAGCTAAATGACTTATGAGGTCTTCTTTTGATATTGCCATAGTTAAAATTTTGAAAAATTTTTGTTCAGCACAATTTTTTTTTTTCGTTAGTTAACTGTGTGCAGTGCGGCACTGCTGCAAAACCCTAAGATTTAAGAGTTAAGTACCCGTGGTTGATCAGTGAACTTGAGTTTAGGTAGTCTATACTTTTGATTATGAATTCCGAAAACAGGTTTTCAACGTTGTCAGAATCATATCAATTACTAATTACTTTAGTTTCTTTTTCTTTTTATGATTTAGTTCGTGTTAAATTTTGATGTCTTATTTCAATGAACTAACCGTGCTGCCCTGCGTTATAGATGGAAATAATAATACAAGAGGGTTGCATAATTGTTGCCATTGGCAAAAGTATCATATAACTGCCCTACTTCATTACTATGAAGATCAAATTGTCCGATACGTTTAGCACCAGCTATTTGCTAGTTATTTGGTAAGGAGCTACCAGTTGTGATATCATTTGGCGACCTAACAAATATGGAGACAACGAATTTACAAAATACTTACCATTAATATATTAGAAATAGGCTCAAAATCCCTTGGCCAACAGCTTCTCGTGACCCTATTTAACAGCATCAACAAAGGAAAGTCCTTCTTAAACTGGTGTACAAAATGATAATCATCAACAAGTTAATTATCAAAAATTTCGGCCGAAAAACAAAACCAGGCACAAATTTCAGGATCAATCCGGTCAACCCCCCACCATCACCAGAAATACAATCCAATTTCAATTCTCCTTATTTACTATTTACTTTTTTCATTCATCATCATAAACTATTTATCAAAACAATGGGTGAAAAAGATAAACTCAAAGAACAAGAGACATATAATCGCGCGCCAGCAGAAGCACCACCTCCTCCATATGAAGAAATTCCTCAATATAACAGACCCCCAATCGCTCCACAATTTGATCATCAACCAGGATATGCCAATTATCAAAATCAGTCTCCTGGAGGACAAGTATATCCCCAACAGACAGGGTACGTGCCATTACCACAAGGATACCCCCCCGCCGCTCCTCCTCAGCAAGGGGGAGGAGGATATCCTGTTCCACCACAACAACAACCATACTATGTCAAACCAGACTTGGTAAATATCATGCAGGCTCCTCCGCAGCATCTAAACCCGCAATATCAAGAATATCTCGCTCGTGAACAAGAAAGGATCAAGAATGGCAATTATCCTCAAGGTGGTGGGGGTGCTCCTTTGGATAAGGGACATAAAAGCAAAAGTGGGAATAGTAAGGGGTTTCCTGGCCGTTCGGGGGCGACATATCATGGTGTTGCTAATAGATAAGAGACAATGTTGTATGAGTGGTTTTTTTTATGTATGTATGTTTGATAGATACATAAGAATTGGTAAATTTTATACACGAATTACTTGTATATCTATAAATACTTTGGAGCTGTAATATACAAAAAGAGAAAAATTTCTTGGTTTGGTAAATTCTGTTTTTTTATTATAATACTGTATCACCATTATAAGTCCATCCACCAAATTGTTGTTGAACACTTTCACTCAAGAAATCATCAACAACCGAATCTTGAGGTTTTTCATTTGTAAAATCTTGATCAAAATTAGAAGTATCCAATAAATTTTCAACATTTGGTTTAAAAGGTGGTAAATAACTCTTATTCAATAATTTTAACCAATCAATATCTTTGAAAAATGGATGTGATTTAATTTCTGAGGCATCATCTAATCTATATTTTGGATCTTTTTGTAATAATTTAATTAATAAATCTTGAGCATCTGTACCTTGTAAAAAATTGGGGAATTTTAATTCATTTTTCAAGATTTTTTGATACATTGTTGGAACATCATCATCATAAAATGGAGGTAACCCAGTTAACATTTCATATAACAAAGTACCTAAAGTCCACCAATCGACACTTCTGGTATATCCTTGACCTAATAATAATTCAGGAGCTAAATATTCAGGAGTCCCACAAAATGTCAGTGTTTTGTCATCATTTGTCATATTTAATTTACATAATCCGAAATCACAAAGAGCAATATGACCTTGATAATCCAACAAGATATTTTCTGGTTTTAAATCTCGATAAATTACATTTAAATCATGTAAGGATTCTAATGCAGTTAATAATTCAGCAATATAAAATCTTGATCTATCCATGGAAAACTTCCCCTCTCGTTGTAAATGCCAAAATAATTCACCACCATTTATAAATGAAAGAACTAAATAAAGTTTTTCAGGCGATTGAAATGAAAATTTTAATGGAACAATAAATGGATTATTAATACGTGCTAATACTGTTCTTTCAGCTAATGTATGTGTAACTTCCATTCGAGAAACAATATGTTGTTTACGTAATGTTTTTAAGGCATAAATTTGTTTAGTATCTTTTTTAACAACTTGCATAACTTTCCCAAATGATCCTTTACCAATAACTTTCAATAAATCAAAATCTTCAATTGAAAGATGTTTTTTAGTAATTGGTTTAAATTCTATAGTTAACATAATTTCTCCCATTTCATTTATACTATCTTGTAAATTAGCATTATAATTTGAGAATTTTAAATATTCATGATTCATTAATCTAATTTGTTTAGTATGACATTTTAAATTCAATGGTAATTTAATTGTACCAATTAATAAATCACCAATATTTGCTGGATGAGAACCACCAGAACCAGAACCAGAACCAGAACTTATATTTTGAGAATTGGTAAATAAATGTTTCTTGAGGGACTTTTCACTTTCAGGAATTAACATATTGGGTAATCTGATAAACAAGTTTAAATTCAAGAAATTAGATCCTATATCGCTCTCTTGAGATGATGATTGCGATTTCTTTGTTACATCAAAAGAAACCACTTGATTCCAAGTAGATTGATTAACAGTACCCTTTTGAGGTTCAATTACTAGTACATTATTATCGAATTCAATAGTTAGGTATAATAATGATTTAACCAAGTTTTCATTATTTGGAATTGTAATAATTGAAGGTAAGAAATTAGTAGCAATTGAACCTGGTAAATATTCATGATGACTATTATCTGGTTTTTCCAAACTAGATAAATTTTTCAATAATTGTTGACCAACGGTTTCATTATTTGAATTTATAGCCAATGCATGTAATATTTGTTTGCTATTATTAATTTTGATTGGTAATTGAATATTATTTGAATTATAGATTTTGACAGTTAATAATCCAGGAGTGGAAGTTGCTGCCACATTAGGTTCAACAGCAGCAGCTGTAGCAGCTGTTTGATTGTTGTCAGCAGTAGAAGCAGCAATGGCTGAAGATGCAGAAGAAGAGGATGTAGTATAACCACCTTGAATTGATACATTTTGAGATGAATTTGGAGAATCGGCGATATTGGTAGATGTTTCCGAGATAGTAGATTGAGAAGGAGGCTGATGTTGATGATGAAGAGCAGTTGGATTTCCACCTGTAGTATCGTGAATATGTGGTGATTTTGAATCTTGAATTGATAATTTCAGGATATCTTGACTTAAATCTGCAGTAGGGAATGTTTTTCTTGAATCTGGGGTGCCAGTAATATTAGGAGACCCAGTTCCTTTTGGAGATGGAGTATTCAATTGAGGAGTATGTGGAGGTGGAGGAGTAGGAGATGGTTGCTTTTCGGAAGATGATGAATTGGAAGAACCAAATTTGAATTTATTCTTGAATTTTAGCATTTGAATGTGTGAATGATAGTAAAAGTTTGTGTGTGTGTATGAGTAATAAGTATATGTGTATAACTGTCAATTAGGTAAAGGGATTAGTATATGTATTAGATGGATAGCTATATGTATGTATATTTGTATGTATATTATAATGATTGTTGAATAATTTGTTAACTATATGAAAAAATAAAAATTAAGGCTGTGTGTGTGTAAATCAAAAATGATTAACCCCCCAGTGGTCAATTAATAGTATATAATTACCAGTCACCACCACACAATACTCTTTCTTCTTATTTGGACTATTAAACAATTTGATTACATAATGGATTGTCATATCCTACTACTACCACTACTACTACTACTATGTATTTAGGTATATATATACCAATACTCAAAAAGTAAGAAGCTAAACTGTATCTTAATAATCTCCCACCAAACCTCGGTCTATCTCTCTTGCGCCTCTATACTGTCTGACACACAAAAGAATTTGTTGACCCAACAAGTATTATTGGGCATAAAAAAGCACAAATTGAAAGTCTTGATATATCCGTTAGTATTATATTATGTATTTGCTCTGCAAAAAAGAAGTTTATTATTCTCATGTCATAATAGAATCAAGAATCTATCTTTTTAATGTTAGCAAGATATTTGACCCCCCCACGCACACATGGTGTGACACTAACGCTAAAGATATTATCGTTTTAATGCTTCAACAGCTGGAAGCAACGTACTTGGAACTGGAACAAAGCTCTCTTAAACATTCTCCAAACTTTATTTTGCTCATACAGTTCACTGTAGTGTCATTTTCCTCTCCAGGGTTGTGGTTAATGGGAAAGAGGGTTCTACTAACAAATAGATTTTCGGACATAAGCCCCCCCTCTATGCTTATGTGAGTCTAAAATTTCACCTGGTTGTGTTTTCTTTGGCATGACGAAAACCTTTGAGGTGAAGTATTAATAGCACTCCCCGTTGATTTATGAAAACCATTATCAAGTCTGGTGTAAAAACTGGATGGCAATAAGTTGTTACAAGGTTGAAAATGAAATCAATTCAAATAGAATACTAAAGGTTAAGAAGGAAACCTACGAAATTATAAACTTTTGAATCCTCCCAGAAATTTCCAAAACTATCGTACTAACTATAAGTAGAGCCCGCGTTTTATCCAATCAAATCGAGGTAGAAACCAACATATTTTGCGGGACTAAACTTCAAAGGAATTGAAAACCCTACCCAAAAATTGGTTGCAATTTAAGAACACTTTTTCCGTTCACTCTCCCCTGAAGTCTAATCCCCTTAAGCGCGAGGACTGCTAATCATGTGCGATAATGCACGGAAATGGTTATGCCCATTCATTATCTTTGTATAAAATATGAACATTCCATCGATAGTTTGAAAGTACAGAACTTTCCCGCTCTTGAATACTTGTTCCTATTCGTCTAGATTTCTAATTTATTCAAATTGTTTTCCGTTGCAGGAAACCTACACATTCCTACATGCTTGTTATTTCCATCAATCAAGCAAATCAATAGTGGCACTTGTCTCTAAGAGTAATTAATACTATAAAATTAACGAGAAATTCCCAACATTAATCGCCCATGAAAATTATTCTGTTCCATATAGCACACTACCAGTTTCATTTCAATGGAATCATCATTTCTTCAATGCAAGATTCTATGGATTCCAGTTTAAATTCTACAAGTTAGTTAAAGTACAATCTATGTTAGCTCTACTCGCGACTCTCTCAAAGATACAGAAGAAAACCAGGAGAAAGTTTGAAAATTTAAGGAAAACGGGATGTTACATATATCTTTGAAAAAATGACTTGTCACGAACCCATGTTTCCTTTCCAGTAGACTATAGCAAAGAAACGGGATATGGAGCTAAAAAAAGTGTACGAATTGCATTAACGCTAATCCCAAAAAATTATGACCGCCAAAGGCTTTTAGCATTTCCAAACTTTGCCCAGTATCGAGGAAAAGAGAATTAGAATACATTAAACTTCGGAGATAGTTAGAACGAATTTCATCATCTAGTTAGTACATCATCTGGAGTGCTGTCCTGATCCCTGGACACTGATTGATAGAGGTGTTGCAATTAAGTAGTCAAACAAGGCTTCAAATATCCCCTTGGGATGATCCAACCAGGTGAAATTCAACGCATAAATTGCTAAAAACTACCTTGAGGCTTGAGAAACAGTTAAAAGTTTGTTGCGAGAAATCTTCCAGAGGGATAATCAGAATGTTTATATTGCGTCAACAGACAATGATTTTGAAGAATTTAAATAAAACAGTTGCAGACAATCTTCAAAAGTGTGGCTTGCGTTGTCCAACATGTTTCAGGGACAGGTTTATACAACAATCAACTAAACCTTTCTATACATATATATGACATTATTTTACAGCTTGACATGCTCAAGCACTCGATTAAGTTGGAATATTATAATCTGTTGGGGATTCCAGCTTACTCTGGTAGTAGCGCTTGAGTGGCCCCACGTAGTATCATACAAATGTATAGGAACGTTTGGTTTATACTTGTCCTTGTAACTTGCTGGACGGCATAAGTATGGTGAAGATGATGATATCTATGAAGAGTGAGCAAACTCACTAGAGTTTTGAATTTTTATATTAGTTTATAGTAGTAGGTGTGGTAAAGTAACTTCCCAGACCCAATTGTACAAACCCTCTGTTTATATAGTTATTGCATTAGTATTTTGCCGCGACACTAGTGTAAACTTGCGACATATAAAACTGTAAATAAAAACAACGCGAATGAAAATTGAAGTTTTCTTTTTCGTTATTTACATTCAATTCATTCCTTTAACGCTTTCTTGTTCAACACAACACAACACAGAAAACATATTTATATACTATACTATACTATATTATACTATAACTATACTATACTATATTCAGTCCATTTGTACTAAAAACTGGTAATAAACAAATCTTTAATTTGCATATTAACTTATAACAATCACATCATTTCATAATAAAACAAACCCCTTCATATCCTTCCCATCTGTGCAACAACCGTTTATCAACTATGCAAACAAAAAGAATGCCATTGCAAGAAACTACTAATCTAATACCCCCTTCTCATATATCACCAATTAAAGAATTCCTAGTAAATGAAAGAAAAAGAGGTCCAACAACTCCAATCAAAACAACATATCCTGTAACAAAAAGAAGAATAGAAGAATTGCCGCCATCCTGGGGTTTACAACAGGAGAATCAACATCCACTGCAGCAACAGCAACAGCACTTTTATCACAACAAGCTGCTGCATAGCAATCAACAAACACCACAACGTCTGCAGCAGCATCAACAGCAACAACAACAAATACGGACCTCTCTAAAGGAATCAAAAAACACAATCAAAAAAACAATACCAAATTCTGAAGCTAGCTATCAAATATGGCTAGAGCAACAACGAACAAACTATTATAAGTCATTAGTCAAATTTATGGAATTAGAACGAAAGATTGAAAATGAAAACTAAAATAGGAATCTTATTCAATTGTTTTGCTTTAGAACTATACATTACTATAACTAACCCCTTTAATAGAGAGCTTTTTTATCGTTTTTAAATGCCACTTCTGGTACTCTTAAAGTATTGAGATAAACGATTATCATCAGCATCGAAATACTTACCATCCCTGTTATTAACCCAATCAGTATGTCTCTTTTCCATTTTCTGTTTTTCTTCTTCTCTTGTTCCTCTTCTGTTTAAATCTTCAGTTAACCAGTATAACGCTAATGGATGTAATGATTCCATTTTACTTACTTTTGCCCTTCTAGCAGGATGATCACCTTCAACTTCAACCGTATTATCATCATTAGTGAACTCAATATGAGAAATTGGAACATCATCCAACTTTAATCCTGCATCTATATGAATTATTCGATCACACCATTTATGTCCCAATCCATCAAAAATGTGAGTAGCATAAATCACAGTACACTTTCTTTCTTTACATTCTTGTTTCAAATAATTCAATAATCTAGATCTAACAACCACATCTAAATCAATAGTAACTTCATCCAACAATAATAATTTCCATGGTTTACATAACCCCATTGCAATCTGAACTCTTCTTCTTTCTCCATCACTAATATTCAACATGGACCAACTTGGATCAATATCCAAAATATCAATCAACAAGTCTCTTCTTTCAGAATAAGCATCACCACCAATACTTGCCAATAACAAATTAACTGGTATATCCCTCATGACTACCGAATTCGCAGCCCATTCAGTACCAAGATAGGTGATATAATGGTTTATATCGGAATTATGTTGTTTATTTCTATCCATTGAGAATTCAAAAGGGTCAAATCCACCAATACGTAATTTCCCCTTTGAAATTAATGTCTTACCTGCTAAAATTTTGAGTAATGTAGATTTTCCAGCACCATTGGGTCCAACTACAAGATTGGTGGTGCCCCATTCAACTTTAAGATTGAAATTTTCTAATCCAATTTTGGAATTTCCTGGGAATTGATATGTGAGATCAGTTACTTCAATTGCTAATGAAGAGTCTTCTAAGTCGTCTGTATTTGTCATTTTTTAATAGCTACAATGGTATTATATACCTAAGAAAGAAGAGTTGAGGTTATATTATAATATGGGGAGTGAAAAATTAAATGAATGACGTGATAAAATAATTTTTCAGTTGTAAATATATTTATGCCCTGGGGTGCCCCCCCTTGAGAACAACAAACATAAGGGACTTAAAGATGAGCAAAGAGGTATTAATAAAAAGGTAAAGTTTTCATAAACTTTTCGGTTAAATCGCTTTGCTTTTTCTTTTTTTTCTGGTAGCTCTCTCGATACATAATTATACAAAATGGGTAAACTAGTTAAATACAGATTACTATTTAAACCAAGTTAAAATATCCTCTCTAGTTGGAACATTGTTCACCTTGTTAAAGATATCCTTTAATTCTTCCAAATAATCAACCTTCTCATTTTTAATGAACTTTCTAAAGTATGATTTCAATAATCCTTTATATTCATAGAATAACCATTGATTATCAACTTCTTCTGCATTATCTTCTGTAAGTTCATCAATCTTGATCAGTGATTCATTATTATCTTTACTTAATTCATTCAATTTCTCAATAATTGACCCAAATAATAATGTAATCAATTCCTTAAGTGATTCCTTTGAAGTAGTTTGTAATACTCTATTAATTGATTCCATACATGAAACATTATCGATAATTAAATTTGATTCCATAACTTTTGATAATAAATGCTTTGCATCAATAATTTCAAATTCAATTAAATATTCCAAGATTAAGAAAATGACTTGTGGTTGATGAATCCAAATTCTAAATATGGAATCAATTACCCATAATTGTCTCTGTGATTTACTTTCTTCATTTATTTCAATCTCTTCAAACTTAGGTTCTTCACCAGTATATGAAATTGGGTTCCCGCTGAGAAACTTCAATTTATTGATATCTCGACTTATGATACTAACAACTGAGTAAATAGATCTTGATCCAATATACGCATAAGTTTGAAATACTAAATTGATCAAAAATTGTTCAGCATTGATAATATGTTCCCCGTTTTCTTCTTGATCTTTAAACGTAGATAAGATTTCATTATATAATTCCTGAAATTCAGTATTTGATTTCCAATGAGCCACGATAAAATCATATACTTTTGATGAAATTTCATGATAAGGCAATTCAGGATTTGCGAAATTATAAATAATTTCATCTTGAGCAGTTAAAGTTTGCTTGTTGGCAAGAATTGCTGCCTTTTCATCATATAATTTTTGTAAAATTTCTTTAGTAACTGGATTAGATCCATATAACTCACAATCATAATCCAATACAAACTTTTTTGAAGTTTTAGGAATTACCGAAATATCTAAATATTGATTAAATTCATCCAATTGAACCATTTCTTCTTGTTCATTCATCGTTATGAAACTTTCTTTTATTCTATTCTTATTTGATAATCGAATCTCTTTAGCAATCAAATTCTTAATGAAATTCTTACGAGGATGATATTTCAATTTATTCAATTCTTGAGAATGGGTAACCCATTCATCCCATTTCCAACTAAATTCAAAATTGGAGATTTGAGTAGTCATCCAATCTAAATATCTAATTTTTAATTCATAATCCAAAGTTTCTAAATTATTATAGAAAAATCTAATAGCTCTACCAAAAACTGGTGCAATTGATTCTGGTGATTCTCGACAACATGCAATTAAAACAGTATAATAATAAATTTCTGGATGAAGAGTATGAGGTAATTGGAAAATCATAGTAAGAATACTTTCAACTGCCACATCTTCAATCTTCCAAGTAGATAATGGAGGAATATTTTCTCCCAGTTTGTTATCTTCATGAATCATGGTCAATTGATCAATTGATGATCCAGGTGGGGCAAAAAGTTCTTTACTATAAAATAAATCGAGGATTGATAATTGAATTGCTGCTTCATTTTTGTTGAATGAAAGATTGGTCAAGATATCAAATGAAATATCCTTGAAGAAAAGACCAATATAACTGTCAATTTTGGGTACTGTTTCAAATTCGGTATTATGATTGTATACTTGGAATAAAATACGTGAATTTTCTTTCCATAAATTGTCAATTGATGTCTTTGAAGGAACATATTTAGATAATATTTCCTTTGAAGGAAATGAAAATTGTGGTAATGGATGTTTAACTAATTCATTTGAAATTGTATTGTTTTTAAGTACTTCTTCAATGATTGGATCCAAATATTGTTTAAAGTCAATAAATAATGTCACATCCCATTTGCTTTCTTGTAAGTGTATGAGAGAAGGTAATATCAAATCGATTAATGTATTTGGAGTATATGGCAATTCGAAATTACCCATTCTTGAGTCAAATGGTTGTAATAACGCATTAGATTTAGGTTCAACAATCTTAAAACCTTTTGCTAATTCAATCAATTCGTCTAATTTACCAAACACTTCATCTGATTTATCATTACTTAACAAATATGGAATTGAAATCAAGACATTATAAAAGATTTCTTGAGCAATACCATGTCTAGTATCTTCTTGTTCGTTTTGTAAATCGATAGCCAATTGTAAAAACTGTTTGAAAATATTGACAATTGCATAATTCTCAATTATAGGTAATAAAGCACTGAAAAACTTCAATATGGATTTGATATTATTGAAAGCACCAGCATCTTCAACCACAGCAAGCTTCTTCTCACCAACGACAACATCTGCATCTTTATCATTAACAGAATCCAATAACCCTTGTACCTTAGCATGTAAATATTCAACTACATATTTCCCAACAACAAAGTTTTTGGCATTACATATCAATACTAAGTTAGCAATTGCATTTATTTTATGAGGTTGTTCAATAATTAAAGCATAAATTGTCGTCAAAATTGATGTTCTTAATTTATCAATTTTTTCAAATTCAGCAACAATAGGATTTGAAATATAGGAAACATCATCAATTTGATTACTGATGTTTGGGTTTTCACCTAATCTTCGAATATCTTTACATACATTATTGATTAATTCTTGAGCAGGATCAATATGTTGTCTTTTGGATTCGAATTGTTCATCATATCCTTGAACTGGAGGAGGAGCTTGATGGAATTGATCTTCTTGTTCAAACTCGTCTCTTGCTCTTTTTCCTGGGTTGATTGTTTCCATTGTGGGGTGTGGGGGATTTTTCAAGAGAGAGAGAGGGTGTGTGCGTGTGTGTGAAGGAGGTTGTAGAGGAGCTAGACAAGCTTAGTGGGAAATTTGGGTTTTGTATATTATATGGAACGATGGAATGGTTGTCTTTTTTTTCACTCACTCACTCAAGTCCACCCAGGGTGAAAAAAAAAATTGATTCCAGATTATAGTGTATATTTATAGTGTATATTGATTTTTACAATTACAATTACCCCCAAATAAAATTTTGCAGCTGTTGGGTGTGTTTGACCCCAATTAGAGTTAAGTCTATTACTAATTAAACAAACGTGTTTTTAATCTTATGTAAGCATTGGATACGTCTGTTGTTTCACCCATTGACGAGCTTTTGATATACAGAATATTTTGCGATAACATTGATGTATGTGACAATTAGAGAGTATAAATAAATGTACACGCACATCGGCTAAACAAGCACCACCTTTGGTAAAATTTCTCATCTCCTTGTAAAATCAAGTTTCAAAAGTCTTTTTGATAAAAAGCCTAAACAACCTTTTTGATTATCCTGCTTTTTTTACATATGACAAAATCTATCAAAAAACTCCTTAAGGGAAGAAGAACAAGAAGATTGGTGTTAGATGGTGCATTGGGTACAGAATTGGAAAATCTTCTACCAAAGGATTCTCCAATTCAACCAAGGGGAAATCCACTCTGGTCAGGATTGGTTTTATTGAAAAATCCTGAATTGATTGAAAAGGTTCATTCTAGCTATATAGATCTGGGCGCTGATATGATAACTACTTCTACTTATCAAATCTCTCATGCTAGTTTGTTAAAATATACCAATCTTAACGAGCTAGAAATATTGGAATTATGGAATAAGTCCATCGATGTTGCTTATAAAGCTAGTATAAAAAAATCTGAAAAGCTGGACTACATCGCAATAGTTGGATCTGTGGGTCCATATGCTTCTTACCTTTGTAATTTTTCAGAATATACAGGTGATTATGGTAGTGTCACCAATAAAGAATTAGAAAGTTATCATCTTCCATTAGTTAAATTTTTAATTGATAATAACAAAGTCGACGTTATTGGGTTTGAAACAATCCCCAAATTTAATGAGGTCAAAGTTATCATTAATATAATGAAAAGATTGAATATAAAAAAAGAGTTTTATGTTAGTGTTAACTGTGTAAAGGTTGGACAGATGGTTGATGGAACTCCACTTGAAGAATTAATCACATATTTGAACAAGAAAGTCAGAAGTAACAAATATTTTATTGGATTAGGAATAAATTGTACTCATTATGATCTAATCAAGGATATTATTGGCATCATAGATTGTTTTCCATTGATTTTGTATCCAAATTTTCCATTTGAAGATCCAAATGCTGATCATGAAAAATGGAAACCTGAAGTTTCAAAATGGTTATTTTTTGACAATGTAAGAGTAATTGGAGGTTGTTGTAATACAGGTCCAGCTGAAATTAGAGAAATTGCTAACCTTGTAAAATCACTGTAGGTGTTCAGAGATTCTTATTTTAGCATTTTTCTATTATATCTTATCTATTACGAATACTTGAAGCAAACAAAGAGCAATTTAAAATAGCACTTCAATCCAATCTTCTGGTAGCCTTGATCACAATTGGAATCATACCACCAGTGGAGATTGTAAAATGTCTATGTTGAACAACATTGATAAAAGCCCTGATAGTTCCTGCATGGGAAGTAGTAGAAATAAATATATTTGCTTGTCTCTTTTCCTTATCCAAAGCACAACCATCATCACTCAAATCACTTTCAAACAATTCTTGTAAGAATTGATTAATTCTAAGTGATTGTTCAATCATGGTCTCTCTTTTTTCAGTAAAGTAAATATCTTTTTCAACTAAGTCATCAGTTATGAATCCGTACTTGCCGAATCTTTCATCAATGACTGTCTTTGAAGATCTTTCATCACATAAATTCTTACCGATAGTTTCTCTAAGTTTTTCCTTTACAATAGGATGTTGATCCTTTGGTTTAATATCATCCCAAGTAAGAACAAAAGTTCTACTAGACCTTTGCATGGGAGAAACAAAGAATTTACTAGGCATAGGAGCACCCAATGCCAATTCTTGTTTCCAAAGTTCATTATTCTCTTCCGATTGCTTAAACCCAGTTTCGGTTAAGTTTGGATCTGGTGCCCAAGTGATTTCACCGTCAGTAGTTAATGCATGATATTTTTCAATCCAGGCGTCAATACCATACTTTTGAACAACAAGATTATGATATCCTTGACCATGTCTAGCACAAAAGATCAACTTGTAAGATTCATTTTCCTTGGCATTTTCATTAAGTTCTTTCAAGTCGGAAATTATTTGTTGCCAAGATTTCAAACGACCCATGTTTTCCCAAACATAATTGAATTTCAAATCATTAGTAGTTGGATCTGATTGTTTAAAGAAACCTTGAACTACTTCAAATTCCCATGGATAAATCCATTTCCCCTGTTGATCCTTCTCATTCTTGATGGTTTTGAAAGTTTCATGATATTTCAATTCAGCATCAACTCCTGCATGGGCGTCATCGTAATCGTCTTGAGTAGGCACAAGAAGAGATTGTTTTGTCATAATGTTGTGTGTAGTTAGGGAGTATTAGTTATATAAATTAGGTTTTATCTACATCTTAAAAAGAAGGGTTTTTTTTCTAAGAAAAAGGGAGATAGATATGATATATATATAAGAACATTGGTCAACCGCTGACTTTATTTGAAAATGTGAAATCTGATCCCAATGAGTTAAATAACGAAAATTAATCCGAATGCAACGTTGTAGTAACCGTTGGGAAAAAATTTCAGGATCTTTTCCTTTTTTGTGTCACCTCGCATTAATTGTTCATTCTTCACAAGAACAGATCATCAGGAGTATTAAAAGATAACACGTAGGCTATGTTATGGGGCTATGTTATCCCAAATGAGTAATAAGAATCACATTTTTGTACTGAAAGTCGATTATATATTTCTTTAAATATATACGCTATAAAAAACGTTACATTCTGAGGGGTGCACGAGGGCCAAAAATCGCCTTTTGAAAGCATCAAGTAAAACAAACAAAAATAGATGGTAGTTGGATGAAATGAAAAGCGAATGTAAATGTAAATGTAAATGCAACTGTAAAATAATTAAGAAAGGCCAGGTATAATATTTAATATAGTACATGACAAAATCTGACACTAAAAGACCAATAATCATTCAGTCCTTTTTGGGGGGGTTCTTCAAAATACACTCCCTCTGTATAACAAAAACAAAACTTTAAAATGTGGGTGCAAAAAAAAACACTTCCTAAAAAGTATTAAGCAGATAATAACAAGTTAAAACTCAAACGAAACAAAACTCAAAACAATAATATACAAAATCATGAAAACATATCAATTTAACAAAAAAACTAAGCATGACAATAATCCCCCCCCCCATTGATAGGAAGATTATGTTTTCCTTGAAGGTCCAGTCTTAAAATCTGGTTTGAAATCAGGTATCTTATTACCACTCTTCTTGAATTGAAATTTGGTTAAAATTGGAATATGATCAGATGGGAAATTAGCATCTGGGAAACCAATACATTGACTGGCATAATCTTCATCTACTTTACCCAATAATCCCTTCACTTGTAAAGTAGAAGTAGAATACCAGATGTAATCAATATTGTCAGTGAAAGCAGGTGTAAGATTTGTAAATGGCAATTCACCCAAGGTTTCATATGCCGATTTCAATTTGAATACATTAGTAAAACCTTCTTCAGTAAATTTACCATAATCTCTTTCAGCCATATCTTCATGATTAACTGAAGAACCAGTAGAAAACAATTCATAAACTGCACTATTCTTAACCGAATTAAAGTCACCACAGATAAGCAAAGTAGAGTTCTTGATTTCTTCCATAGAATTACTGTGAATGAATTTCCTAATGGTATCCTTCAATTCTTCTAATAATATACCAACTTGTAAAGCCTTGACATCATTGAATGCTGGATCCCAATGTAAATGGGTATTAACTATAGTAATCTCTTCTCCACTTTTCTTATGTTGCAAGAAACAAATTAACGCAGTGTTGTCTTTATTCATAAATCTATTAAACATATCTTTGGTTTTCTTATACTTGTCAGAACCCATACAAACTGTATTATATTCGAAGTTTTGTTTCTGAATCAAATTGAACTTATCTGCTTTGAAGAAAGTAGCACAACCATCAACTTTTTTAGCATCTGCTTCACTCATGGTCTTTGCTCTAGTCTTACTGAAAAATACTCCTTTGTAGCCCTTTTCTGTTAAAAGTGGAAGCCAGAAATCATTATAGGTTTTAGTTTCAACTTCTTGCATACAAATAATATCAGTATTATAACCTAAAATCTCTCTTTGAAGTGCATTTCTTCTATAATCCCAATTCAATGCCCAAGACGGAGTGAATTTATACATTTTTGGAGTCGCATAGTGTTGGCACAAGGTATTGTATGATAATAAAGTGAAACTATCATTGTCGGAATCATTCTTGAAGGATTCCAAGCTCTCGGCAACTTCTCCATCATCATCCAAAATGTACCATTGTCTTGGTTTTGGTGTTTTGATAATTGTCTTTTGATCTCTTAAAGTAGCAATCAATTCTTTGGTTCCCTTCTCAGAAATCAAATTTGCAATGTTTAAGTCTAGTGGGTTTCCTTCAACTCCTAAAAATAACAATTCAATAAGATTCCCAAAAGAATTTGGTAAGGTCTTGATATTATTATCAAATAAATAAAGATATCTCAAATTAAAACACAAACCAAGTTCAAATGGGAGCTCACTAAGTCTATTGTGAGATAAATCTAACGTTCTTAATGATCTTAATTTGGAAATTGCGGGTGGGATACTATTCAACTTATTATTATTCAAATATAAAGATTCCAAAAAGTCATAATTAAACAATTTTGGTGATATGTTTACCAATCCTTGACCACTTAAATCTAATTGACACCATAATTGTCTTCCTTGAGTCTTAAGTCTCATTCTTTGTTCCTCCATATTGTCATCATCAAGGTCTTGTGATCCCTTCTTATTATGCATCAATGCAGCAGTGGTGGTTGGTGTACTGGTAGCTTGTCTTTCAGGAAGTTTTGTTGCCTTTTCTTGCTCTTCTAATGCCGTAACAATGGCCCTGGTAGCTTCGATCAAACCAACAGACTTGACTTCACTATAAGGGTTCTTATTCTTTCTGGAATTAGAAGCATATTGTCTGGCATAATAATGAGGGATGTTTGCACTTCTGGACAATTGACATAATTGTTGTTGATGTTGCCAATAAATCGAATTTGGGTTGTCAACAGAAAGCGTGGCCAATTTCTGAACTGGAGTTCCTTGTTGTTGTTGTTGTTGTTGCTGTTGTTGTTGTTGAAGTTGTGCTAATTGTTGTTGTTGTTGCTGTTGTTGAAGTTGTGCTAATTGTTGTTGTTGTTGCTGTTGTTGTTGATTATAGAATTGCTGTTGAAGATGTGGAGGTTGACGAGGTACTTGTTGTTGTTGCGAAGTTTGATATTGTTGTTGAATTTGTTGTTGAGGTTGATAGGCTTGTTGCAATTGCAGGGTTGTAGGTTGACCTTGTTGTTGGTTTTGTTGAAATTGGGGGAAGAACTGTTGTTGTAATTGTTGTGATAGTTGTGTTCTTTGGTAGGTTCCTTGATAGAGGTTTTGATTCAAATTGTCATTGAATGTCTCTGCAGGTTGGAACCCAGTTCCTAATGCGCCAGTTGAAGGCTGTTGCGGTTGTTGTTGTTGTTGCTGTTGTTGTTGGTTTTGTCCTTGGTGGAGTTGTTGAAGAAGGATCTGTTGGGCTTGTAAGTTAGTTTGAGGTTGCCCTTGAACTTGTGCATGTTGATATTTATTCGTCACGTTCATAATACTTTTCCAAAGTTATCTAAATATATGAGTTTCCTTATTTAACCGTTGTTGTCATATATTTGATGTGTTGTAAGGAGGAATTCAAATGAAATATAACAAGTTTTGGACGATGAACCTATTAAAAAAAAACAAGGACACTCTCACACACAATCTAGGAAATAAAAAAATAAGGGATCAAAAAGGGACTGTACTCTCTGTACTTTTGAGTTTGATGTGCTGATGTAATCGGCTTGATTTGATTTGTGTGCAAAATGAGATGGATTGTATTTGACCTTGTGTTTAATTTACTATTTGGGTCTGTTGTATATTACAGGGCTTTTTGAAGTTTTTAAAAATGGCAAAAGAAAGATTTTCCTTTTTTTTTTGGATTCCACACTACACACAACTCACGTGACTCTGTGCAATTTTACACGACCAAGTGATCTCTGGTTTGTTTTTGTTTTTGTTTTTTGTTTGGTTTGTATGGTTGCAAAATGTGCGGTTAACAATTATCAACAAAGTTTGCAAAACACTATTAATACATTATTCCCAAATTTCATTACATAAGAACTTTTATTACCAAAAATAAAACTGTTGATATGGGCAATTATAAAGAAATGGGCATTTGAGACTAGAGTTTCAATGCAATTTCAAACCTAGAATAAAATGATATCAAATCGTAGACACTAGTGAACTTTGTGTCAGCCAACTTTGTTAATCAATGAATACCCATCTCAATGGGAACGATTTCTGATTCAAATTCTTGAGAGAAGGATCTTTTTCCAGAACAAAGATTGGAAGAATATGTTATACCAGAAGTGGAAGAATTAAAAAGGGAAAGGCTGTACTACCAAGATTTCGTCTTAGATACATATTGGATACA
Source organism: Hemisphaericaspora nanyangensis (assembly GCA_030557635.1). Taxonomy (NCBI): domain Eukaryota; kingdom Fungi; phylum Ascomycota; class Pichiomycetes; order Serinales; family Debaryomycetaceae; genus Hemisphaericaspora; species Hemisphaericaspora nanyangensis. The sequence goes on along the minus strand of JAKTPO010000007.1, from coordinate 465,959 downwards.
AAGTAACTAGCAAAGCTAGCATTTAAACAACTGTAATTTGTATCTGAGCATTGGAAACCTATAGAAATAAAGAATGATAATTACAATGCTGAGTAGAGAAGTCACTGTGGAACTAAATGGTTTGTGATTTTAATGTCGTAACATCTTTCTTCAGATAGATGTTTCTTTGATCTTTGGTTTAAGATACTGTAGTGAGATGTACGAATTACTATTCAACAATGGGTAACATAAATATCCCACAATCATTTGATAATCCCAGAGGTTGCTGAAATTTCCAAGAAATCACAGATTGGGGAGTCTTGGTTTTGCTTTCTCTTATCAACTTAGTAATTTTATTGGTTCATAACTCTGCTGTCCTAACGATCACAGTCAATTGCTTTTCACTTCAAGTCACTACAAAATCGAATGACCACATTCTATCCACGCCTATAAGATAATAATAAATGCGTGTTAAAAGTAAAAAATCTAACTAGAACTAGAAAAGAAAGCTAAACACCAAATGTACTTATGAATAACTAATCTCCGCAACTAATGGAATGTGATCGGAGGGGAACTGTTGATTAGGGAACCCTTTTACAGCACAACTAGAACAATAATTCTCATCAACTTCGCTTAGCACTTTAATAATCTTGAAATTTTGTTTACTGATAAAAATATGATCTAATACATCAGTCAAACTAGTTGTATAACTAGTGAAATTCAATTTTTGAGATTTCAATAATGATTCATAAATATTAACAAATTCAAACGGATTTTCAATTTCTCCTCTTTTATTAATCAATAAATTGCCCTCTCCGTAGTTATGACCTGCAAAAGCTTGAGATTCAGAAATTTTGATACGTTTTGTACTTAACAACTTAAATACGTCAGATTTGATATTTGAGTTTAAATCCCCTAACAATATTATATTAGCGTCAGGGGTGTCTATATAATTATGCAATGTTGTGAGTAGAATCTTTATTTGGAGGGCCTTGACATCATTATATTCAGGGGACCAATATAAATGAGTGTTGGCAACATAAACAATCTTGTCAGCAATCTTGTCACGTAATTTAAGTATTAATGCAACTGTATTTCGGGGTATCACTCTTTTGATCAAATCGTCTGTGAAGGAGTACATGGTCTTATTTGTTAGGACATCTTCACCAAAGTTTATTTCTTTTTTATCAAGTATGTCAAATCGATTTGTATTGACAAATACTCCAACACCATCAATGAAATCAGTAGATTTACCACCCCAATATCCTGGTAATGACTTTTTCACGAAATAACTCGTATAATTTGAGTCTGGAAAATTCTTACTCCATGAATGTTTATACACATAATATTCCATTTCTTGAAAACACATAATATCACACTTGAATTGTGATATTGTTTTATTTATAAGTGGGAATCTATAAGTTGACCAATCAAGGTATTCTGGTTCTAGATAACCAAATACTTGATGCCAAGTATAATGACGAGATAATAAATTATAAGACATGACAGAAATCTTTGATTTTGGATTTATAGGTTCAGTATTTAATGAAACCCATCGACGATATTTTGTTGCGTCGTAATCATCTGGAATATTTGCTTGTTTGAACCCCATGTTTTTTTTAGGAATGATTGGTGAAGGTCTCATTGAATTTATCATAGTGATTGATAGAAATCTTTTGGATTGTTGAATTATAAACTTATATTTCATTCAATATTGGGCAAAAAAAAGGGAAGTACTCCTATTGTTCTTTTTGTTTTATTGGCTGTAGTTATATTTAAAATATTTGTTATATTTTCAACTTTTACGTGAAGATCTATCTTTTTTTAATCTTTTATTTTTTTTGGATTTGTTTGTTTGATGGGGTTTAATTAATACGAAATGAATTTTTTTGGGTACAAGTGGGGGGGAATCTGTAGATAATTACACAATAAAAATACAAATTGCTTCCACTACTGCTGCAACAATCTCGTGGTGGTGTTGATGGTGGTGCAATTTAATGATTTAAGGTGGTATCGTCAAGTGGTTTTGCTATTTTCTTCTTTTGCCTTGAGATAAAAAATATCTATCATCAATATGATCATTAATTTATTCATTTAATATTAGTTGATATTTATACTTATAATTTCAACTTATCATAGAAGACTAGGATTAGATCAATATTCATATTTAGACTTCTTTTTTTACGGGAAATCAGTCATGTTAGTTACAACGGGTCTATGACTGCATAGAGTACTTCGGCCTTATGGAAAGAAAAAAAAGAAAAATAGATAATTAGCTGATGGAATATACACACAATTATAGATTGAAGCAAAAACATAAGAAAGTTGATCAAAAGAGAGGCTATGGCCAAAACACTAAACATTAACCCATCTAGATTCATGATTAAGTAACAATTAGAATCAATAGTGAATATGTAATACAGGGTCATACGGGAGGTGACATCATTTTGTATGTGGGAATAACAACATCACGAGAGTGGAGAAATTTTATCACTGTGGCATGTGCATAGCAGCAATTTCGTAATCATCAGGTTTTCTTTCTCAGCTCAGCCAGTAAATTTTTGAGTATCTTCACCTCAATTTAGTACGAATTTTCCGTTTTTGCTTTGCAACCAAAACAAATAACAAATGTGCATAATTAACTTAGCTTGACATTTTCGCTTAAAATCATAGAAGGTTAATTCTTCCTCCCCTCCCCTCCCCTTCCCCGTTGTTCCAGGAGAACCTTTCCATCCGTAACAGCCGGGTATTACTTCCACTGGATTGAAGCACTCATCCTCGGTTTTATTGATGTGTCTGGAAGTGGAGTCCATTGATTACGGCCGTAGAAAGCTGCTCAATGTGTTCAATTTTTTTGCGGCGGAAATTGTGAAGTACATTTGATTAAAGCCACTAAAATTGTCCCGGGACTTTCTTTCGACACAATTTCATTTGAACACTTTCATTTCCTTCCATCCTTTTTCTATTATTGACCGTGTATTAATAAGCTTATACAGTTTATCTTACAAGTCAAGAAGTATTCACAGAATTGTTAAATTAGCAATTCAAGAGATTTTTGGGGGCGGATCTATATTGCATTTTTTTTTTCATTTGTGGATAACCATGTAGTTTCGTATTTTATCTAAAGTAACAAATATTGGAAATACTCTTACATATTATGTAATGATTTGAAAGTAATAAAAGTTCTGTCGTTACCAAGCACCAGATAATCTTCCAATCCATCATGTACGTACTCGTTCTGTTAAAGCGAAGCCACCTGCAATAACCAAACAAGGCAATTCGTCATTTTCTTGAACCTGTCCCTGGATGTCAGATTTCGAAAACCAAGTATAATAGTATCTATCAAATGAGATTCAGTTTTTAAATAAATAGTTTAATAAATTTGTGATTGGAGAGGATTCTGCAAAATTGTGCTGCCTTAGTATCTGTTCCAAGTATTTCTGACTTGTTTGTCATGACTAGAGAGTGGGGGTCTTGACATTAATATTGTTTGTAGCATACTGTTAGTGGCAAAGTTTAATGTGTTTAATTTGGCGAGATTTATCTTATACGAATATAATTATATATTCCCCTTAAAAATTTGGGTCTTGTATAATTTCGACTTTATATGGATTTTCTTCACACCCTAAAAATTTGCAGCCAAAAAGAACAAAAGTTTAAAATGTTTTCTGGATCATTATTGATTTCTGGGGGAAAAAAATTAAAAAAATAAAATTAAAACGTTTTGCTGGTATGCTCAGATAATGATACCCGCGAGATTCGAACTCGCGCCTCCGAAGAGACCAGGACCTTACCCTGGCGCCTTAGACCAGCTCGGCCAGAGTACCCAAAACGTGACATTTAATCGATAATCACGTGAAGGTTTTCTGACGATTTTTCTAATTTTGCTAATTTAGGCAAAAGGAAGAAGATTTGTTCTGTAATCAAGGTAGAAATCATTATCCAATTTCTTGTTAAACATGTCGGGAGAAAGATTTTCATTAATATGGTACGTTATTACCACTTAATGTTTGAAAAGTTGTGAGTTACTATGAGGTGACCTCGTAAAAATGAAATGGCATTAATGTATACCACTCCTTTGCTTTTACTTCCAAATAACAGATGCGCAGTGGAAGCGACGGAACTTGGTACTAGATAAACAGATAAATAATTTAACAAAGCTGACCGAATATCTAAAGAATGCTCTTCTCGATAGCCCCTGAATATATATTGTATAGCAGTCGAACTCTATCTAATTAAGTTATATATCGTTGTCAAAGGTATTAAAGATATCTAGTTCTAAAATACCCTTAAGAACTCTAAGAGATAACTATCGATTTGCTCAAAGATACTTGTTCTCTGTTCAAAGATATCACTCCCGATAATAATCAAATTGTCTTTACGAAACTCGAAGGAATTCTAAGTCCTATAAATATTAGTTCGTAACTATGTGTCCAAGAGAATTCCGAATTCCAAATATATGTTCAACCATAGTTAAGCCCAAAAGGTTTCTTATCTTAAACTCCAAATTATCAGATAAGTGATAATGTAATCATACGAATACCATTTGAGTTTTGAAAACCAACTCGTGGCTTAATGGAACTATGTTACATGTTGCCTCTTTTGGAATTTTCAATGAGAATGACAAGAAATATAATTTGTCGAAAACATGCTGATTAATCAACAACTTATCCATAATTGATAATTGACCAAATCTCTAAAACCACCTTATCTCTTTTACTAGATGTTATCAAGCCAGGCTTTCAAGGAATCTTGCATTACCCCACATATCTAAGAATGGCTTGCATCTCACCACTTGATGACAGTGAGGAGTAACCTTTCATCCTTGGCTTGGACAACTTCCTAACTAATCAGTTACAACTAACCTGATTCTAATTGTTACATTCCAATCTAATAGTATAAATCAACAAGAGCAAGTAGTCGGAACACATATTGGTATTAGAACTAAATCTCAATTGGAAAAACTATATTTACAATAATCTGATATTATATGGCATTTAACGCGAAAAGACAAATGACATATTATTTAGTTTGTTAAGTTTATGTAAATTTTTAACAAACTTACAATCAAATAATTTTGGGTTGCAAAAAACTTTCCATCATTGATCTTAACATCACGACCAGTGATACACCTATTAATAGAATTTGTAAGAATTATTCTTGCAATGGATATGTTATTTCCCTACACCAGACGAAGTTTCGAAAGAGTTTTGGAAATATCGGATAGGAGACTGTTCATAAACCTCATTCGACTTTGAAGTCCCCATACATAGAGATTGAGATTTAGCTTTTGATTTATATCGTAATGATTTTCTGATTTGTTGACGATTGCATTCAACACCTCAAAATAGCAATTGACTAATTTCTTGAAGGTTGAAATATTGAAATATCTGGCAACTAGAGCCTGCTATTATTGTTAGGTACCCATAGGATGCTTCTCCTTTAGAATCGACAGTTATTCATACTTAATACAGAGTATTATGCCATTGCTATACCATTCTGGAAAGAGATTAACCAAAGCAGCAATAATTTTGCAACCCTTGATGAAAAATGTCGAGTCCTGCACAAGAATAATGGTAATTACAAGAGACATAGAATCACCAAAATAAATACAGAATGTTTAGAGACGTAAAATACCTCCTACTAACAAACTATAAATTTGCTTTACCTTTGGGTCTCCATAGTGTTTTTTCGTGGTGAATAAGTTTGTTTTGATGGTATTAAATCGAATGTATTCGATTTTTTCAATTTAGAGTTCGCTACCAAACGATCCCATCGGGAAATTTTTTTTTCTCAAAGAAGATGCATTTAAAGCGATGAGTTGATTTAATCTCAAAATAAACTAATAAACTCTTCACACAATTCCAACAACAACACCAAATGGTTAAATCATACGATAGATACGACCAAGAGAAATGTTTTGGAGTAATAACTTCCAGCTCCAACATAGTGTGGCTTCCACCTTCCACCACCACCACCCAATCTACCACATCTTCTGGACGGGCCCTTACTTCCGCTCTAGAAGAGATCTTAGTCTGGGATATCAAAACTGGAGAAATCTTGACTAGATTACGCGATGGATTGACTCCAGGTGCATCTAATGCTCCTACATCTACCCCACCTTCAGTGGTTACATATTTGGCCTATCATGATGTGAATAATATCGTGGCTGCAGGATATGCTGATGGGACGATTAAAGTATGGGATATGAGTAGTGGGAGTGTGATTATTACATTTCAAGGACATAGGTCCAGCATTGGGATTTTGAAATTTGATAGAAGTGGGACGAGATTAGTTTCTGGAGCTAATGATTCTTCAATTATATTATGGGATTTAGTTGGTGAAACTGGGTTGTTTAAATTGAAGGGACATAAGGGTCCAATAACTGGATTAGAATTTTTATCAGAGAGAGAATATACTGATGACAATCTTGATGAATTGGAAGATTATTTGATGAGTTGTAGTAAAGATGGGTTGATCAAATTATGGGAATTGAAATCTCAACAATGTATAGAAACTCATTTAGCTCATTCAAATGAATGTTGGTCTATGGGAGTGAATGATTCAAGAGATTTGGTTATAACTTGTGGAAATAAGGATCAAGTTAAAGTATGGTCATTGGATCTTCTGCTTGATGATGGTAGTAAGATTAGTGAACGTGGTGAATTTGCTAAAACAAGTAAGAATAGAAGCAATGAAATTGTATTCAAGAATATTAAAACTGGTTCCACTCATCTTCAATTATTTTCAATTCAAAATGCCGATCGAACAATTGAGATTTTTCGTATTAGATCTGAAGATGAAATTAAAAGAGGTATTTCTAAACGTACCAAGAGATTGAAAGATAAGGGTTTAGATGAAGATGAAATCTTACAATCGTTACAAGAATCGTACATCAGTATGCTAATCACTCCTTTCACTACTTTACGTACTATGGCCAAAATAAAATCTTGTAATTGGACAACTTCCCATAAAAAGCTTGATTTATTAATCTCATTAACCAACAATAGTGCCGAATATCATAATATCCCACTTCCTGAACAACCCAAAAAAACTCAACCAACCGATATATATTCCGTCAAGAAACATTCGCTCGATTTATTGGGTCATAGATTTGATATTCGTGCAATGGATATCTCACCAGAAGATAATCGATTATTAGCCACTGCATCAAATGGAGAATTAAAAGTTTGGAACCTTAAGTCATTCAATGTCATTAGAAGTTTTGTATTAGAAGGAGGTTATGCATTATGTTGTAAATTTTTACCGGGTGGGACTTTAATTGCTGTTGGTTTCAAGAATGGTGATTTGGAATTATATGATTTAGCAACTTCTTCCTTAGTTGATAGAGTTGAGAAGGCCCATAGAATGATTGGTGGTGGCGTTGAGGATGATGAAACTGCAGCTATTTGGTCACTTGATTTGAGTCCTGATGGTAAGACTTTGGTAACTGGTGGGAATGATAAATGTGTCAAATTTTGGAATTTTAAAGTTGAACAAGATGTTATACCAGGAACTGAAACAGTTGTATCACAATTACGTTTTGTACATACTCAAACATTAGAATTAAATGAGGATGTATTATGTGTGAGGATATCTCCTGATGGGAAATATCTTGCCGTTTCATTGTTGAATAATAATGTTCAAGTTGTATTTTTTGATTCTTTAAAACTTTTCCTTACATTATATGGACATAAATTACCAGTTTTATCAATTGACATTTCCCTGGATTCCAAGCTAATCATAACATCTTCAGCTGATAAGAATATCAAGATTTGGGGGTTAGATTTTGGTGATTGTCATAAATCAATCTTTGGTCATCAAGATTCAATTATGAATGTTAAATTTATTGGTGATACTCATAATTTCTTTTCAAGTGGTAAAGATGGATTAATTAAATATTGGGATGGTGATAAATTTGAATGTATTCAGAAATTACCAGCTCATCAGAGTGAAGTTTGGTGTATGGCCATGAGTAGTGATGGATTGATGATGGTATCTACCTCTCATGATCATTCGATTAGATTATGGCTGGCTACTGATGATCAAGTATTTTTAGAAGAAGAAAAAGAAAAAGAATTAGACGAATTGTACGAAAACAATTTATTGGATCAGCTTGATGGAGGTGATGAAGGTCAGAGAAGGAAAGGTGATGACGAAGAAGGCGGTGAAGAAGAGACGGATGAAGTTACTCGTGTGACTAAACAAACCATGGAAACTTTGAAAGCGGGTGAGAAGTTGATGGAAGCTCTTGATATTGGAATTGAAGATGTCGAAGCAACGAAAGAATATGAGTCGTTACTTAAAGCTGGTAAACATGCCATTAAACCTACACCCAATTCCATATTACTTGCATATAATATGACTGGAAGTGAGTATGTTTTGAGTGTTTTGACCAAGATTAAACCTGCTCAAATAGTTGATGCGTTATTGGTATTGCCATTCTCATATTCATTAAAGTTGTTACAATTTATTGAGATTTGGACTAATAAGACTAATGTTAAGACTAATGTTGTTAATATGTCATTAATTTGTAAAGTTCTTTTTTTTGTTATAAGTTCAAATGCCAAAGAATTGATTAATCAAAAGGATCCAGCAATTAAGAATCAATTGATTAAAGTTAAACAACAATTGAGAGATGGATTAAAAGAAACATGTCATCAATTAGGTGTTAATACTCAAGGATTGAAATTTGTTAAGCAACAATGGAAGTTGACTCATGTTACAGAGTTTATAGATGAGAAGGAACAACATGAGTATGAAGATAAGAGGGCAATCAAGAGAACTTATACCACTATATAAGAGGGTTTGGTCATAATTATCATCGTGTATATTATTTTATTATGGAACAATAGTAAAAAAAATAATAAATTTTTTTATTTTTAATATGAATTTTAGCTTGTGCATGTTCAAAATATTATATTCTTCCATTGTTAAACCAAAATCTCTCGTAATAAAATAATTAGTTAGCAAATTAAATTTTACCCCAAAAAAATTTAACTATGTAAATGTTTGTTTATTTAAAAAAGGGATGCAAAAAAAGAAAAAAATTAATATTTTCCTTCTGCAAAAATAAATCTTGTTGTTGTTGTGGCAAGCAAGTGGATTATTTTTACAGTGATTTCAGGTAGATAACATGCAGCAATGGATACAATTTCAGAGATTAACTATAAGAATTAGTTATAAGCAATAGTATATCAAAGCTACTAATAAGACATAACCTTTGAAAGACCTATGTAGATCAGTGTCAAACGAATAACTATATATATACTAAGGGATTCAATACGCGTCTGATTGCATAAAGTCAAAAAAAAGATCTTACAAAAGATGATTGCATTTTCTAAGTAAGATCAGATCTTAGATAAGACATAATTCAAGGCATGAAGAAACCATTGGGTTTTTTTTTCTTTTCACAATGTGAGTTTCTAATTACGTCAACCCCCCTCAAAGAATGGAAACTTTTGGGGAAATGTACGTTGTGAGCATTGTAGCATTCCTTTTGGAATTTATGATTTGCTTTTATAATGAATAATATATATATATTGACATATATAATGAGTTCTCTCAAAAACAGATTATTATACAATTTAACTTAAAATACTGCCCATTTATCAACCGTGAACTGACTTTTCGTTTATTGTTATAGTGTAGTGAAATTTTCCCAGTGGTCAAGTTGTTTCCGTTGAAAAGGGTGAATAGACAAGAAAACAATTAAAAACTATGATGCGGCGGGAGCTTTGCATAAAACAAGATGGAACAGAATGGTTATAAAGAGCAAGGAAACCTTTGTCATTTTAAGCTCTTAAAAAAATAGAAGAACGTATTTTATATTTATAATATTATTATGCCTATAATAATAAACAACATGCTTATTGACGATGTGGTTTAATATATGCTACCCTTTTAGATTTAATTAAAGTAAAAAAATCTTGAATGGAAAAATCCCATTGAAAAATTTCAAAAAAAAAACTTGAATTTTGATGAAGAACCATATTACTACTCATTGTCTAAAAACATCAAAGTTGTCAAAATGTGACATCAAGTAGAATCGTATATGGGGCACATTTGACAGACCACTATAGTCAATAATGATGGAGTATCTCGTATGATTAAAAATCCCTTATAAGTTGCATCCTAAAGAGTATCTAATTAATTAATTAATTAATTAACCCTTTTGTTAAGCCGTAAAAGAGGAGATCAACCGAATAAAATAAAATTCTTTCTTTCTTTTTGTTGTGATTGTGTTAAATTAATATGATTGAACAACAACCACCACAGGGAAACTCTATTCTGTTGAACGTATTTGCAATATATATAAAACTATACAGTCATTAGGAAAACAAGTTATCTATTTATATAGAATATGTAGAATATATATATGGTATATATATACTTATATATAATGTATATATATATACTACTATATAATGTATATATACTAGAGATAATAAAAATCAAACTAAACTCGCCCTAACACCACCGTCACCATCAAGTACAAGGATCAAAAATTAGTGTAAGCGTGAAATATAAAATTTAACTTTACAACATCCAACAAACAACAACAACAAGTAAAAAAAAAAGCCAAAAATAAAAGAAAAAGCTAAAATAAAAAAAAAAAAAGATCATTCCTTTTTCTTTAACTGTCAAAGAGAAAAAACTCACCTTACCAAAATATTTTACCACCAAAACTTTTTAACATTAATTAAGATCATATTTGTTATAATTAATTTATTACCATTTATATACACATTCAATCAATATAGGTGTATATACACATATACATATATAAATAGACATATACACATATATATATATACACACACAACAATATATCCCTTATTAGATCTATATTATACGCTGTTCACACACACATAAGAGATATATTGTTATTAGTGTATAATGAATAATCTCAACCAACAGCAACAACCACCACCACCCCCCAATCAACAACAAGGAAACAATCCTAGTTGGAATAATGGCAATCCTCAAAAGAGCTCAAATGAAGAACGTCAGAAGGTTGTACGGATCATATTAGATACATTAAATATGTCCAATTCCAATTATGATCCACAACGATTAGCTCAAACTGCTCAAGATTTTGAAAAATACATTTATGAAAATGCCCCTTCTAGAGATGAATATTTAAAAGCAATTAGACAGAAAGTTACGCAGCTAAGAAATGCTACTCAACAAAGACAACAACAGCAGCAACAGCAAAGGCAACAACAACAACAGCAGCAACAACCTCCTCAACAACAACAGCAAATGGGTAGAAACAATATGAGTACAATGAACTCTCAGAACCAATTTATGCAACAACAACAACAACCTCAACCACAACAACAAAGAAATCAACCCCAATTGCAACCTCAGCCTCAACAACAACAGCAACCTCAGCAACAGCTTCGAATGGGTAACATGGTACCTCAAAATCAACAAGCCGGTCAACTTCCAATTCAATCCCAACAACAACAACAACAGCCTGGGCAACCCCCTCAACAGCAACAACAAAGACCTAATCAACAAGCTTTCAGTGCTCAAAATTCAAAATTAGTAGAAATGGTTAGAAATTCACCAATTCCACAGCCATTACTTGTAAAGATTCCTAATTTGCCAAATGGTGTTACAACATGGAATCAAGTGTTTGATTGCATCAAAAAGAGAATCATTCCACCTGAATCAATTCAACTAATTAAAGAAATTCATTCCACTCATGTACAATTGGCATATCGTGAACAGCAACAGCAGAAGATGAATCAAATGCAAAGATCAATGAATGATAGTGGAACTACAATTTCTGCTCAAAGCAGTGTAAATACCTCTTTGAACAAGAACAATGCTAATAACTTGGTGATGAATACCGCAGGTCCCGGATTTAATATCAATAATTTAACTCCACAACAAAGGGAACAATTATTACAAAGACAACGTACGATTCAGCAACAACGTAATCAGCAACAGCAGCAACAACAACAACAACAACAACAGCAGGCGCGAGTACAACAAACTGTTCCACAAGGTGCTGGTCAATCACAAAGTCCTCAAATGCAAAATGCAATGCAACCTTCTCAACCACAACAACAAGGTCCTCCTCAACAGCGTGGACCTCCACAAAAAGATCTTAAACCACCTCAATTTCAAATCACTCAACAAGATTATATGAAATATGCCAATGAAGCTGCAACTGTGTTGAATAAATTGCAGCAACAGAAACAGATTGAAGGACCAATTGATCAAGGTATGAAGGAAAGCTTTATCAGAAAGTATATCATCCATCAAAAGACATTGCTTTGGAAGCAGAAAAATGGCTTAGCTCCAGTACCCAAGATGCAAGCGCAACAACAACAACAACCACCACAACAGCAACAAGGTCCTCCGCCTGTACAGCAGGTTCCACCACCTCAACAACAGCAACCTGTTCCTCAACAAATGCCTCCGCAAGGTCAACAATTACAAGGAATGCCTCAACAGCTGCCAATGTTAGGTAATATGAATACCCCAATGTTGAAGCCTAATGCCCAAATGAATAATACGCTCTCATCACCGTTAATGCCACAACATGGTGTTATGAATACAAATGCAAATGTTCCGGTTTCTGTACCAGGTGCTGGACCAGGAGTAGGAGGGGCAGCAGTTGTTCCACAAGCCAATAGAAGCAGGCCAGTATCTGGTTCTGGAGGACCTCCACCGCCACAACCATCGCAACAACAACAGCCAGGTATCATTCCTCCTATAAACGAAGATTTTAAGATGAAGTTGAGGGAATTTACCGAAGAAGTTGCTCGTAGTAACGTTGTGTTGAAGGATGTCACTGCGTTACTTTCTCCACAAGATAAATTAGCAGTCCGTGAAGCAATGAATCGTATTCAAGAACAATATGAAAATGTGGATAGTATCATTAGTTATTTCTATTTATTGACAAGGAATGCCGAAGGGACTAAAAGATTGATTCAAATGAAGTATATGACTAGAAATATTTTAGATAATTTACATAGAGGGATATATTTGGCCACACCTGAATTATTAGAAAAGTTGAGAGGTCAATATTCAAAGTATTTTGAGTATGTCAAGGAACAATTTGCTTTGAGAAAGCAACAAGCAGCAGCTCAAAAAGCTCAACAAGGAAGACAACCACCTCAACAACAGCAACAACCACCACCACCACAACAGGGCAGACAAATGCCTCCAATGGGCCAACAACAACAACTTCAACCACCACCGCTTCCTCAGCAAACCCAACCACAACCACCACTACAAGTAGGCGGTCCAATGAAGCCTCAGAATAATGTCCCGTACATGAATCAGCAAATGTCATTACCTCAACAACCTCCGCCAGGAATGTCACAAGCACCACCACAACAGCAACAACAACAATTTAACAATTGGCAAGCTTCTACTGGACCCGTTGGAGGGATGGCACCACAAGCACCTCCAGGTGCTGGGATTTCAAGACAGATGGGCAGCAGTCCTATCGTTCCTCAACAAACTATCCCACAACCACCCCAACAACAACAAATACCTTTGCAATCCCCTATCCCAACTCTTCAACAAATGCCGATACCACCACCACAACAACAACAGCAACAATCAGTTCCACCTCAAGCAGCAATTGCAAAACCGCCAAAGGCTGCCGCTGCAACAAAAGCAGGCGCCAAAAAAGCGGGACCAGGAAGAAAGAGAAAGAGCAGTTCAGCTGCCCCTACACCTGCCATCAATGCTGCACCTACACCAGCAACATTGGCGAATGCCATCAAGACTCCAAATAGTATACCCACCCCACATATTCCACCTGGATCACATTCGAATAAGAATACTCCACAAGCTACAACCGGAGGAGGAGGAGTTGCTGCAACCCAATCTCCCCCTAGTCATGAAACACCAGTATATAGTGCCGAACATGAGTTATTTGGCAGTATGGTTACGATAGATGCTCGTACTGCAAGACGTAAGGAATTGTTGAATAGTGATCCTGAGCAATTTTTCATGGCTTCATTGGCGAATTTGTTGGATATTGATGAGAATGTAGCTGGTGGGAAATTGGCCAAGAGTCCATTATCTCCTTATGATAATCATTGGATGTGTAGTGTTAAGCCTGGGGCTATCATTAGTTCGCTTAGACAGGTGGAACAGATTAGGGAGATTGTTGATCATGATATTATTGCGAAATGCGAGGAAATGGCGCATGTTAGTAACAGGGAAAAGAATGATCGCAGCAGTGGTGGTGGTGTAAAGAGAGAATTGGAAGATGATGATTTGGATTTGTTGTTTAATGACAAGAGAGTTAAGATAGAGAATGAAGGGTTAGTTGGTAGTGGTGAAGGATTGGTTGATACTGATCGGTTTATTTATGAACCAGTTGGATTTGATGAGTGGAAACAGTTTGTGGTTTCTTCTATTCAATAGAACATTGATTTTGTAGAGAGTTTTTTTTGTTATCATCACTATTATTTACTGCTAATTACAACGGCAAAACACAAACGATCGTTTTATTTAATAATTGCATTTTACTTTTAATGTTGCTTTTATTCACAGTTACATTAGTTCATTTATATATAAAACTATATACATTTTGTATTTTTCATTTCTTCATTTAAAGTGTGTTTTTAATGTACAATTTTAATTCTTAATTGTGATTGTCCGCTTTAAGTGTTTTCTTCACAGTTTGGGAACCTTCTTGAAAAAAAAAACCCTCTTTTGGAAAATCGTCATCACCAGATCAATAAACCAGGAATCATGACCGTTAAATTCAAACCAGAAGAGAAACAATTATCAGTAGCATTCGTATGCTTAGGTAACATGTACGTACTCGTATTAAAACCCTACAATTTATTTTGTTTTTGATTTAGAAATACTAACAAAATCATTCTCAAGTTGTCGTTCACCAATGGCAGAAGCCGTCTTCAAACACAGAGTCAAAGAACTTGGATATTCCCAATACTTCAAAAGAATAGATTCATTTGGTACAGCAGCCTATCACGTTGGTGAAAGTCCCGATTCCCGTTCCGCAAAAACTTGTCGTAAACATGGTGTTCCTGTTTCACATTCAGCTCAACAAATCCATCATTCTGATTTTAAGAATTTCGATTATGTTATTGGCATGGATAATAGTAATTTATCTGATTTGAGATATATGAAGCCTCGTGATTCCGAAACAAAAGTGGAAATATTCGGGAATTGGAATACTCAAGGTAGTGGATTCCGTGATATTGTTGATGATCCTTATTATGGAGGGATTGATGGGTTTGAATATAACTTCCGTCAAATTTGTCATTTCCTGGATGAGTTCCTTAAGCGTGAAATTGGGACTTTAGACTAGATAAGAACAGTTTTTATAGATGATATAGACGGTATTTCATAAATGGGGATGAAATTGATTTTTATTAAGGCATGTCAGCGCGCGTAATTTGTAGAACGTTTAGTGTAATTTATATCATGAGTTATTCCAATCAACAGTCCCAAAAACCGCAGAGAAGTTTTAACAGGAAAATCGCCAGGTTATTACAAAATAATTGCAATATTAAAGAAAAAGACACTTCAGTATAGATAGAAGCCTAAAGGATGAGTGCTAGAAAACTACAACAGGAGTTTGACAAGACCAATAAGAAAATAGCGGAAGGTTTATCCGTCTTTGATGATATTTATCTTAAATTGACAACGACGGACATTTCCCTGCAAAAGGAAAAACTTGAAAGTGATTTAAAGAAAGAAATTAAGAAATTACAAAGACTGAGAGAACAATTAAAGACATGGTTAAGTGATAGTAGTATCAAGCTAGATAAGAACTTACTACAAGAAAATAGAACGAAGATTGAACATGCCATGGATCAATTTAAAGATTTGGAAAAATCGCTGAAGATAAAACAATTCTCAAATGAAGGGTTGGAGTTGCAAAGTCAAAAGACTAGATTTTCGAGGTTTGGTGATGCAGATGATGCAAAAAGAAATGAATCCATGGACTATATCAATGATGTAATTGAACAATTAAATCTGCAAAATGAAGCTTTGGAACAAGAATTGGATTCTTTGGGTGGACAACTGAAGAGAGGTAAAGGTAGTTCTTACTCGGTACAGTCATCAATCGACGACGTTAAGTATAAAATTGACAGAAATAATACTCATATTGATAGGTTGGAAGAGATTTTGAATAGATTAGAAACTGATAGATTAGATCCGCTGAAAGTTGATGATATCAAGGATGATTTAGATTACTATGTGGAAAATAATCAGGACGAAGACTATGTCGAATATGATGAATTCTATGATCAATTGGAAATGGATGAAGATGATGATGTGGAAATACAAGGTTCATTAGCACAAATGGCAGCAGAAACGAATGAAGAAGATGAATCAGTACCTGCAACAACCGCATCAACAGCCGCAGCACCAGCTACTTCATCAAAGCCAGACGTGAAACAAGCATCTTCAAAACCCACTCCTCCTACTTCCAATGTCGCAACATCGTCAGGATTTGCCCCAACTTCTACTTCAAGTACTCCAAGCAAAAAGAAACCTTCTATTGTTCCAGCTCCTGCTCCACCACCAATAACGGGATACTCGAGTGCCATTAAAGCAGCTCAAACTTCTCATACTACAGGTAGTGTTTCATCAACACCCAAGAATGTTCCTGCGACTACCGCAACAGCTTCTTCAAGTAGTTCATCTACTCCTACAGCTAGTGCCAAGATGCCACCACCAGGTTTAAATCAACAAGTGCCACCAGTCAAATCACAATCGAGCTCGCCATTGGCCGGTAAGACTAACCTTACTGAAGAGAACGAACCAGTTAGTGGCTCGCAACTGCCGTTAATTTCTGATGATAGTAAGGTAGGCTTATCAGGAATTAGTTCGATTGTTCAATCACGATTAGGAAATCCATTACCATTTGAAGAAATTAATAGTTTACTTGAATCTTCGTTATTAAATTGTCCTGATTCATTTGATGCGGAAAAGCCAAGGCAGTATACTCCGGTGAATATTCATCCTTCACTGATGGATTACCCTCAAGAACCAATGTATGAATTAAACAGTGCAAATTATATGAAGAAGTTTGATAATGATACATTATTCTTTTGCTTTTATTATAGCCATGGGATAGATAACATTGCTAGATGGAACGCGGCCAAGGAATTGTCCAAAAGAGGGTGGATTTTTAATACTGAATTCAAACAGTGGTTTTTGAAAGATAACAAAAGCGGAGCCAAGAATAGATCGTTATCGATTGTACAACGAGAAGAAGAACAAGAACTGCGAGAAACTGATGAAATTGAAGAAGGTAATTATAAGTATTTTGATTATGAAAAGACTTGGTTGACACGTAGGAGAGAAAACTACAAGTTTTCTAAAGATCTTAGGCAAAGGTTTTAAAAAATTATGTATAATGTAACTATAGTAGATAGGGTAGGCTCTTAATTGTAAGATAGAAGATTCTGAAATGCGTAGATGGTTGGCTTTGCAAATAGCAAAACTATGTAAGAAAACACCAGCTCCAGTTGTAAGCTCAATGCAGTTAGTTACGACAGGGGGTATTATGCAAGTTCTAACTGTAAGAAACAACGCAACATACTTGACTTCGACTGACACAATCTGTTCTCGTATATCCTTATGCAAAACTATACTTAGCATTGTTCATTAGGTAAAATGTGTTGAGATACATTATTCTGATCTATACTGATGCGACAACCGTCAATTCAGACGGTAAGATTCTTTCTTGTGTAATGTTTCAACGTCAAACATATGAAACATATTGTTGAGTTTCAATTAGGAATGTAAAAGATATCTCTTATCCTTTTTTAGCAAACAGATTGTAATTGTTTTCTTATATTCATACAATTGTTCTTTATATAAGAGTACGAATGGAAATGCTTCTCCCTAAACAAAAGATCAAGGGAGGAGCTCATTGTGCAGAGGAGCTCATTGTGCAGAGGAGCTTCTTTTTAGTTCAGTTCGTAAATATTTGCAGTCAAGATATGGTGATTCCCTAATTAGATTCTTAACCCCCAAGATTGGATTGGACTGACTGTTGATTAAGTTATTTCGGAATACCCCACCAGAAGCTAAATCTCTTGATTTTGCTAATAAGGAAGTAAGATTATCCTTAAACAGCAATGATCTTTTCCTTGAAGACCAACGAGAGAAAGCTTGTTGTTGTTTAAAGCATTTGTAAAATAACTCATAGCTCTAGCTCTACTTATATCGCTAAAAAGACAGAAGGCAATCTAGTTCAAGCTTTATTAAGGTTAGATGTACAATAAACAACATTATACCGTAACAGGGTTAATCAGAACAATTATGTTAAATTGTTAATTATTATTATTATTATTTACTTACCTGTAATTAAGTCTAGAATCTAGATCCCCCTGACATAAGGTGTTCTATATTACACAAAAATGCAAATAAACAGAAACATTTCCTCTTGATACAAACACTGTATTTTTGGACACAAACTGTAAAAACAAAAAAAAAAAACAATCCAAGCGAAATAAAATAAAATAAAATAGAAAGAACAAAATTTTTTGTTTCTCCTTGAGCAGAACACACACCGCTTTATCTACCATATTAAAAAAAAACCGATAATTAATTACTGAGAAACTATTCCTTTATAAAATAGGGAAACCACGTCTAATTTTCACAGTTTTAATTTATTTATTTATTTATTACCTACACTTTAATAACAATAATAAATACCAGAATATATTCCCGCCAATACATAATCTACAGTTACTTAAAAAACAATAGTATTATTACCTTATTCCATTTACCAATAACATGCCTAATCTATATACTTTTGATCCAAGATTGGTGCTAATACCAAGAGATGATAGTGGTTGTGTTACAGACTGTCAAGCTATCGGAGTTTGTCCAGAATGTCCGAGTGGACAAGTGTGTGTGCAAGTCCACCAAACCTGTGAATCCTGTGCAGGGTTTAAATGTGAAGATCCAACACCAGTTGCTCCCAAAACACCCGTTGGTGGGATCATTGGAGGAGCCATTGGTGGATTTGTGTTCCTTGCCGTGATTACTGCTATTGCATATTACTTCATCATTTATAAGAAAAGACCAAAGGTTGAGTTGGATTTAGATGACGATGATTTAGCAGGTAGTGACGAAGTTTCCATGTCCAAGCGAGCCGGATCCGAAGCAGTTTCACCTTCTACTGGTAGCTTCAATCACAATGAAACAGGTTTGCTACCACCAAGTGCCAGAAAGTCAAAGAGATCCTCAGTTTATGACTCCTTCACAAAGCCAGGCGCAATCAAAAGTAAGGGTAAGCGATCCGCTCAACCCGATCAACGACGCTTAAGACAAGAACAAATAATTCAACAAGCTAATAGACAATTAAGGACTACTCAAGGAAATCAATTATATGTTGAATCAAATCGTAATTCAGTTGCCACTTCAATGTCAACAACTAATGCATCAAATATTTTACCAATAGCATATATCCCCGGTGTTACAGTACGCCCTACGAAGAATAACACTCGTTCAGTATATTCTTATGAAACAGAATCGGTATTTTCTGATTTAAATACAATAGAAAACGCGTCTATCATCGGTGATGTTGCGGTTGCAAATAGAGTTTCTCAAGACCAACGAGTAAATGTAGTACGCGGAACAATGACTGCAATTAAAGCACAACCCAGATTAGTCAATGTTGACAGAATAGAGGAAGATGAGGAAGATGACGATCTCGAATATGACGATGATGAAGATATGGTTGATGCCATTTCAGGACAATCACGAGATTTTGTCACTTCTGCCGCAGTAAGCTCCTACAGTAATGCCAATAAAGAAATGATAATAAAACCTTCAGACGATGAAGAAAGTGATGATGAAGAAGATTCGGATGTGGATTCAGATATCGGTGAAATCACTCGTGCGACATCCATCAAGAGAGAAAAACCAATACTTAGACAAATGAGTGTCAAACTGACAAACAATGATCAAATAATAATACCCATTAGACCTGAAAGAGGAGTGGCTGGGGGTATTCCACTAGAATTGATTGAGTCTAAAGATGATGTGAATGCTGGATCGGGGTCATTTGTACTTGATGTTGAAATTGAAACTCCTGGAACAATAGGACTGAAATTACGTGAATCAACAAGAAGTCCATTTGCTGATCCATAGTTATGACTGTATAGGGCTTGAGTATTTTATGTTTTTATTTAAATGTAGTATGTATGAATCGGAACAATGTATCTTTGAAGTTTAAAGAATATACTATGTGTATTTATGAATGTGAGAGTAGGAGAGAGAACTGCAACATAATTCGCAAGTATTATGATTCTGCTTTCCCTAAGTTAAAATAATAGATACATGGTGTTTCCCAACTCTAAGAATGACATATATTTCTTATGATTATTCTTACTCCTCAAGTGATTTTGTTTGAACTTCAAAAGGTCGTAGAATCTTTTGGTAAAAGTGTTGCAAATAAGTAAAAACTTTGTGTGAAACAGTCATAATCATAAACTGACAACTTTAACCACATTCTGATTCATAGTTTAGAAGGAAGTTGGTTATTCTTATTGATCCATGGAACTTCGAGACAAATGGATAGTGATTGATTCCATATGTTAGGCAGACTATCCAGAAGAAAAGTGTTGCAAATCTAAAAAATCTCGTTTTAACTTAACCCCTGTTATAGTACCATTTAGCAAGCTATTACAAAGGTAAGTTATACAGAAAATTATATAGAACCTGGTTAATCTTCAACATCAATGCTATTAGTTATTGTTGTATCATAATTACGAGAAGGTATGGATGAAGTGTATTTCGTTCCAACAGCATACTCTAACTTATTCATAAAATTATCTTCCAGGCAATGAAATCACAGAAGACATTCCTTTCGCTAATTGGAAATTAGAATGAACAAATATGCAGCCTTATATAACATTGGCTGAAGGATGGTTCAGAGGCAGTTGAATTTCGGTGGGGGTTCCGAAATTTAATCTTGAATTGTTCCGGAAAAAAAATGTTGCCAAACCGTTTCAGGTCAAAATATAAATGGTTTCATTGACAGGGAGGAATTGCCGAGCTGCGAAAAAGAGTTTCAACTCATGGGTGCAACCTTAGTTGACTAAAGTCCTATTGAGCAGGTTCCTATTCTCACCAAGAATACCTCATTGGTTAGCAATCTTAATGCGTGTGCCGTTCGTGGGATTCAAATAATTCCTAAAGTTGGAATTTTACCAATTGAAAAAAGCTATTTGTTAAGTGGGGTGGAAGACTAAACAACACAATAAAATAATCCGTAATAATAAAAGGTGTGTGATTTTGATTGTTTGTAATTCTATTATCTTCCAAGATAAAAAAAGCAATTAGTTACAAAAGGCCAGCGCACACAAGGGCAGGCACTTCACTCCGAGAAGCAGTCGTTCTTTTTTTGTCACTGATATGGGGAAGAGGGTTCCGAAATCTTATCAAAAGTCTTATACGTCCATTTAGTAACAAAGGATACAGATTTATAAATTCTGGTCATACTTACCACTATCCAAGGCAATCCAAGCCGTTTTCAAGTTAATCCGTTTAGTAAGACTCATCCGAAACCGTTTTATTTTGTTTTTCAGTGATGAACATTTTTTCACGTAAAATGTGTTTAATTTGTTTGTTCAACTTGAGATGGAAGTTGAATCCTGAAAAGCGTGGTGGAAGGTGGGGGAGAACAAGGAAGGTACAAAAAGCACTTACGAGGGTAACCAATTTATTAAGTGTTCGCACGTGAGCGCTAATATTATTCAACCGGAATAACCCTCGACTAAAACAGTTTTGAAAAAAATAATAAAATCAGGAACGTTGAATTTTTGCTTGCTTTTTTTGGGCTTTTCCGGCAAAAAGACAGAATCTTGACTTAGTGGTTCAAAAAATTTTTCAGCAAAACGAGATCCCTTTAATCCACTCCCATATAAATAAAGTTGAAAACTCCCGATTTCAAAAATGAGTTTCGATTGATAAAAAATTCTCTTCTCTTTTTCTTCTTCAGCTTAGTTTTTATTCATTTATTGAACCAATTCCTACCTCAATTCCTCCTAATTGAATTTTTAAGGATTTATTTACAATACTTATTATAGAAACTTAAACACATATATATACATAATGTCTACCGTTGAACAAAAAGCTGTTAACACCATCAGATTATTAGCCGTTGACGCTGTCGCCGCTGCTAACTCCGGGCACCCAGGTGCTCCATTAGGTTTAGCTCCAGCTGCTCACGCTCTTTGGACTAAGATGAACTTCAACCCAAAAGACACCAAGTGGATTAACAGAGATAGATTCGTCTTATCTAACGGTCACGCTTGTGCTTTATTATACTCATTATTAGTTCTTTTCAAGTACGACTTAAGTGTTGAAGACTTAAAGCAATTCAGACAATTAGGTTCTAAGACCCCAGGTCACCCAGAAGTCCAAGATGTTCCAGGTGTCGAAGTCACCACTGGTCCATTAGGTCAAGGTATTGCTAATGCTGTTGGTTTAGCCATCGCTCAAAAGCAATTCGCTGCTACTTACAATAAGCCAGATATCACCATTTCTGACTCTTACACCTACGTTTTCATGGGTGACGGTTGTTTGATGGAAGGTGTTTCCGGTGAAGCTTCTTCCTTAGCTGGTCACTTAAAGTTAAACAACTTGATTGCTTTCTGGGATGACAACAAGATCTCCATTGATGGTGATACCGAAGTTTCTTTTGATGAAGATGTCGTTGCTAGATACAGAGCTTACGGTTGGAACATTATTGAAGTCCAAGACGGTAACACCGATTTACAAGCCATTTCTAACGCTATCGATGAAGCTAAGAAGTCACAAGACAAGCCAACTTTAATCAGATTAGTTACCACCATCGGTTTCGGTTCTTTAGCTGCTGGTACCCACGGTGTCCACGGTGCTCCATTAAAGGCTGCTGATATCCAACAATTAAAGGAAAAGTGGGGCTTCAACCCAGAAGAATCTTTCGCTATCCCAGCTGAAGTTGAACAATTATACGATGCTAAGATTGCTGAAAACGTCAAGGTTTACGAACAATGGCAAGCTACCCTCGAAGCTTACAAGCAAAAGTACCCAGTTGAAGGTGCTGAACTCCAAAGAAGATTAGACGGTAAATTACCAGAAGGTTGGAAGGATGCTTTACCAAGATTCACCCCAGCTGACAAGGCCGTTGCCACCAGAAAGTTATCTGAAGGTGTCATTGAAGCTTTATACCCAGTCATCCCAGAATTTATTGGTGGTTCCGCTGATTTAACTCCATCTAACTTAACCAGAGCTACTGGTGCTGTCGATTTCCAACCACCATCTTCCGGGTTAGGTGACTTCTCTGGTAGATACATCAGATACGGTGTTAGAGAACACGGTATGGGTTCTATCATGAACGGTATTGCCGCTTTCGGTGCTAACTACAAGAACTACGGTGGTACTTTCTTAAACTTTGTTTCTTACGCTGCTGGTGCAGTCAGATTATCCGCTTTATCTCACCACCCAGTCACTTGGGTTGCTACCCACGATTCTATTGGTTTAGGTGAAGATGGTCCAACCCATCAACCTATCGAAACCTTAGCTCACTTCAGAGCTACTCCAAACGTTTCTGTTTGGAGACCAGCTGATGGTAACGAAACTTCTGCTGCTTACTTGTCTGCCGTTGAAGCTACTTCCCACCCAACCATCATTGCTTTAACCAGACAAAACTTACCACAATTGGAAGGATCTTCTATCGAAGTTGCTGCTAAGGGTGGTTACACTTTAGTCAAGAAGGAAAACCCAGATGTTATCATCGTTGCTTCCGGTTCCGAAGTTTCCATCTCCGTTGAAGCTTCCAAGCAATTAGAAGCTCAAGGTATCCAAGCAGGTGTTGTTTCTCTTCCAGATTTCTTCACCTTCGACAAGCAATCATTAGAATACAGATTGTCCGTCTTACCAGATGGTGTTCCAATCATGTCCGTTGAAGTTATGTCCACTTTCGGTTGGTCTAAGTACTCCCACGAACAATTTGGTTTGAACAGATTCGGTGCTTCCGGTAAGGGTCCAGAATTATACAAGTACTTTGAATTCACCCCAGAAGGTGTTGCTTCTAGAGCTGCTAAGACTGCTGAATTCTACAAGGGTCAAACTGTTATTTCTCCATTAAAGAAGGCTTTCTAAGTTTAATATAATTTATACATAGTATTTTATATGGATGTTCTTTTAGGTATTTTAATTAAAAAATTTAATGATGTTAGAAATATTAATTATTGTAGTTCATACTTGATTTTGTAGCTTTACTAGAGTCTAGTTCGACTTTCTCATCATATATTCCTCATACAAAAATTTCAAATAGAATTGACAATTAATTCAACTAGAATATTCCACTTACTTGGAAGTATCAAGAACATATCTACCAATAATCTTTCCTTCTTCCATTAATTTGTAAACGTCTGCCAATTCACTCAAACCAACAATCTTAATTGGGGACTTGACCAATCCACGGCAGAACATATCCATAGCTTCTTGAGTATCGGCTCTGTTACCAACATAAGAACCTCTAATTTGGATGGTTCTAACAATGGCATCAAAGACAGGAACATTAACTGCTGCATTTTGTGGTAAACCAACAAGGACAACAATACCCTTTGATCTGACAAGATTAACGGATTGTTGCATGGCAGCAGGAGAAACAGAAACATTAATGATACTATGTAAGCCACCACCAGTAATCTTCTTAACAGCATCTACAACATCCTTTTCAGCGCCGACATCGATGTAAGCCTCAGCACCTAATTCCTTAGACAACTTTCCTTTTTCTGCACCAACATCAAGAGCGAGAACTCTGAATCCCATAACCTTAGCATATTGAATGGCAAGAGAACCTAAACCACCACCAGCACCAGAAACACCAACCCAATCACCGGCCTTGCAGTCAGTATTTTTTAATGCCTTGTAGACTGTAACACCAGCACATAAAATTGGGGCAGCACCTGCTAAATCAGTACCTTTTGGGATCCTGGCAGCCTGAATGGCATCAGCAGTGGCGTATTGTTGGAATGAACCGTCATGAGTGTAACCAGATAAATCAGCTGCTGCACAGTTTGGTTCATCGGTTTGATTACAATATTCACAGTTCAAACAAGAACCGTTTAACCACTTGACACCGGCGTAATCACCAATCTTCCAACCCTTGACATTTTCACCCATGGCAACAACAACACCAGCACCTTCGTGACCACCGACTAATGGTAACTTGGTTGGCAATGGCCAGTCACCCTTCCAGGCGTGTAAATCAGTGTGACAAACACCAGAATACTTGATATTGATTAAAAGTTCATTTGGAGCTGGTTTTGGAACTGGGACATCCTTGTAAAGCAATGGACCCCCGTTTTTTTCAAAGACAACAGCCTTTTGAGTTTGTGGAATGGACATTTTGAAATAGATAGAAAGATTTGTTTTTTATAGAAGAAAGATTGATTTAATCTTGGTATTGAAAGATAGAAATTGAAAACCTCGAGGAAAAGAACTTTGACCCTTATTTATACTTGACTTGTCGAGTGGGGTGAAACAAGCATTTTGCTGCATGGAGGGGATATAAGATTGGTATTTTTGAGTTTATACTTGTTTTTCTGGAGGGACTTGCATAATCCCCTTCAAGTAATAATTGTGACACAGACATTCTTGAAGATTATTGATACTCTAACTCACGTAAGTCCGGCAAACCAATCTAACGGACCTAAGCACATATTTCGTCAAATAGTTTGGTGCCATAAACTATTTCTGTAATCTCGAAATCTGGGGAAGTCCGAGAGTGGACTAAAATCCGCTGTACTGGAACGCGAAAATTCTAGTATCCACTGGAATCAGTTTTACGCGATGAAAACCTTCCTTGATAGGCAGACCGTCTTAATCGAATTCAATTTCTATAATAATGAATTCAATACCTCACCCCTAATCAACTGAGCTTTCCTCTTATCAATTGGCGATGTCATAGTTAATAGTAAGTAGTTTGTTTTGCTTGAAAAAATTCAGCACGGCCTTACGAGCCTTGGCGACCTGAAAAATAATTTCTCAGTCTCTTTTTGAGTTTTCCATCTGCGAAGGGGGGATTGGTCTTAACTCCCAACAAGTCCAGAACAATTATATTTTATTTGCCTTTATTGTCAACTTACTAATAGAGAGGAGTAGGCTGGTTGTGATCCGTTAGTATCGGTAATAAATTCTTTGGCGAAATTTGTTGCCCCAAAACCACCGTTTTTTGGGACCATATTACAGGAAGGGTATAAGTTTCGACTGAAGTCTGTAGACTTTGAACACTACACAAATAGGATGCAATTATTTGTTGGTGGGGTGAGGTCCATACCATAGACTGTAATTGGTATTTCCGAATAGAAATAAAAAGTTATATTGGAAGTACGAAATTTTTTTCAAAAGCAAAGGACAAGAGCATACATACAGTAAACTATTTATATTCCGCAGAATATACAAAATGATAACTAATAGGGTTGTTTCGTTTTTACAATAACACCTTGTTGGTACTCAAACTTCTGTATAAAAATTGTAAGTTGGCTTGTGTGGTATAAAACTACACATAGGTCGGATTCATTTTACTTTGATACATCCACAACATATCTACCCATAATCTTTCCATCTTCCATCAATTTAAATATTTCAGGTAGTTCAGTCAAACCGGCGACTTTAATGGGACATTTAATCAATCCACGGGTAAACATCTCAATAGCCTCTCTTGTATCCTTTCGATTTCCAACTGCTGAGCCTCTGATACAAATAGAACGACCAACAGCTTGGTGCACCGAAACAGGAATTGTAGCACCAGCAGGTAATCCTACAAGCACAACAGTACCTTTTGCTCTTACCAACAGAAGTGATTGTTGCATTGCCTTTTCAGAAACAGAAACATTAATCACAGCGTGGACTCCACCACCAGTCAAAGCCCTAACTGTCGCAATCACATCTTTTTCATTAACGAAATCAACGTAGGCGTCTGCCCCTAACGATCTAACAAATTCACCCTTTTCATCGCCACAATCAATCCCGACAACTCGATACCCCATAGATTTTGCATATTGAATAGCAAGCGAGCCCAAGCCACCAGCAGCACCAGATATACAAACCCATTCGCCAGCTTTGATTCCAGCAGTCTTTAACGCTTTGTATGCTGTAACACCAGCACATAAAATTGGAGAAATACTTGCCAAATCGGCCCCTTCGGGAATTCTAGCAGCATGAATAGCATTAGCTGTAGCATATTGTTGAAATGTTCCGTCGTGGGTATATCCCGAGAATACTTGTCGAGGACAACATTGTTCATCTGAACTTTCACAATATTCGCACGTTAGACAAGTGCTATAGATCCATTTAATACCTGCAATATCACCAATCTTCCAACCCTCGACGTTTTCACCCATGCTTACTACCTCCCCAACCCCTTCGTGTCCACCAATTAATGGGACTTTTGTAGGTATTGGCCAGTCTCCTTTCCAGGCGTGCAAGTCACTGTGACAAACGCCCGAATACTTGATTTTGAGAAGGAGCTCGCTGGGACCTGGTTGAGGAATAGGGACCTCTTTGTAGAGCAATGTGCCTCCGGAAGATTCGAAAACGATAGCTTTTTGGGAAGTTGGAATAGTCATGATTTTTGTCGAATAAAAATCAAATTAACGTTAACTCTGGGAAATGAAGTTGATACGGATTGTAAGTCCTTTGTGGCTATTTATACCCTTCAGTATTGTTATGGCATGGTTTATTAGGCATTTTATAAATATGGGGTGTGGGGGAGGACTATTGTTTAATTCCCCCCATTCGGTGCCTATCTTGGTTGCAATAATATGTTTATTCGAATTGTATCACGTTCATGAGAAGTAGCTTTGCAACAACCAGGTATCGCATACATAGTCATAAAGGTATAGTTATAGGAAGAAATGTACATATCAACACATTTCAAGGAAGGACCCCAATGGAGTTATAAGAACGATATTAAACTCCCATCTGCTTTTCTTTTCAGAAAAGCTTTAACAATGTATTGCGGATAATTTTGGATGATTTCCGCTATTTTGAAGTATAAATGGTCAATTGAATGACAGTTTAGGAAGTTTTCTACGTTCATGTGTTTGATTAATAGCAAAGAGAGGGTGCAAAATCTTTTCACATGACATATTATTGAAACATCGTATTTTGCTTACTACAATAGAAACCAGGAAAATTCCATCCAACTCCTTTGTATAAAAATCAAAATTCTTTTAAAACACCGGCGCTATCTATATAAACATTAATACAAGTATCTTGTGATCACGATGCAACTATTACTGTTCGATACCTTCCCAGAACGGCAAAAATACTGATTTCGTGTACCCCACAACTAATAACCACCCATTCTTGGATCCCATTTGTCATTCTGAATAAACTCAATCAACGTTTTCGACCCAGTCTGTAACAATGGATGACCACTCACAATAATCAAAAACTTTTCCAAACCTTGTCTACGCTTTTCAATATTCAAATCGTTAAATTTATTAGAATTCAACAATATTTTCCCAGGCAAAGGAGGGATTATCACTCTAGTGGTTTCCTGTTCTAATCTTTTCCTGAAAGCTACAAAATCGCTATATCTTCTCCGTACTCGACTATTTCTCTTTTTGAAAGCTGGGATATTTGTTCTACAAATGATTTCATAATCGGTAAATAAATCCAGACCGTAGCCATGTGTTCTGGGGTTACGTACTTCTATCTCTAGAAAGTTTTCTGGTTCTCCGTATATTTCATCGAATGATTGTGGTTTGTGTTTTGGAGGATTGGTGTTGATCACATCACTGATTGGTTGAAATGCTCTGGACATTATAACTGTTTGACTAAATCAGGGATTACAATGAAAATGAAATACTATCAAAAAACTGAATGATATGCTCTTTCTCCAGGAGATGTATTAATGATGAATTTCAAAGTGTTAATCTTGAAGGACGAGCTTTTTCCAAATAGAAGCTGTGCCAACTACTGTGTGTCGGTGCTTTCGAGACGGTTGGGGTTGGTTGCCAATGCATCACTCATTTTTTATTCCGTGTGGTGATATTGTCTCGATACCCGATACAATATGCAGGATACCACTTGTTTCTCATTTGCACCATCTAATCTTGTTTAAACAATGTTTAGAAGAATCAGTAATGAACTCATCTGGCCATGGTCCTTTCCTTTAATTCAATTTCAAGTTATCCTTAGAGATTTTCTTCCCATTAACTCTTGGGACTATTTCAAAAATATCTTGATGAATGGTAATTTGACTACTCCCAAATTGCCATTTAATGTAATTTAACGAAGAATAAGTTGGAAGCATTTCGTCAATGCCAGTTGATTAGAAGGTCCTACAATCCCAATGAGTTAACTTCCAATTTAAAGAAACAGAATATTTACTACATTTATTGTGTATAAATTTTTGTAGCCGAAGGAAACTATTTGGAAGGTTGCTCACTCTAAAATACAGTAGAGCTTTGGAATGGGCTCAATTGCTCATTATTAATATAACACAAATAGTAGAAGGAGAGTGGAGTTTAGCAATAGAGCATATTGGTCAAGCAATACTATTCTCATGTTACTTCATTATCAAATAAATAAATTCTCAAATGTATATTTCCAAGTTAACTAATAACTACTCTATATCATCAAACATAACATTAAACCAGTAATGAAATACACTCTTCCTTATTTCTCTAAATGTAGAAAAGGTTAATAGCAGGAACGTTGTGCATTCTGTTCAGAACAGCTAACCAAACATGTGGCCATCCGAAAAAGAATGCCATACCACCTGCCCAAACACCAAGGTATGGAACACGACTAGCAAAGATTTTTGGGTATGTCAATCTTGGTACTTTAGTAGCGGCTAATCTAAGAGCGGTTGGATGCATTGTTGTAGGTAGTTGCTTATATTAGTTCAAAGATTTAGTAAAATCTCACAGGGGGGAGAAGGCAGAAAGAAAAAATTTGGAAGTGATGAAAAATTCCAGGAATTAGAATTGGTATTTATACAAATAAAACCCAAGAATTTGATAGGTTGTACTCTTGGGGGTTTGAAATGTTTTTAAACTTTCCAAGAATGCACCAATCCACTTTTTGGAAAATGAATTTACGTTTATTTGCTTATTTGGTGTAGGTTGCATTTTTAGTATCAGCAGATTTTTTTTTTCTTTGGGTGCAAATCTGCACATAACAATGGGGGGAAAACACATTCCAGAAAATCGTTCGATGTTTTTTCTCTTGGGAAATATTTAAATAAACTTTGAAGCATAGGTATACTATCTAATACCATACTGTTGAAATAGTTATATGTATTCTTATACTAGAGATCGTATATGATCAACTATGTTTTTAACCACTTTGGGCTGATTGTTTATCATCATGTAAACAATCCTTTTTTTTGCCAAAATTGAAAGAGATTTTTCATGATTCAATCACTATTTCAAAGTCCGGCGAATTCTTTCGTTCCGTTTCTATGCATACTATACGGAATCAACTGTGTGCAAAAATAAATAATATGGTGATATTTTTTAGAAATTGTTTCTTTGAGAAACAATAAAGGGACAACTAATGGATGCATCTTTTCAGGTATCTGGAAGGACAACCTTGACAGATCTACAGGGTTTTGTAAGGAAGGTAGAGAAACTAATTGGGGCCGTCCCTGAAATTTCCCCCAGAAGAATTTTCAACTTTCACCCTTGACCTCGTAATGCACCACATTGCCTTTCTAACATTTATCACAACTCTGTGGAAGGTCAAAAGGTCTCTACACAGAAGTCAAATTTTATTTGAAATAATTAACCGTAAAAATATATATCTAAAATCGAAAAAATATAAAACATTATACACAAAATATTCTTAATACTATTCCCTTTATTTAACTTTGCTTTTCCTTATCCATCATTTGTTCTTGCAAATCAAAGGTATTGGCATTAATATCACCATCTTGAACAACAGCAACTCTCATAGTAGCTAATAAATTGTGAGCAGCATTAGAGTGTGCATAAACGGCACCATTGAAAGCCTTGGTAGCATCCTTACCTAAAGAAGCTCTAACCAAAGCTTGACCACCTGGATGCTCTTTAATAAAATCTTTAACATTGTGAATAATACCAGAAATAATCAATAATCCTTCCTTCTTAGCTCTAGCGTTGAATTCTTCTCTAGTCCAGACTGGTAACTCATCGACAGTAGTACCCCAGTTCAATTTAGATCTCATTCTATCTAATTTCTTTTGTTGTTGTTGAACTAAACCTTGTTCAATTGCATTTTGGGAGAACTTCTTTAAGTTCCAAGCTAAACCTAACTTGGATAAGGTATAGATGACCATCTTGGTTGGATCATATTGGTACCATTTCAAGGCATTTCTGTAATCGGATGGGAATTCATGGTGGAAGTTGTGGTAACCTTCACCAAAAGTGACAAAAGCAGTCAAGACGTGGTCACGAGGAGTTCTTCTGTCATCAAATGGTTGAACACCAATCCAATGAGCTAAGGAGTTAACACAGAAAGTAGCTTGTTGAATAAAGAAACATTTCAAAATACCAGCGTAGATAAGGCCACCAAAGTAATCACCCCAACCTAAACCAGCAATAAGACATGGGAAAATGAAACCAGAAAAGAGCATGATAAGTAAGTAGTGTCTGTGTTGGAAAGTGACAACCCAATCAGCAGCCAAGTCGGAAATATCAGCTCTAGCTCTGTTCTTTGGGTTAGCTTTGGTTAACATCCAACCCATGTGGGAAAACCAGAAACCTCTTCTAGCGTCATATGGATCTCTTGGAGTGTCAGTGTATCTGTGGTGGATACGATGAGAATGACTCCACCATTTAATGGAACCTTCAATTGCACCGGCACCGAAGAAGGCAAAGAAGATTCTGACTGGTAAAGCAGCATCATAAGCCTTGTGTGAGTATAAACGGTGATAACCAGCAGTGATGGAAACACCACTGAAAACATACATAATAAAAGCCAAGGCTAAAGTTTTTGCTTGTGGAGGAGTGAAAATGGCAGAATAGACACCATAAGCAGGAATGGCGGCAACTAAAATGAAGTTTAACCAGTTAACATGTTGATGGAAGTTGGTTAAAGTCCAAGGTTGTTCTGAAATGTGTTTCTTGTTGGCATATTTTTGTTTTTCTCTTTCATCCTTTTCAGCCAAAGTTTCCAAAGAATCTTGAGTAATTTGTTCTGCGGTGACTTTGACCATATCAGCAGTACCCATTAATTTACCACCTAAACCGGCAGCCACAATTCTTGGAACCTTCTTGTTGGTACCTGCAGCAATAGCATTAAGGGAAGTAATGTCGACAGTTTCTAATTGTTCAGACATTGCGTTGTATATATGTGTGCGTAGTAGTAGTAGTAGTAGCAGGTAGTGTGTCTTTCGCAAGAGATTTACCTTTGATTAAATATATATGCTATTATTGAATGGGTGTGTGAATGGGTTGGGTTTAAGGGTAAGGGTGATGATGAAAGCAAGTATAAAATAAAATATAAAATAAAATGTTGTGAATAACAAGGAATCTTGCTTATTATATTTAATATGAAAATTTTTTTAAGGTAACAGATTGCAAAAAAACAATATGTACTAAAATTGTATTCCCAAAAAAATAAATAATAATAAGCAAAAAAATATGAAAAAAAGAAATCCCTTTGGCAGATTTTTGTTGGGTAAATTTAATTTATTATTATTATTATTTTTTTTATTATGTAAGCGCTGCTCGTAATTGTTATATGTAAGAGCAATTCCGTTCTTCTGCTTTAACCGCTGAGTTAACAAAAAACAAGGACTTTTCTTGATATACAAGATAAGAAGTATAATGTTTTACACGAGGGACCACTACGAGCAGCAATCTTATATCAATTGTGCTCTTCTACAAAATTATGGTAAAAATATATACACAGTTGCTCCCTTGCCATTGATCCCTAGTAAATCCGATATGCAACTTTCTTAAATTTCTTTTTCGCAGTAGATTTTTAAATTAATTCTTTTATTTTTTTTTTGGTTAAGCCGGAGTCTCAACCGTTGCAAGTTTATTGTTTTAATGTGTCCAGACTAGAAAATAATTATTTTTAGTGATTTGTTGAATCCAAATCGATTCAGTATTTGGGTACAAAGTACACGACTTAATTAAATTATTATTGTTGGTAAAAATTCTTACCCTATTTCACCCATTTAAAGCATTAGGTGGTTATCAGTTGACATAAGCTAAATTGAAAGGAGTGCCATTATATTCAAATCATCTGGAAATGGCAATCAAATTCAAGTTTCTTTTTTTATGCCCAGTTGCATTTGAACGATATTGCGTTTTCCAGTCGAAGTAGTTTTGAAATATTGTTTCCTGTGCATAATCCAACATTTGATTTTGAATTGTGAAGATTCCAATTCCAATCGTTCCACTTTTTTTTGTAATTTGACTTTTATTGGCCATTAGTGGAACTAACTGTTCCTCGTTTTTTTTGGTCCCCAACAAATGAAGCAAAAGCTAAATGGGTAGCATAGCGCAAATCGTAGTGAAGTGGGATGATACTCTGTTGTTCGAATATCTCTCGTTATAAACTATTTCAAGTCTCAAGGACACAGTGTTCGCAGAGAGGGTATTTTGTTACACGATTCAATTTATCCGAACTCCACGGAAAACAATGAGCAGAAAGACCCTGATTCAATTGAACAATTAGTCGTATTTCGTTCCCTAATGGAGTATACTTGTCTTATTACACTAGTTGCATAATCTATCAGACACGACCAACTAAACGTTTTTCATTGAAAATATCTCTTGGTGCATGCATTTTCAACTTTTATTTTACCTGCGGTATTTGTCTCGTCTCATAGTCATGTTCTTAAATACGGATTCACAAGCCGCTTTTAGCAACATTACTATTCAGATAAGAGACGGTTATGAGCATGTGATGGTAGTTTTCTTATCAAACGGTATGAATTGGTGCAAACGGTTCAACCAAGGAGTTGCTATTCCACTAGAGGCCTTTTCTGAGCGTATTTCATACAGCATTAGTTATAGTATTTCCCATGATTGGGGCTGAGCCCATAGAAAAACAACAACATTGGAAAAATGTTTGCAGCAACTTTATATAATACTTAAGCAAAAAAGCTTCAATATTTTCAATTGTAATACATTACATCCATATGAACTAAAACATATTCGATTAACAACCCATTCTCTCAAAATTGGCTTGTGATTCATTGGACCATAGTTATTTACATCTTCTTTTCAAGAAAATGAATTTTGGACAAAACTGACAAAAAGGGCATGTCGGTTTTCAAATCTGTGTGACAAATCAAACTATTGCGACAACACAGTTTCAAAAGGTCATTCAATTTGTAGAATTGACAAATTTACTATGGACACAAATCATGATTCCAGACCACTTTGGAACTTCTTCAATCACAAATCATATTTGTGATTTGTTTGAGTACAAGTTTGATTATATCTAAAGCTTATTGGGGGTTCGCTTAAAGAGTGCCAAGTTGAATGAATCATAAATCTAACGAAATGTAAATAGTATGGCGAAGATATCATCTCTATTTTTTGAAAGAAGATGAGATGATTTACAAATTGATGTACGTAGCATACAGGAAATTTTGTGATGCAAATTCAAAAACTCGAGAAACCACAATAGAACGCGGTTTCCTCGATACAATTGTTGGCAAGGAGGGTCATAATTCTTCAAACAATCATGTATCAGCAATATATTGTGTACAAATATTAGAAAGAAAAATCCTTTTCCTTTGTATCTTTGGATATTTCATGGAGATCTTTGTTTGCAAATTATGTTTTAGGTTTTCTTGTAAGAAAGAATTTTGTTAGAACAATCAGGGAAAAATGATGACGCATCGAAACACCAATTGCTCCTCCGCCCATCAAACTAATAAAACATTTTGGTGGCAACTTTTAATTTTTTTCCCCCTAAACTTAGAGTTTAGAGAGGTGTGTATGTGTTGATTTTAACAATTATGGGTCAGTAAATAATGACCAATCCTCTAAAGAAGAAGTATTTTCACCCAATAAGTAAATGAGTCAATCTCGTCTGACTTGATCGTTTAACTTGCACGTCATGACGCTGTCGGTGGAAACATCCAATTGGTACTGCATATAGAACTTTTATTCATTTTCTTGCAGTTTTGTGTGTCTCACTAATTTTCTTTCTTCTTTCTTCTTCTTCTTCCTTCTGCTCGTTTCTCCTTCATTATTAAAGTTTTTAACTTGAGTAAGAACTGACAACCCCATAAACTGTAAACATAGTTCTTATATCAATTACATACAGTTCAAACTTATACTGTCAATTAGCAATTCATTTGAACTATACACTAAACAATTTGCTTAATATTTGCAACACTCATTTAACTAACTAACTGAATTTCCACCACACTCGGCAACTAAAGCCCAAAAAAAACACCCACAATTTTGGACTCATTAAATCCTTCCCTTCCCCCACGGTTATTTAGACAAAAAAAAACACCTGATTAAAATTACACTGACCCAATATCTGTTAAATTACTCCAGACACAATTTTAGTTGGCTAATACACACATCACCCACCCACCCACATCACATCACACACATCACACACACACATCACATTTTTTAGACACTTTTTTGACGCATACAGTTAATTCTTGTAATATAATAACGATATAGGAGTTACTCCAACGTAAGCAACTATTTGAAAACAACCATGGTCAATCCTTCATTTCCAAGACAAACTCCAAACTCACCTCATCCTCCCCACTCATCATCCAATCACGGCTCACCATCAGCTGCCCATTCTCAACTTCATTCACACCATGCTACTCGTAAACCTTCAATTGTAGAATTATTAAGTTCACCACCTCCATTACCTATTGATCAAGATGATTCAATTCATAACTTCAGTTTATCAAGAAATACATCTATCAGTTCAAGAAGTTCTGGTCATCTAGGTGTTCCACCGCCATTAAATCACCCATCAGGAACTGGATTAGATTGGGGTGAAATCCCCTTGAGTGAATTAACTGAGTCTAATAAATTGATTAGTATTCATTCTTCAGATTCTGTTCAAAGTGCTTTTGAAACATTATTAGCTAATAATTTAACATCACTTCCCGTGTCTATAAACCCAGAAGATCCAACTGACTTAAGGAATTGTTTGACTTTCGATTATAGTGATTTAAACACTTATTTATTGTTGATTATGAATAAGATTCCTTTATCTGAATTGTCAATTGATGAAATTGGTTCTCCTGATGATGATATTGAAAAGAAACACGATCTTATTATTCAAACTATAAATAAAGCTAAAAAGGGTGAAGAAGTACCAGTTGATTTTTTAATTAAATTACATCCAAAAAATCCATTTATAAAATTTACTGAATTAGATACTTTATCGGTGGTGATGGAAACTTTAGGTAATGGGGTTCATAGAATTGCAATTACTGATGAACCAGGTAATAAAATTACTGGTATCTTATCACAAAGGAGATTGATAAAATATATGTGGGAAAATGCTAGAAGATTTCCTTCATTGGATTTTTATTTAACGTCAACATTGGAAGATTTAAAAATAGGATCAAACAATCCAATTACTATATATGAAGATCAATTGTTAATTGAAGCATTATTAAAAATGTTCAATGAAAGAGTATCTTCATTAGCAGTTATTGATAGAACAAGATCTTTAGTTGGGAATATTTCAATTGTTGATGTTAAAAATGTAACTAGTTCCAAAAACTCACATTTATTATTTAAATCAGTTTTAAATTTTGTAAGTTATAATTTAACTCAAAAGGGTATTGAAGAAGGACAAGATCAATTCCCAATTTTCCATGTTGATCAAAAAAGTTCCTTAGGTAGAGTAATTGCTAAATTAGTAGCCACTCAATCCCATAGATTATGGATCGTTGACAGTCGCAAGTCATCTTCTGGCTCAACTTCGACTTCTTCTTCCACCGGGGGCAACAACCACAACACAGGACCAGTGACTGTTGAAGGGACATTAACCGCATCAGAAAAGATTTCAATTCCAACGACTCCTGTTGAACAATCTTATGGATTCCCGGGGAAATTAATCGGAGTGGTTTCTTTGACCGATATATTGGGGCTTTTTGCAACTTCAAAGGGTAAGAAGACTGATCCACAATTTGCTAGAAATCAAAGAAGAAGATCATCAAGTTCGACAACTAGATCATCGATTGAAAG
Source organism: Hemisphaericaspora nanyangensis (assembly GCA_030557635.1). Lineage (NCBI taxonomy): Eukaryota > Fungi > Ascomycota > Pichiomycetes > Serinales > Debaryomycetaceae > Hemisphaericaspora > Hemisphaericaspora nanyangensis. Next base: position 428,811 of record JAKTPO010000007.1, on the reverse strand, counting down.
TAGCAGTGGGGGGCTCATAAGTTCCGGCGATGGAAGTTCTAGTGTAAGAGCACACGGAGAAACCAGTGAACTTTTTAGAAAGAGTTATTGTAAACATGAAAATGTATTTTCTAAAGAGTAGCAGTGTGTGTGGTGTTCTATTTTGGTTTTTGGACATATGTTTATTTGTGGTCATTTGATGAAAGTCAATGTTGATATATATACTTGTTATTATTCTTTTTATTTGATTACTTGTCCGTTTTTTATTAAGTACAGAACCTAAAGTATTTAGCTTTTTTAAGATTAACCAGTTCAATAGTTGTAAATGTAAGCAACAGCATTTCTATTGACCCTATAAAATTAGTAGTTCTATTGATATCAATACTTCGGAATCTCCTGTATTACAACAACAACCAAAGGTGAAACCTATCTCTCAACAATACCTTGTAACTCACCAACCATTTAGATGCAAGAGATTCATTGCACCTGGAATTTTTAATCAAAATAGCTTCATAACTAGATGGGGATTGTATCCTACTCCCAACCTATCCAAGTTCTTGTAAGTTATTAGTTGCAAATGCCATTAAAATCAAAACACTAAGTACTCTTCTAATAAAATTGGCTTACATCCTTCCATGCTTGAATGTTCCTAGACATAATTATTGTTTAATGGCAGCACCCAATTGTTATGTTTTTTTAGCTGAGATTGAATTCCTTCATTGGGGTACATATGTTGAACTCTCAATCTTCATCTCTGCCCAAATATATTCCTACATATTCATGGTCAAATTCTTATTTATATCACACAGATAACATGACCCAGAAGCGAAAAGTAGTGACACAACCTTTACAGTATGGTTCTTATATCCACACAAAAGCTGTCATCGATGGCATTTGGGCCTCAATTGACCCTATTGCGAAAACTTTTGCGGCAAATAAACTTGATATTCAGACACAAAAACGACAAAATTCGCGACCTGAATTTGAAAGGTCGACCAGACGTATCTAACCAATTATGAATATAAATTAATAGTAAGATAGTTGATTAGCTTTTTCCTTTGGAATTGAGCTGTTTAGTCAGATAAATCATATCTTTGACCTTGTATATTTTTGTTTACAATTGCTGAGATGAGTCAATATGATTGGAATAAACTGGCTTGACGAGGGTTGCCTCATCAATTGAGTAACGTAAACACATCATTCCTGATCTCTGAGTCATTTTTCCTCCAAGGAAACCGTTGTCAATTGATAATTCTATCACTCTAACGTGTTTTTGAAGAATGAGTCAAGACTTGGATCTGCAACGGGGGAAAACGCTTATGCTAGGGCTAATATATTTTACCTGACATAGCAAAAAAGGAAAAGGAAAAAATTAGTATTAAAATTAACCATCAATTGAAAGCTTTGTGACTACAATTACAAGAGAACATGAGGATATGCCTAAGATTTATATATATAAGCTTCATTGCTAAGGATACCCCTGTTGAAATCTTGGGGTTTCTTGATTTGATTATTTTGATAGACATTACACGTGTGTGCATATAGTTAGAGCTCATCGCAGGAAGATTTTTTATTTTTGAATTCTGTGTCTGAGGCGTTGAATTGGGATTCCGTTTTGGATCATTTTTCAGACACTTTTTTTATTTGGTTGGTCACTAAATAAATACAATAATAATAGGCTGGTTGGCAAAAAAATAAGCAATACGTAAGTGAAAAATTTTTGTCGGATATTGTATTAGTATCATTTTAGTGATATTTTATATTTTTTTTTCTTATGCTGATGAATGAGAAGAGCAGAGAAGAGAGAAGAAGAGAAGAGAAGAACATACTTCCGACACTAAACAAAATTTCACTGATTGAAAAGTTGGTCTTGAGTAATAGTAGTTATGTACACATAAAATATTCGCTAAGAAACACAATTGTTCCGTTATGCTTTGGTTGAACAGTCAACAAAAAAGTACATGACTGCTTAGATTTTTCTGCATGGTACAAAATGATGTAAGTAATTATGGGTCATGAAAAGTTAACAGAGTTTTCTACCTGTTTCTTTTACTATATGGGATTGATTTTTTTGGTTCTGTGATCTTTATGTCTGAAACTTGAAAAAAAAATTGTTTAGTAAAAATAAATGCGACGAGAGCTTGGTTAAAAAAAAGGAATTTGTTCGGGGGCAAATTTCGGACACAAAAAATTGATATTGATCGAGAAGTAAGAAAAGGGTAACCAGAAGAATTATGAAATAGATAGTTGTCAGCGAGAGAATTTGCTTCTTGAATAATTGATCAATCGTATCAACCAACAAGGTAACTAGATATAGTAATGATAATGAAATGATGGAGATAGTAAAGTGTCAAATTTAGGAGGGGGGAACAATTTTTTTTTTTAAAAAAAATAAATCACTTACTTTTTTTTTCAGACACTTTTTTTTTGTTACTTGCAGACACTTCTTTCTTTTGTAAAGTGTAAAACAAAAAAAAAGGTAAAAAAATTTTCAGTCATCAGCGCAAATTTGAAAAATTATAAATAACACTTCAAACATCCTTCAATTTGCACAAAAAAAATTTTCCTCTTCTTTCTTTCTTCTTTTTTTCCTCTTCACATCACTTTTAGTCTATTAATCATGGGTAAAGAAAAAACTCACATTAACGTCGTTGTTATTGGTCACGTCGATTCCGGTAAGTCCACCACCACTGGTCACTTAATTTTCAAGTGTGGTGGTATTGACAAGAGAACTATTGAAAAGTTTGAAAAGGAAGCCGCTGAATTAGGTAAGGGTTCTTTCAAGTACGCTTGGGTCTTAGATAAATTAAAGGCTGAAAGAGAAAGAGGTATCACCATTGATATCGCTTTATGGAAGTTCGAAACTCCAAAGTACCACGTTACCGTTATTGATGCTCCAGGTCACAGAGATTTCATCAAGAATATGATTACTGGTACTTCTCAAGCTGATTGTGCTATTTTGATTATTGCTGGTGGTACTGGTGAATTCGAAGCTGGTATTTCTAAGGATGGTCAAACCAGAGAACACGCTTTATTAGCTTACACCTTAGGTGTCAAGCAATTAATTGTTGCTGTTAACAAGATGGACTCTGTCAACTGGGACCAAAACAGATTCACTGAAATTGTTAAGGAAACCTCCAACTTCATCAAGAAGGTTGGTTACAACCCAAAGACTGTTGCTTTCGTTCCAATCTCTGGTTGGAACGGTGACAACATGATTGAACCATCTACTAACTGTCCATGGTACAAGGGTTGGGAAAAGGAAACCAAGGCTGGTAAGTCTACCGGTAAGACTTTATTAGATGCTATTGACTCTATTGAACCACCAAGCAGACCAACTGACAAGCCATTAAGATTACCATTACAAGATGTTTACAAGATTGGTGGTATTGGTACTGTGCCAGTCGGTAGAGTTGAAACCGGTGTTATCAAGCCAGGTATGGTTGTTACCTTCGCCCCAGCTGGTGTTACTACTGAAGTTAAGTCCGTTGAAATGCACCACGAACAATTAACTGAAGGTGTTCCAGGTGACAATGTTGGTTTCAACGTTAAGAACGTTTCCGTTAAGGAAATCAGAAGAGGTAACGTCTGTGGTGACTCCAAGAACGATCCACCAAAGGGTTGTGACTCTTTCAACGCTCAAGTTATTGTCTTAAACCACCCAGGTCAAATCTCTGCTGGTTACTCTCCAGTCTTAGATTGTCACACTGCCCACATTGCTTGTAAGTTCTCCGAATTAATTACCAAGATTGATAGAAGAACTGGTAAGACTTTAGAAGAAGGTCCAAAGTTCGTCAAGTCTGGTGATGCTGCTATCGTCAAGATGGTCCCAACCAAGCCAATGTGTGTTGAAGCTTTCACTGATTACCCACCATTAGGTAGATTCGCTGTCAGAGATATGAGACAAACAGTTGCCGTCGGTGTCATCAAGTCTGTTGAAAAGGCTGACAAGGCCGGTAAGGTTACCAAGGCTGCTCAAAAGGCTGCTAAGAAATAAGCGTGATGTCGTATATAATATTAGTTTAGCTTATAGTGTAATGAAAAGATTATTTTTTGTAACATTTTATTTTATATCTTTTATTGAAAAAAGTCTTCTAGCTCTCATTAAACTAGTATATCTATTTTTTTGTGTGGCCATGTAATCCATCCGCTACGAAGAAAATCTTACCTATAGATTCTACTTCTTTACTAAGCCACATTCTACTTTAATACTATGGTCCTGCATATGTTTAATCACTTAGTAGTGTCGAGATAACATATAAAATTACATCTGAGTCTCAATACCAAAGACCACTTCGCTTGGTTCTCTGTTAGATTAAGTACGAAACTATTTTCACTAACCCATCAATTATCATTTACTCTACACGATATATAAACAAGTTCAATTCAATTATTACATTTCGATTTTTATTAATACAACGTAAAAGCGATATTTGCGTCTTTAAACAAGCTATGTAAATCCTTCCCCCTACGATCTCACCAGTCCCAAATTTATATCAGAACCGCCTGGAATCCTTTCCCACTCACCACTCCCATCCAATCACCTCTATCCCCTCTCCAACAAACATTATTAATTTCCAAATCCTCTTCATACGCCAACACGGGAGTATCTATAACACTTCCAGTCGTAGTAGTGTTACTGCCACTATTTCCGTTCCCACTAGTATTATCACCGGCATTAGAAGGAGTAGTTGTGGCTTTGAGCAGGTTACAATCCCAAACTAATGCCTGACAATCATCCCCACCACTCAACAAATAATTCGAAGTAGGATGCCATTGGATAGAATTGATCAGGGCATGGTTCATCCCGCCTAGAGATCCGTCTAGGGTCGCTACTGGTAACCCCGGCATTCTCATATCGATAATTATGATTTGATTAGAGTTTATCCCAATGGTAGCTAAATGGTGTTGGTCAACGTTGGAGGTGGATAAGCTGATTAAAGCTTTTGAACTCCACAGAGTGGAGTTGGTAGTGATGGTGGTTGATAAAGCTGGTGGTTCGTAGATGATTGTTGAATGTTCTAGGGAACGTAAATCAAACACTCGCATTGATCCATCATTACCTACTGATGCGAATACGTTGGTTGATTTATATATGAATTTGACGTCAAAGACTTCGGAGTCGTGGGCAATTAATTGAGTTTTCACTATTGCAGTGTCGATGAAATCATCATTAGCGGCGCGCGATGTGGTTGGATGTGATCTATGGAGGTCCCATACTGTACATGTTGTATCTACGCTGGATGTGATGAGGATATTGCTATCATTCTTGTTCCAGTCAAAAGATGTTACTGGAGGATAGGTGTTTATGTCATCTTGTTTGGATACAGATATGGAATTGGCACTTGATGAGCAACTGCTGGTTGTATTATTTGCTAATACATGCGTTTGCACTAATGAATATTTATCCGTTTCATCATCTTGGTTAAGTTTATATAATCGTAACACTTCACTTGAAGCAGCCAATCTTTCACCTCCTCCTCCGCCATTTTTCAACATTTGTGGATCCCATTGTAAGTGAGTTACTGGATAATCAATCAGAATATCTGCGACTCGTTGAAAATAAAACCCTTCCACAATATCGTCATCGAAATAATGACCAGATCCAGATCCAACGTATGACATATCTTGAGATAATAGGGTTCCTCCGGGTGATGTCATAATATCCATATCATTACTAGATGAGGCAGTTGATATTGAGCCGGAGGCGGATGATGAAGCTGCTGCTCCGGCTGCGGCAGCTGCAGCTGCTGCCATTCTACGATTATATTCCTGTTCATAACTTACACCATGTACAATCTCCAACTTATTTGTGAATCCTTCTTTATATGTTCCCAATGCAATACAATCTGTATCTGTTGCTGATAAATATGTCCAATCACTTGCAAACAATGGATATTGACTGAAATAATATGAATTTCTTTCTAATGGAGTGGTAGTAGCAGTAGTAGTAGTCATGCCAGAAGGGGATGCAGAAGAAGCTAAAAAGGGCGGGCTTAATGTATTGGCACTTGGTGTATTAGCAGAAGTCATACTTGTTTTTATGAGTTGGGGAACTTGGTTTGTGCTAGATGATTGTTGTGGTAAATATTGTGAACGTTGTTGTTGGCTGTTGTTATATGGTGAATGGGGAGGCTGATTGTTGCCTGAGTTTCCTATGTGTGAGTTGATTGTGTTTCCTGCTGCTGATGCTGCTGCTGATGTGCCTGAAGCTGTCCCTGTTGACATTATTCCATAAGATGCGGGTGAGTAGGACGGTGCACCTGTTGATATTGAGCTTCGTTTAGATCTATTATTGTACCAGTCCATTCCTTACAGGGTGGTGGGGATGCTTATATATATATATACTGGTATGTGTGTTATTTGCTATATGTATATATATATGTATAGATATAGGTGTGGTTTTAAATATGTAAATGAATGTATGACCCTAAATACTTCCCTCCCTTAATGTCGTAAAACAAAAATAAAAAAATTGAAAATTGAAATTGAAATTGAAAAGAAGACACAGAAATGAAAATGTTGGAAAAATTTATTTCACCACAAAAGTTCACATTAAAGAAGAAAATTTACATTACAATAAAAAAACAATAAAATAATTAAAATCAATGAATAAATTTTAACAAGGATATATAAGGAGGAATAAAAAGGAGACATAACATATGTTTCTTAGGCCCAAGACTGAGATGGGGGTATGATGATGATGATGATGAATAAGACTTGAAATATAAGAAATATTTATGTATAATATATCTTGAAAGAGAGTAAATTAATACGATAAAGTTAAAAAGTTGCGGTTTTACGTTTGCTTGTCATTGATTTTTTGGTGTCATTGAAAAAGTCAGAGGAATGATATTGGAGGGGGATATGGCAGTAGTGGTGGTGCTGGTGGTGCTGGGCGTTTGTGGTAAAGTAATAAAAATTATTTGATTACTACGAGCGAAAATTCTGGGGGGAAAAGAGAAAGATTAGTGTGTGTTATGTAGTATCAGAGATCGTAGTAATTTTCTATTTGACCAAATAGGGAAATATTCATTTTTGCTTAGCCAACTCGGAAAACGTAGCACCATCTTGAGCGTAGCAGTAAAAGACGCAAAAGAGTAGTTGTATCAAACTCAGTATCTCTTGTGTGTTAATATATATTCCCACCAACCCCCCTCCCAATTAGGAAGTCATCATTGGGATATCTCCTGTTTCGATTGCAATCACAAACATCAATGGACCTTAGAAATCCATTTGCTCTGGAATCAGAGTGTTCTAAGAATAAGCAATCATTCTCTTTTATCCTGACTATGAAAAAAGAAAGAAAATAGACCAGATCTGAGTACCATAACTTTACTAAGTAAAGTAACGTACATGCAATTAGATAATTATATTCATAGTATTCAAGTCGTAGGATTATCACAATTTGACTTTGGTTTGTCCCATTCTTTTGCAATTATTTGTTGAGGTTCAATGAAAATAAAAAAGAAAAACCTCAACAACCAATTCGATTTTTTAGTTAATTTTATTCGTTTAGTTGCGAAATTAAGGTTTATTTCCAAGAATTTACACTTTTTCACCAAATCACCCATTACCCAGTAGCAACATAATAAACCATAAACTAAAAATGTCATACAATCAAAAGCCTACAACAGAAGTTCACAAACTTGTAGCACATTTCTTAAAAGAAAATGGATACACCGAAACCCTCAATCAATTTGAAACAGAACATGGTTCTCCAATAGAACCATCCAAATTAATTGACGAATCATTAACTCAAATAATCAAAGATCGAGTTAATTTTGCTCAATTATCTAACCAATTCGAAGATAAAATTAGTTTACACGATGACGAACATAACAATTCTTCCGAGATTAAAGCTATTGTTGATCATCAATTTCGTCGTTGGATAAGTCCAAGTCCTACTCATCGTGAAAAATTAATTGATCTTGATGGTCTTGTAATTAGTTCAAGCTATCATGATGGATTGGTATATATGAGTACCAGTAGTTCCAAAGTGTACGTTCTTGAACAAGATGGGAAATCCATTCATCATTCCAAATTCCCAGTTGTAATTAAGAAAATCATCCCATTGGAAAATGAAACTGAATCATTATTATTATGTGTTGGGATGAACGGAATGTTTTATTTAAACCAATGGAAAGAAAACGTATTGAATCCTATTGCTGAATTTCAGGCTCATCAACGTTTAATTGTTGATGCTAAACATATTAAGCATAACAATACTGATTATATTGTTACTCTAGGTTGGGACTTTTATTTACGATTAATAAAGTTGGAAAATCGACAATTCTCAATATTATCAGAAATCAAATTGACTCAACAAGGTACTTGTTTCGATGTGACTAATTACGAAAATCAATTAGTAATTGTATTAGGAAAATTAGAAAATACTTTACTTGATGTCTATACTGTCCAACAAGATCAATTGGAATTATTATATAAGATCTCATTAAATGATGCTGAATTTACGTCGTCTAGTTTTTCACCAAGATGTATCACAATCCAAAACGATGTTGCAATTCCAGTAATAGCTGTTGCTACCTCTCATGAACCATATATGAGACTTATTGTTGTATCATTGAAAGAAATTGAACTGGTTAAACAAGAATCTGAAGGAACACCGATCAAGAGAAATCAAATCATTAAGAATTTAAACACAATGTCACCGCAAGATAAATATTCCCAACCAATTATTGCCTGGAGATTGATTCATCCTGATAACACTCATCCAAAAAATAGTGGTGTTTGGATTATGGGTGATGATGGAGTAATTAGAGGTATTGATTTGATTCATGATAAGCCAATTATTCAACTATCAGGTGCACATCAAGGGAAAATTAAAGAGTTTATAACATATTTTGATAATGAATATAATGAAAGATTAATATCTTGTGGGGTTGATCGCGAAGTTACAATCTGGATGTAAAGTAGGCTTTTTGGTTTACCGTTGGTCGGCAAGCAAGGGATCAATTGGGAGTTTGCCGAAAGCTCTTGCTCCCCCCCCCATATTGTTATTTTAGTTTTGCTGTTATGTGGGGGGGACAGTAGAGGGGATTTTGCATTGGTTTTTTTTTCTTTGGCGCTAGCGGTTAATGACATGGTTGGTATTCCTCGGTTAAAGGAAAAAAGCCAAAGGTATAATAATTAATAACTTTTAATTAATTCGGTGCGCGCCACATGCCGATCGAAAGAAAAAATGATAAGCGATGATGATGACGAGATACCGAGGTCTCAAGTGTTTGATTTCAGGCCAAATTGGTTGAATACCCCTAATCATTCTTCAACCTACCACAAGTTAGTTTGTTATACTTGTATACCTGTATATATATATTGTTAATTATTCTCCACTTCCTATCCTTCGGTTATCACTGAAGGGAATTGTAACAGATACATTTGGCGTTTATCAAAAATGTATGAAGGTTAACTTTTGTTTCCATTAAGGTTTTAATTTTTTATTTTTCTCTGGAGCCTCTCTTTGGTTTATTCCGAGCTACAAAATCAAATTTATAAGTTTCACCCACAATTAAATTTACTCCGAAATCACAAATTTATATATTGCTACATAATTCCCTTCCCTCATGGGTTAGAAACTTTTTGTAAATATTACATACTCCCCCCTAAACTTCATTTATTTCCTTTTGTTTTTTTAGTATTTAGTCTTTTTTGGTTATCATTTTCATCATCTTATAGACCTTATCGTTTTATCTTATAGCAAATTAAATCCGTCTCAGCATGTCACTTACTCCGTTAGAGAAAGCAGCTTCCGGTGCTTTAGCTTCGGCTATTGCAAACACTTTGGTTTACCCTTTAGATTTAAGTAAAGTGTTAATCCAAACTCAAGTAAAGAAGAAGCCACCAGTCAAGAAGAAGAGTGGCGATGGTATTCCCACCCCACCTTCTGATTCAGATATGGAAGATTCAATATATCAAAATACAATAACTAAAGATCATGAATTAAAATACAAAAGTGTATTGGATGTCTTACAAAAGATATACGCCAAGAAGGGTATTTTGGGTTGGTATCATGGATTATTAACCACTGTTTGGGGTAGTGCTGTTCAAAACTTTGCATACTTTTATTGGTATTCATTAGTGAAAAAGATTTATGCTAATTTATATAAACATGTTCCTGGTCATAAACCAACTACTTTTATGGAATTATTATTGGGAGCCGTTGCAGCTGCTATTTCACAATTATTCACTATGCCAATTGGGGTGATCTCTACTCATCAACAAACTGATAAACATCACAGACCAATGGTTCAATTAATCAAAGAAATCTATGACCACGATGGTATTACTGGATTTTGGAAAGGATTAGGAGTTTCCATGGTCTTGTGTATAAATCCATCAATTACTTATGGTTCATATGAAAGATTGAAACAATTATTATTTGGGAACAAACAATTTTTAAACCCAATCGAAAGTTTCTCAATTGGGGTTTTGGCCAAATCTATGGCAACTATTGCCACTCAACCATTAATCGTCTCGAAGGCCATGTTACAAAAGAAAGCATCCACGAAACCAAAGGCAAAAGGTCAAGAAGCAAAAACTGAAGGAGTAGAAGAAGACGAAGAAGAAGATATCAAGTTTGATAGTTTTACACAAGCATTGGCTCATTTATGGCATACTGAAAGAGTCAAGGGTTTGTACAAGGGTATTGCTCCACAATTATTGAAGGGGGTTTTTGTTCAAGGATTGTTGTTTATGTGTAAAGATCAAATTGATATTTTATTCTTGTTTTTGTTATCTTTACTTAAGGGAAAGAAGGCAGGTTCTTCGGCTCGTAGATTAGCTTTATAGTTTGATAGTTATTTATATTTTTGTTTTTAAGCAAAGTTTGAATTGGGAATGGCAACTTACAAAATTTTGTAGAAAAGTAGACTGATCGAGATTAGTTGTTACATGATAATGTTAATTCTGGTTAGCAATATTTCAGTAAAGTTCATTATACTTGAACAGTTTATGTACAGGCAAGAGCTATTTATGTGGATTTCTTGCAATTCACTTCCAAGAAGGCTTCTACATGTTTGCAGCATTTGGTATTCGCAACTTGAACAAGAAAAAAATTTGAAATGTTAGTTAGGGCTTGTACCCTAACGAAATGTCATAGCACGTGATGCAAATTATGCACACCAAGCAAAGCTTACATCCAATCTTCAATAGTTAAATTTATTGAACAAAGTACACATCTTTTTTCTGCTCAGTGTTTCACGCACTCACGTAATAACTCTACGCACACAATCCGTTAACTATGGGGATAGAGGATCGTCACACAATCTGCTTACCCAAATCCGCTTCGCAGCACTGGTAACGAAAATTCCAATATACAAAAAAAAATTTTTCATACAAAATCTTCCTTAGCAGTTTTCTTTCTTTCTTGTATTATCAACAAGACATTAATTCAATATGGGTAAAGGTAAACCAAGAGGTCTTAACTCTGCTAGAAAATTAAGAGTTCACCGTCGTAACAACAGATGGGCTGATCAAGCTTATAAGGCCAGATTATTAGGTACTGCCTTCAAATCATCTCCATTTGGTGGTTCTTCTCACGCCAAGGGTATTGTGTTAGAAAAGATTGGTATTGAATCCAAGCAACCAAACTCCGCTATTAGAAAGTGTGTCAGAGTTCAATTAATCAAGAACGGTAAGAAGGTTACTGCTTTCGTTCCAAATGATGGTTGTTTAAACTTTGTTGATGAAAACGATGAAGTCTTATTAGCCGGTTTCGGTAGAAGAGGTAAGGCTAAGGGTGATATTCCAGGGGTTAGATTCAAGGTTGTCAAGGTCTCTGGTGTCTCCTTGTTAGCTTTATGGAAGGAAAAGAAGGAAAAGCCAAGATCATAGATTTATTACTATATTTATATTTTTCATTTCCTTAAATGAGACGATGAAACCATAGAAATGTATTAAAAAGATGTAATAAAATGGATTATTAGTGTGTTTCCAAATGTGTTCTGAAGGGGATTTTATCGAGATGAATTGAAGATATATTATATTAATCATCAGAGTGGGATTTATAGTTTAATTTTACGAAGGAATTCAATGTACATTTTTACAAATATTAATTTTATTCGACAAAAATTTATGATAATCAAAACCTACCCTGTTTATCTTCCCAATTTCGAACTTTCTTCTTCATCGCAGAAGAGATGTACCATATGTTCGTTTTTACTTTCTTTTATTCTAATTTCTTTGTTATTTATCGAGTGATTTATGGTTGTATAATTTTCAATTTTACGTGTATATTCAGAAAACTTAAACTACTTTAGACCAGCTGTCCTGAAGCTACCTTTGTAGATGTCAATTCGCGACTACGCTCTTGTACAGGAACGTTTGAGATTATACTATATCTATTAAACTACAAATAAAACTACATAATCAGAGGAGGGGGAATTCCTAAATACCCAACCCTCTACCTTCAATAGAAGGACCACCCTTTTTCGAAATCTTCTTCTTAGCACTCATAGAAGTCAACTTTTGATTTATTCTTCTGAAACGTTCATCGTTACCGGCATTTCTCAATTGTTGTCTCTTCAACAAACTAACATCAACCCTAGGAGCAATCTTATAAGCGGCAGTTCTTGCACTTGGAATAGCTGCTCTCTTTCTTCTTTCAGCATTTTCTTCATATAATGTCTTTGCTTCTTTCCGTTTGGTTCCTCTTGCACTTGCCAATTGATTCGAGAATCTACTTTTGGTATATTCGTGGAATTGAATTGAACGATCCTTGTAAGAATCGGATTTGTTTAAGATTGGTCTAGTCCAGTCTCCAATTAACCTATCCACGATTTTCTTCAATGCTGGTTCGGTTCTTTTTGAACGTTGATAAAATACCAACACTTTCCCAATATTGGATGCAATTAGATGATCAGTCTTGATTGGTAATTTTTCCAATGCATAGATTAATTCCTTTTGGATTTGATAAGCGGGCATACTTGCATCAGGCAATGGTTCCAACCATAATCTAACCGCTTCCAATAAATTATTATCCAAAATTGAAATTGCCAAATCGGCACGAGATAAAATCTCAGTAACTTCTTTTAATAATTTCATTTTTTCAGTTGCAATTTGTCCTTGGGAATTCTTTTCAACATCTAAATTGGCAGCTTTAATCATTAGATCCTTTAAATGGTCAATCTTATCATCTTGCATTCTTTCAAGATCATCTTCGTCGGCTTTTCTTCTCCTGGTGGATTTTGAACTTATTGCTGCATTCATTTTTTCTTCCAACATCATTCGTTTTCTCATTTGTGGATCAGCAAAGATATTAGTTGATGAATCATTGTCGCCTTCGGAGTAATCTGAAGTCGTTGGTCTGCTTGCTCTGGAAGCGGGACCAGCAGAGGTAGTGTTGTTAGTTGCTGATTCAACTGATGGTGATGCTCGTTTTGCTCTTCTTACAATCTTCTTCTTGGTGATGTCTTTTTCTTCACCTTGCTCTAATTTATGTGCTCTTATAGAACTGAATATATTGTCATCTTCTTCATCTTCTTCGTCGAAGTTGTCTTCACTTAATCCAGCATCATGCGATTCTTGTTTAATTGATGCTGCCGTTGTTGTTGTTGATTCTTGTTCAATATGAGGCTCTTCCTCTTGTTGTTGGTGTTCTTCTGGGTCAACTCCATCCAGTGGAATGTTGGTAAAGTCTCTCAATGGATCGTCACTCATTATTAGTATTGGTTTATTGATACTTTCAAAAGCAAACCCTTATGTTGAAGCAAACCTTTCTGATCATCATCCAAAAAAAAGTCATAAATTCCATAAGCTAACAATGTCGCAAAATGTCGTGAATATTAATGTCGCATTTGTTTTTTCCACAAAGAATCAACCACCCAACCCGCAAAAATTTCACCCTCAGCATTAATCATCACACTTAAGCAACCCTAATCAATTACCTTTGAACAGTTTAAAAAAGGGGAAGGGGGATTTGATAATTAACATGTCTCAATACATCGGTAAGACTATCTCATTGATTTCTAACAAAGGATTACGTTATGTTGGTCTCTTAGAAAACATCAATGCAGAAGATGCAACCGTTGCCCTCAAATCGGTTCGTATGTTTGGTACCGAAGGTAGATTGGCCCAACAAGGAAATCCTCAATTGGAAGTTCCTCCAGGCAGTGATGTTTATGATTATGTTGTGTTTAGAGGGTCTGATGTTAAGGATTTGTCGGTTTTGGATGTGCCTGTTGATCAAGTCAAGCCGGAAGTTTATGTTAAGCAAGCTCCTGCCGGGTATTATGCTGCTCCTCCTCCACCGGTTATGCAACTGACTGCTGACGTTGGGGGTGCTCCTGTAAGTTCTCCATCGGCTACTGCTACTACTGCCAGTGCTGCCAGTGCTGCCAGTGGCACTGCTTCTGGTGCAGTTCCAAGTCAAACTGCGACTGAGCCAGTTGAGACTGCTGCAGTTGCAGCTCCTGAATCACCAGTAGCATCCACTGAAAAGCCAGTTCCCACCAAATCTGAGCAACCACAAGATGAACATCCAACAAGAACATCATCCACTGTTGCCGATGCTCAACCAAGAGACGTACCTAAGGCAGTACATCGCCGTAGTTCCAGCTCAGCTGGTGCTGCAGCCAAACATAAAGGCCCAGCCATCCCAGCCGAAGAATTCGATTTCGAACAAGCAAATGCCAAGTTCCTGAAGGAACTAGAACAAGAACGTGAATTGGAACATACGGGATATAACAAAAAAGCATCATTTTTTGACAACATTTCATCATCGACTGAAGAAAGAACAAGTATGAGATGGTCGGACGAGAAGGAGTTGAATATGGATACGTTTGGTGAGACTTCTTTGCATAAACGAGGTGGAAGGGGTGGATATCGTGGTGGTAGAGGTAGAGGAGGTAGAGGAGGAAGGGGTAGAGGAGGGTATAGAGGTGGGTCCTGGAGAGGTGGAAGAGGTGGTGCTGGAAGTAGGAATAACACCAATGATTATCATAATAAACCTGAATGGGCATGAGAAAAGGTTATGGTGAATTGTATAGTAGGTGATTGATTTCTTTACATTTTTTTTGTTTGTTGGTAGAGTTGTAAGTTCTCCTTGTACTTAAAGTATATATATTATTCGGATTAATATAAAAAGTAATCGCAATAAAGACATGAGAGTGAAAAGTAGAGGCAAGTTGGTTGCATGGTAAAATGTTTTTGGTGTCTGTAGAGAGGTAGAGTCATAATAGGTTAGTGTGGGGTGGATTGAAAATTAGTGATTGCAAAAAAAGAAGCCACTTGTAAAGATTTGGTTGTAACATTTCTTTGAACATGTGGATATGTGGTAATCAAGTGGGGGGTGGGGTGTAATGATTATTCGAATTGGATATGAATCCAATTAGTCATCATTTTATATGAGAGAAATGATGATTCAGGGAGATGATAACAAGATCAAGTTATTTGGATAAATTTTCAGCAAAAAATCCGCCTTAGAGAGCTCGAAAGTTTAACTCACGCCTTAAGGGTTCTCCAAGAGATATCATTCTTAAAGTTCCAAAAAGAATGAGTAGTAGTAATGTTCCATACTTTTTAGATAATATGATAAGAATAGCGTATGGAATTAAGGATAGTCTTGACATGGCAATTATGATGACATATGACACTTTTATGATTAGATCTAAAGAAAAATAAGAATCGGCAATGTATCCCAATCGGAACATTTAGGTAGTTTTGCCATCATTGTCTGAATCTGGTATACTTTAATTTGTTACCAGGGTATTTACTAATTTGTAAATCTAATGAGTTTCTTGGGGGGATCTTCTTATCATTTGAGTAAGGTTTTTCTTTGGGTTTTGAAGGGAGTCAATGTTGAAGTGTAGCCATGGCAAAAGAGATAGCCTCAACCGAGTCAAAAGAACGAGGTAACTGAGACAACACAACTGAGTTGAAGTAAAGATTTATCGACAAAACATATATGCCAAACCAATACTTTGCTTACTCAATTATCACACTTGTCTCATATATAATATTTGTACATCAGTATATTAAGATTGTAAATTTGAAGTTAAATAAGAGAACGGAAAACAAGAAAAGAAGTCATAAAACTAAAAAATATATGAATTTATATAAAGAATATTTAACACAAAAGATTAAACTTCAATTTTGTTACAAGACATATCCCTTATAACTAATTAGATAAACCTATTAGGTAATATAACTCTATTCCTTTAAATGGTGTGTAAAGTTAAATCTACTGGTTAGTAAACCAATAAGCTTATAAGGTACTATAGTTAAGCATTTAAATAAAGGATTGTTAATTATTTGTCAGTGTACACTACTTAACTATGTTTTTCTTGATTTGGGTAGCACCAAGAGCAGTAGTAGTAGTAGTAGTAAGCACAATAAGACGCGATAAGTTGTAAGTAAATATTTTGTGATTATCTCCATTGTTTTAACCAAAGTCAAAATTTGGAGAAGTGAGTTTGTTCAATAAAAATAAATATGTTGCAAAAAAAATAGATAGAACAATAGAAAAAAAAATAAAAATTCACAGATATATAATAAGTAATATTTTTTTTTTTTTTCATTTAATAAAATAAAAAATATTAAAGTTTTATAAAAAATAAACAAAAATTGATTTTTAAAAATAGAAACAAATTTGAAAAAACGAGCGGATATGGTTGTAAAGCAAAATGAATATACAACCAAGTGACTGTCTACCTGTACTTACTCCTTTATTCTTTCTATTAACAGGGGTAGTCGATATAACAAACAAAGTTAAAAGGGGTTATATAGTTGACATAATTTACTCTCTTTATTTAAATAAAATCTATAAGCAAAAAAAAAAGTTTACAAATCACAAACAAAAAAAAAATCGTCTCTTTCTTTCTGTCTTTTTCCATATAAAGTAATACAAGAGATTTCCTCCTATTTAATAATTAGTTAACATATATATATATAATAAACTGAAAGGAGAATTCCGTCTTGATTTGATAACTACATAATCAACACATCCATAATAACAGAGAAAGAAACATTTCTTATCTGCCATATTTACAAAAATTTTAGGAATAAGACATTTTTACCTGTTACTATTAGTTACATCATTTAACATCATATATTTATATACTTGCAAATCTTTCCCATTCGTCAACATTTTTTTATACAGCAACAACAACAACACTCAACTTGTACACTGAACTTTACATAGTCATACATATTTTGATTAAAGATACACTACTTCTTCAACCATGATGAATCCAATTATCCATACTGCAAATCCACCGGCAACATCTTCATCTTCCCCTTTGCACACTTTAGAACAACAACTAGCTAGATCAAAATCACAGATGAAGAATAACCAACAACACCAATTACAACAACCAGAATTCAATATATCCAGAAAACCATCAGTCCAAGAACAATTACAACGTGAACTGCAACAACAGCAACATCATCTAACCTATGACAACCACGATAGAGAAAGTATCTACTCATTTGAATCGGTAAGCACAAACGGTAGATTATTAGATCGACTAGAATTAGATATTGACGACTTATACGATGAAGGTGACTCCCCAGATTTTCAACAAACCTTCATATCTACTGGAACACTATTCAATAGACTCAACATCAATAATAGACAAACACCTTCAATCAATGACTTACGTGGAATAAAAACTCAAAATGTCCAAAGAAATCCCATCATTAGACAACCAGCACCATTCATCCAACCTCCTCAACAACAACAACCACATCTTAAACATGTTCCCATGAATCTTGTCTTCAACAAAATAAACACTTCGGTTGGTATAGAAGCAGATATGGCTTCGTTGAAACGAGTCTCCACAGCAGGTACAGTGAATACAAATTTAGTAAGAGAAGATACTGCTCTGCCAGCAACCCTGAAAGACTCATCTCAAGTCGATTTAACAACACCTACATCAGCAACTTCTGAGAAAACTATTTCTTCAGAAACTCCAATCTCATTATCATCACGTTCACCAGAATCGGTGAAAACAGACGTATCCATCACATTCACCAGACCTCCAAATTCAATACGAACACCTTCAGCACCAATTGTTTCGCAAAGCGAGATGGATACCATCCCGCAAAGCCCTCGTCGATTTAGTGATCAATTGAATGACCAGTCTCCCAATGGATCAAACCCGGTTTTGATTGATGAAGCACAATATATCCAAGAGTTTATAGATTCAAGAATAAAATTCGCTCAAGATTTGAGAAATGAAGGAAATCACAGGGAGGCATCTTATCAACTACAAAGAATTGCCAGTGAGCCGTTTTGTAACACCCATGCAATGTATTTATATGCCAAAGCGCTCAAGAGTGGTCTTGGAGTCAAGCAGAATTATAGACATGCACTTAAATGGTTATGTAAGGGGATTTTAATGAGTTTATCTATAAGTAATCCAGCAAATACATCAGCGATATACTCAAAACTAAATGAATTAGAGCCGGAACAATTAATTCGATTTGTGTTGAGGAATTTAGCAAACACTAACGATAAAGACCCACATAAGAATGGTAATGATCCAATTTCATTATATCCTATATTTAAAGCCTTGAACAAGAATCAAATATTAAAGATTATCGCTCAATGTAAAAACAATCAAGATGTTGTAGCTGGATGTTATCACGAATTAGGAACTTGTTTGATGAATGGGTGGGGAATCGAACAAGGACGAGACGAAATGAATGGAATTGCATGTTTGAATAAAGCGGCCCTGATGGGACATATACCATCAATGGTTCAATTGGGTGAGATTTGGAGTAATAAAACTAAATCTCATAAGAAGGACTTACATAAGGCTGCTGCATGGTTGCGATTAAGTGAGATTTTTGGAATCAAATCGATTGGAAATAGTTGGATTTATAAAGAGAAATATTTGACGTATACCCTGTAAATCACCCCCCCTAGATACTTTTCTATATAGTCTTTATATATATATAATTAGCGAGTAATTTTAATGTTTTAATACCCCACGCAATTCATGACTGTCCACATTGTAATACATACGTGATAGGTTTCGACAGGTTATATTTATTATGAATATCAATAAACTCCTTCAATATCCCGTATACAACTGCCATTACCTCATTCAAATTCGAATATCCCCCCAAAGGTAAATAATAAGCCTGATTTTCGGGCAAGATATCATTCCGATAATCTTGGACATTATATTCCCGTTGGGCAATTTCTAATTCCAATGTTTTATTATACCATACTCCAGGAAATCTCGTTGCGATGCTTGCATCAAGAAATCCCGGTTTTGAATTCATGAAATGTTGTAAGATTGTATTTGAATTTTGGATTGATCTTTGTTGTAACTCAATAATTTTTGAATTTAATTCACCCAGTGAATTTTTGGAAATATATGATTCAATCACATTTGTTAAGATTGAATTCGTCCTTTTTAATACAATAGCACGAGTTTGGTATAATATACAAACCAATATCTTAAGGAATTCAAATATGATATTATTATTATTATTCTGTCCATTTCTCATACTTGTCAGATATTCTTTTATTCGCGCTATCAAATCTTCCAATTCTTGATCAACAATCTTCCAAGATCGTTCACTTGGTAAAATCTCACTAATTATTTTTGACCGTTCATCAAAATCCGATGAGATTATTCGAAGAAGAATTGAATCGAGTGTGATTAAAATACTTTGGAATTCATCTTTGGTTGATTCAGCCTTTGTTTTGGCAGCTTTGGAAAGGTTTAGCCAATGTGATTTTTTGGATTGGAGTGTGAGTTTGATTTCTTCCCTTTGGGATTTAGATAATGGGGTTGCTTTGATAGAATGTTGTGGGGATTTTATGTCGTCAATTGGAAGTGCTTGTTCTCGTTTGATGACATCTTGCGCGAGCTTTTTTAAGCGGTCTCGTTTCTTTTGTTCTTCGTATGTGTATTCTGGTGAGGGGGTCGTTATTCGGGATGATTGGGATTCTTTTTGTTGTTGCAGTTGTTGTTGTTGCAATTGCAGTTGGTGCAGTTGTTGTTGTTGCAATTGCAGTTGGTGCAGTTGTTGTTGCAGTTGTTGTAGTTGCTCTTGTAGTTTTAGCTGTTGTTGCTTGAGTTTTTGTTCTAGGGCCAGTAATTGCTTTTCCTTATTTCGTAAAGTCTCCTGTAATTCATTTAATAAATGCTCCTTGCCCTTGATTGCCGTCTGTTTGGCATTTATTTCTTTAAGTTGTTGTCGTTGTCTATTATCTAGCTCTTTTGCTCGCTTTGCAGAGTCACTGGTCTCCGATCTAGGGCCTTCAGGAATCTTTCCTTTATCAATCACTTCTTTGGTCTCTTTCACTTCCTTCGATTCCTGCTTCTGTTGTTTCTGACCTTTGTCTCTTGGCCCATCTGGAATCTTTCCTGGTTTTTGGAGCTTTTGTTCCATTTGCTCTTTCTCTCGTGGTCCATCAGGTATTCTTATTTCCTTCTGTTCATCCCGGTCCCTTTCTCTTGGTCCATCTGGTATCTTTACTTGCTTCTCTTCATTCATCCCCTTCTTGACTTCAATTTGTATTCCCAACCCATCTAATTTCCCAGGACTTAACGGCGGCCTATCCAAATTCCGTTTATATTTCATCTTATTATCAAAGATAATCCTCACCAAGAATCTCGGCCTTCTAGGATCATCCATCTTATTTATCCATTTTATTGTACTACTCTTCATTCGTTTATTAGTGAATTTCGACCCATTGTTCGAACTAGTTGTTGCCACAGGTAAGGTTTTCTGTGATATCGGTGGAATAGAACTAGTATCAAAGATAGCTGGCAACGTAGGCGATAACATAGATAATGAAACAGTGTCATCATCAGGCTGAACCTTCTTAGACCGGTTTGTTGGATGAATAATATTGTTGTCGTCCTCAGAATCGGTATATACATCAATCACATGCTGTGGAACTTCGTCATTATAGTTGTCATCATCCTCATCATCCACGAGATTCCCTTTGGGATATGTCGGCCTGGGGACTTGTAATAATCGATCACTCGGCGTTTGTGGAGTTTTTTCAACAGGGATGGATCCGGGAAATGTGGATTCAGGTAGAGTTGGGGAAAGAATTGGTGGAAGAATGCCTGTGGTTTGATAAGTTGTGAGTAATTGGTCCAAATTCCATTCCAGGGGTTGTTTTGGTGGATTTCCAGTCTGCGAAGGAGTTGATGGTGGTTTGGGAGAGTTTATGTATGGGCTTGATGGTTTTGGTTTCTGTCTAGATTGTGATAATGATTTACGTGGTGATCGCGCAATGGTTGCTGTGGTAGTTGGGGAGGTGGAGGAAAGCGAAGGATGTCGGTCGGGGGTGGAGCTGCGTCCACTGCTTGAGAAGACGGATGATCTCATTGTGGGATAGTAACAATGCTTTTTCTATGATTGTAGGTGGGGGGGCTGGTGATGAAAAAGTGTCGAGTAGGTAATGTTATACTAATTGATGTTTGTTTTGCATGTAACTTGACTTATTATGTCCACCCAATATTTATTTTATAAGCACATAGACGATCAAGCAAATTACAATTATTGGGTGTAAAGTTATGCTGGGATTATTAGAATTCTACCTAGAGAGCTAAATTGTCTCTGGATGGTTGCTGAGGGAGGGGGTGGCAGATCACTTAGTTGACTTTTGCCCAATCACCTTTTTTTTCGTTCACCATTTGTTAAAACAAACTCAACAGCCAAACAACAAAACAAAATGCCTTCCAAGAAAAGGAATGTAGTTTGATGAGAAACTGGGATAAATACTTTAATTAGCTATTTGTGGTACGTACATCTAGCAAATTCATTAAGCAATCATGCTTTCCACATGTAATTCCAAAGTATTCAGTGACTTCTCCGAAGAATTTCAACTCGAAATTAAACGTCACTCCTCTCCCAAGAGAAGACAAAGAGGTCGAACCAGAAGATAAGAATGTGCATTTCTATGAACCAGGTCAAGATGAAATTTTGGATGCAGCATAAATGAAAGGATTACAACGAGCAGTAGGGCTGTTACTTTGGGCTGCAAGAAACACAAGACCTGATTTAGCATATGCAGTTAATTAGGTTCAAAATGTGCGAAGAGAGACCAAGTCAGGTTAAAATGGTGTTTGGTTACGTAGCAAAACATTTGAAGTACAGTTTAGATTTCCGGAATAAACCAAAGTATAAGATGAATAAGGGTTTCGAGATAGATACCTATAGTGATGCCTCTTTCGCACCAGAATGTGACATAAGATCAATATGATGTTGCTTAGTATACTTGGATGGAAATCTAGTTGATTGGTCATCTAGCAGTCAGAGAGTTGTTACAACTAGCAGTCAAGCTTGCGAATTGATTGCATTAGGAAGAGCTGTGTCATACACAAAGAACATCGATGTGTTAATTAGAACATGTGGTTATGGAATAAATCAGGTAAGAGCCAAATTAGACCTCACCATACACAAATATAATACAAAATTTCAGGAGTTCCTGATATCGTATTCTCACTTGGTAAAAGTGATTTAACCTCGGAAATATGAGGAAGAAGAAAACGTAAACAATAACACTATGCTAGTTTACGAGGATGAACTAATCTTGCTATTGGAAGTCCTTCCATTTTAAAGTGGATCGTAGGAGTAGCCAAATTTTTTCGATCATTATACACAGGCACAATTGGTCTAAAGGCACAATTGAGTCAGATCAGACCAATTAGACCAATTTTGCCCGTGTGTATAGGGATCAAAGAACTTTGTCATTTCTTTGTCCCACCTAGAAATGGGCCTTCAAAACTTTGTATAAAACATATCGAAGTCCCTGATTGGTTGTATGTTGAAAATTTTCATACTGACCAAATGTATTATACCACACCACCGAGACAATACAAATAGGTCATCCCTGGAACTATTACATTTACCACAACTATTGCTTGATAATTTTTCTGCTTCTAGAGGGTGCGGTATGAGCCTTGGTTCGTTTCTTGACGCAGGGATCTTTAACATACTCTGTCTTAAAGTTTCGTGCTAAGTGCTAGTCCATATCGGGTTGACTTTATTGTCAGTAGGAGCAATCAGAAGTTTAGAGTTCCAATTATGAATATGTAACACAATACATGCTGTAACGTAATTGGGAACATACTAACTAATTGGTAAATATACCCAACTAGAATAATGGTGTAAGCAGTTGAAATTAAGCGACTTGAGGAATAGATTGTAAGCTGTCTTTCAGTAGGGTTGGGTACCACCTCCACGTGCCAGATAACTGTCTTAAATGAATATATTAAGTATATATATTATAATCAAGACAGTTATCTGACAAATGAGGTTTTGCAGAAAATATTGATTTCATTCAATTCAATTTGCTTGAATGCATACCTCGTAATAATTTTAGCTTTGGATCTCTAATTTTATGGAGATTGGGATGCAGCTATGCATGTGGCTAGCACGTCAAAGTTGGAAACCGTGAAAAACATGGGGTAAATAGAATTTTAAAGAGAAAAGATATCAAACAATAAGTTTAATCATATGAATCTCAACCGCTCTTTCCATCTTCTGCCACACAACGATGATTGACAACGAAGACAAAGAATACCTTAGGGAAGGAGAGAACGCCGAGAACAAACTTTTAGATTACCACGACTAGTTATTCATTGAGACTGATTACGAGCAGCAAGATCAAGCAATGACACCATAACAGTAATGTAGCCGCCAGCTTTGTCAAGTGATGATACATAGTCAATCAGGAACAAGTTCAATTCGGAATTTGTCAGGGTTGTCCCTTAATACAGTGATTGAGTACATAGTTGACCGTTGTCAATAGTTTTAGCTCATGTGAAACCCAACCAGATTTTTATAATATAGCAGAGTCTCTCCTGCTAGCAACTTGGCTTTATACTTTCAAATTCTTGGAGGAATTGCCATTTCTGCTAATTCTTATTGCGTTCGCTAATTTTCTCTTATCTAAGTTTCCAGTATTGCAATTTCCATAATTACCGTTTGAGGAGACGCGGGGGGAAGTTTTCAGATCAACGTGTGGGAAGCTCAAAAACACCATGCTGTTTTATATTATACTTATTCTGTCATCTAAGTAAACTTCAACAGAGGATGTAACCTATGAAAAATATGTTACTAATCATCACACGTTATATTTGCCTTTATAGGTGTATTATCTTGTGGTGTTTAAAAGAAGTCTATAGTCGTGTACCTTGCTCAAATATATCAGGCAAAAATTCTTTGTTTTCCATCACAAAACATAAAAAAAGAAATTAGCTTTTGTAAAAGAAAACAAAAGAGGAAAATCCTTTCATTTATTACATCCAACTATCATCATCACAGTAATTTGAAATAAATACCCACTACACTACCACCACCCACCTCCCTTTTCTTTAACTACTAACTAAACAAAAAAAGGCTGAAACATTCCATCATATAGTGTGATAATCTACGACATCGATAAGATCATCAAAGATAAGTAACTTTCTCATATAGTTAGCACAAGAACACCTTTAATTTTTTTTTGTTTGTAGTATACCATATTTATCACTCATTTTATTTCTAGTACACAATGACGGACGTTTACAATGAAGTCCAACCCACTGACTTATCAGGATCCAAACGATCAAAAGACAAAGGAAGAGGCAGTCCAAGAAAGATAGACCGTTCCCCATTACCAACGCCATCTCCACCTCCCCCTCCTGCTCATGAATACACTTCAAATGAATCTTTAGGGGGATATAGGGGACTGGCGCCACTAGGGGGAACCACTACATCATTTATATCTGATTCTTCCCCAACCTCTACGACAACACCACAATCTTCTTCAGTATCATCATCATCAAATCCTCCAGTTGACCATTCAAATGCGGCAGAAACACAATGGCCACCAACTTTACTGTTGTTTGTACATAAAGCTTTTGCAGAATCCAGGAAATTAAGTGAACCCAAAAAACCAGAATTCACTCGTCAATTACAAAGAATTATTGAAATGGCAGTTGAAAGAAATATGGTTTGGGATAATGACTGGAATAATCAAAAGGTGCCAATACTACATGGTGGTGGTCCAATATATTTAGCTAGCGACAGAAGAAAACATTCTCAATCAAACAGATCCAATAGCATTAGTAGTAGTAATGGAGGTGCAAACGGCAATGCTGGTGTGAACAGTAATGCTAATGCAACTTCACCTATGAAGCGTACGAATTCCAATGACTTTGATACCGAAGAAAGAAAACGTCAACGATTAGAACGATTTGAATCTTCTTCCCAAATGAAACCTGCAGCAACTCCAGTTTCTGCATCAGTTTCACAAGGGGGTAAATTTGTTGGTACATGTCAAGATTTAGAAAAGAGATATCTTCGTTTAACATCAGCAGCTAAACCTGAACAAGTTAGACCACAACCTGTTTTAGAAAAATCGTTAAAACATGTTACTCAAAAGTATCAAAAACTGAAACTGTATAATTATGTTATCGATCAACTTAAATCGATTCGTCAAGATCTAACTGTTCAACATCTTAAGAATGATTTCACTATTGTTGTTTATGAGACGAATGCAAGAATTTCTTTAGAGAATGGCGATTTAGGGGAATATAATCAATGTCAATCACAATTGAAATATCTTTATTATTTAAGAAGGAAAAGTGATGCCGTCTTTGAATCAAGATTTTTCCGTTGTGAAGTTGAATTTTTAATCTATCGAATCATTTATATGATGATTACCAAGAAACATGAAGATGTTTATAAATTGAAATTAACAATTTTACAAACGTACCAAAATTTCCAAAAAACTAGAAGAGAACATATTCATTTTAAGTTTATTGAATCATTGTTTAAAATCAATGCGTATATTCTATTGGGTAATTATGTGGGAATTTTTCAAGAAATTGAAAAATATACATCCACTGACGATACAAAATTAGCAAGGAAGTTATTTGAGAATATCCTATTCAAAAGAATTAGAGTTGAATCCTTGGTGACGATTTCTAAGGGGTATAGAATAGTTCCAATAACACTACTTGTTGATAGTTTGGGGTTTGTGAATGAACAGGAATGTATAGAGTTCTTGACTAGTCATGGATTACAACAATACTTTAGTAATAATGGTACAACTCTCCAATGTTCCCCAGAATGTAAGAGAGATGTATTACTTCTTGCAGAAAGTCGTGAATTTAAGAAAGTGGACATTAAAGGTCAGATTTGAGAGTTGCATTCGATTAGAATAACGATTACAGTTTCATTTTAGGTTCTGAGTTACACATGTATTGACTGGGTCAAACTTACTTGGGTACAGCGATGGATAACAAAGATATTTGATTTCAAAAATTTTGACATGACATAAATTTATTTGTATAGGGAGCACCCAGAACTGGTTGTATTTTTTTCTTCGTAAAATGCTCTATAAATTTATATAGTTTTTGCTACCGTTACTGCTGGTGAATTATCTACTAATTAGTTTGATTTTTTAGGTTCTTGCTGTTAGTGTTTAATATATACTGTACGTACTTAATCTATGGTTGGAGCAATACCCATCATTGCGAAATTGTACATATTCTCCTGGTCAACACTATTCATATAATATTGAACACGATTATTCAATTTCTCATCAGAAAACAACAGCTCACATTCACCTAAATCAACAGGACCATTCTTTCTTCCATCCAATTCATATAAATGACCATCCTTTCCCCTGATAAAAGTTATAAAATGTAAATTTACATCTTCTTCAGCAGCAGGAGCTTCAGTTTGTCCTTGAATGCCATAATTCTCATCCAAGCCAATTTTGGTCTCAAGCAGTTCAACTAGGTTTATAATCTGTTGTGGTTGATCTTCTAATTGGGAAACTTTATCTACCAAATCACCAATTATCGAATTTTTAATAATCAAATCGGAAGATAAGTTGGTTAACACATGGAGTAAGGCATATAATCCGCACGCGTTTCCTATAGTTTGTTTAAACCATTGGATTCGTTTCGAGTTTGGTGAGACGGAGATGTCGCCTTCGGCTTTTTGGGATTCGGAGAGGGGGAAGAGGAGGATGATGGCGTAGATTGGTGATGGAAGGTAGATGGGGGCGTCGGGGAGGGAGTAGATGTCGTGGAATTGGAGGATGGGGGATAATCCTAGTTTGTGAGAGAGGTGGGTGAAGATTTCGGGGTTGGATTCGAGTGGAATAACCTGTTTGGTCATGATTGGCGTGGGAGGTTAGGTGGAGTGTTAGAACTTTGGTGGCAAGAGAGAGAAAGATAGTGATGAATAGTATGGAAAAAAAAAAGTGAGTGTTTATCATCTCTTTCGTTCCGTTTCTCGTTGAAGAATTTGCAGCCAACCATTTAAACATGTTTTCAAATGATCGATTGCAAGCTTCCGAAATAAAAGAACATCTGTAAACAAATTAATCGAATAGCTAGAGACGTATATTCAAAAGAGTCTTGAAATGACTTTATGATCAACGAAGTAGGTTTGAGTCTATCTGGATGACCAGGGAAGACTCTGCTACTCTTGATAGTGTTTTAGAGTTTACTACAAATTTTTTGCGTTCTCAGTCTAAATATTTGTTGAGATGGCAAACATCACTTCCATGCTGAAAGTTTGTAATGTATATAGGCTCGAGAAATACCGTTTTGATTGACACTTACTCATACATTGGTTAAATATCCATCAATTCTCATTGGCTTGATAATTACTCCGAAATGTCACATCATTGCCAAGAAAGACTTCAGATATAGATTATGTGCTAGTAACTCTACAAGTTCGAGTACATATTTGTAACAATAGAACGTCATTTCAAATCTATTTAATAAGTTATAGATGACATACTTAACAATCAAACAGAAGAAATAAAAAACAAACTGAATTTTAATATCTAAGTCAGATGATTAAACTAAAAAACTCCAACTTATCTAAATCAAGTGGTTAAGCTTTGAACCATTTACTTGGATTGAGTTGGGAACTTGTGGATGATAGAAGCCTTACCAGAAAGTTCAACAGTGAAAGTAGCCTTGGCATCATTGTCAACAAAGAAGGTGT
Source organism: Hemisphaericaspora nanyangensis (assembly GCA_030557635.1). Taxonomy (NCBI): domain Eukaryota; kingdom Fungi; phylum Ascomycota; class Pichiomycetes; order Serinales; family Debaryomycetaceae; genus Hemisphaericaspora; species Hemisphaericaspora nanyangensis. The sequence goes on along the minus strand of JAKTPO010000007.1, from coordinate 400,881 downwards.
AAGTACCTGGGTAAACCCATCTGTTACCATTAGCATCAGTTTGAGCAATAGAATCTAAAGTAACGGAGAACTTAGCTTGTTGAGATTGCTTAGGAGCAATTTGGTGTAACTTAGTGTAATCAATCAAGACCTTGTTAGGGTGTGGACCTGGACCAGCGTTGGTCTTACCGTATAATAAAGCAGCATAGTCAGAAGTTACCTTACCCTTGTTTTCAATGTTAGCAGCGAAATTAGCAACAACAGCCTTGTCAACATATTGGTTGTGAGCAGAACCAATAATTTGTTGAATGTTACCAGAAACCTTGGACTTACCATCAACGGAAGCCTTGAAGGTAGTGTAGTGTAAACCGTGACCGAATTCATAAACTGGTTCTTGGTTGTACCACATGAAAGTTCTACCTGGGAAACCTTCTCTTGGTCTAAGAGTCATATCAGTAGCTGGAACTTCATTGGCATAAGAAGCAGGGTATTGGGTAGTAGTCAAACGACCAGCTGGAGCATACTTACCAGTTAAAACATCCCAGATAGCTTTACCACCACTTTGACCTGGGTAACCAGCGAAAACAATGGAGTTAACGTTCTTGTTGTTCTTTAATTGAGTGTCATCAACTTGACCACCACCGAATTGTAAAACGACTAATGGTTTCTTCAATCCAGATAATTTGTTAACTAAATCTAATTGGTTTCCTGGCCAAGCAAGGGAGTCACGATCCTTAGCTTCATCTTCAATAGAGTTATCAATACCACCGAAGTAGACAATAGCATCAGCGTTCTTAGCAGCGGCAATAGCATCATTGAACCCATCAGTAGAAGTGGAGTTAATAGCAGTTCCAAGAGCATATTGAACTTGGAAATCATCCTTTGCAGCTTGTAATGGGGAGATTAAGTATGGAGCAGTACCAGCGTAGTTACCTTGCATTTGGGTAGTAGCATTAGCCCATGGACCAATAACAGCAACCTTCTTGACCTTCTTGTTGTCAAATGGTAAAGTACCATCATTCTTTAATAAAGCAATACCTTCAACAGCGGCTTGGTAAGCCAATTGTTGAGCATGTGGAGTGTTAACATCCTTCCAGCTTAATTGTCTGTATGGTTGCTTTTCTGGATCATCAAAGTAACCTAATCTGATTAAGGTAGCATATTGACGAGTAACAGCGTCTCTAAGGTTGTTTTCAGAAATGGTCTTGTTACCAAGAGCTTCACCTAAATGGTTTTGGTAACTGTCACCACAGTTAACATCAACACCAGCCTTGATTGCATCAGTAACGGCACCCTTTAAGTCATCAGCATACAAGTGTGGGTTCCAGATGTTATAGATGGCATCACAGTCGGAAACAAGAAGACCGTTTTCGAAATCATAATCATCTCTCAAAATGTCTTTCATGAAGAATTCGGAGGCACAAGTTGGAACTCCATTAACTGCGTTATAAGAACACATAGCAGAAGCAGCCTTTCCGTCACGAACACAAGCTTGGAAAGATGGTAAGTAGTAATCAGCAAGATCTTGAGTGTTGATTTCAGCATTGTAGCCTAATCTGGAGTGACCTTCCCAACTTTCAAGATCATAACCGAGGAAGTGCTTACAGGTTGCAACAACCTTAATAGTGTCTTCATTGAAGTTATCTTGTAAACCACCTTGTAAACCTTGAACTAAGTTGTAAGCGTATCTACCAACATGGTTTGGAGCCTCAGAAGCAACTTCTTGACCACGACCCCATCTAGAATCTCTGAATGGGTTGATATTTGGAGTCCAGAAATCTAAACCAGTTCTTCCAGCGTTGTTGTAAGCTCTGGCTTCAGTGGAAACAACATCACCGACTTGTCTAACTAAATCATCGTTGAAGGCACCACCCATTAAAATTGGCATTGGGAAAGAAGTGGCAGAGTTATATTCTCCACTAGTAGTGAAGTTAGCTCTAGCAAGACCGTGAAGAGCTTCGGACCACCATTGGTAAGCTGGAAGACCTAAGTGTTCAATAGCTGGAGCAGTGTTACCGGTAGCTTTGATTAAATCTTCAGTGGTGAATTTGGAAATAAGAGCTTTAGCTCTGTCTAATGGCTTGGCGTGTTCATTACAAACCAAGTTGTTCTTCAATGGACCATTCTTACAATCTGGGAAAGTAAATGTAACCTTGTCGAAGGTAACTGGTGGTAATTGTGGGTTAGATTCGGTGTTGTAATCTGGGAAAGCTGGTGGAGTTTCAGTAGCACCCAAAAGAGCAAGTGCAAGGGTAAATAATAATTGGATTGGTAACATCTTTTGATTGATGATTGATTGATGATTAGAAAGATTCCAAAAAAGACAAGAATCGTGGGAGTTTTCAGAGGTTTATATAGCAGAGAAGTTAAGGTATGACCACTCATGTCACCACACATATCATCACCGGTTCTTGCTGTGGCAAGTTTTAAGCCATACCCTAGTCTAGACACTGTGATAGTATAGGATACATCACAAACAATCAGATTGAAGTTAGTTCCGTAAGTGTACGGTGGTTGTTCTCCTCATTTCAGATTAGACAAAGCGGGATTGTTGAAAGGTTTGTTATCCATTCACAATGATGTAAACAATCTGAAGCTGGTTCCAAATGGGGGAAGTACAATTTGGATCCATACAAATAAAAAACATTCCAACAAAGGGATTAGGCTTAAGAACCCCACAACAGGATTTAGTGTCCCGTAAAATTTTAACACTGGGGTAAATCAACTAACCAGACGGTGTCAGTCATTGTTTCTATTGAAAATCTATTGCTGTTATTGAATTGTTTCAAATATAAATCCGATTTAAGTAATAATAGTGAAATATTTTTTGGGGATTTTTCAGGTACACAACGGAACAAAAAACAGAATAATCCGTTTAATCACGTGTATTTCTCTTCACCACATAAGTTAAACTTGTGCAACGGTGTATTTGGCATATTTTCTAATCGAACCAACCAGCTAACCGTCACTCTCGGGTATCTAACCCTTTTAGGAACCCAATACTTCTCTTGTGCACATTTACTGTAGATTCGAATAGTTCATTTCCCGAGGAGTCACGAGTTGATTAGGCTTAAACTTCGTACTTAACAAAGCGTCTTGCTTAAACCTCGTACTCAACAAAGCATCTAACTTAGTTTGTTGTAAAATTTAATTCAGCCAACTGTAAACAAAGAAACAATATCCAACAAATTAAGCCAATCTGCTATCTTTGGTCTAGATTTAAAGTGTTGGAGTGTTTATTTGCTTACAATTCATATCTCACATTCCCAAATTACCTACATGGCTTTTTACCTCGTACAGCTGAATTCACAAAGATTACAAGACCATGGTTACCAAATGGAAGTACTTAACTTGCAGGAATAATTGTCCCGAACATTCCAAAATTTGCTTTTTTTTGTAAGTGACAAGAGTTGGTTTTGATATTGGGGTTTAGAGTAAAGCCACCTTTGGTTGGTGAAGGTTGATCCCCACATTCGGTACAGTAAAATCAAAAGTGCCAAGACCTTCCTTGGTGGAATGTGGTCCACTTATTGTACCCAGGCCAATGTTCTTGAAAGGAACAATAAGATATTTAGTCAAAACAAATTATCGGGTGGCTTCTTTTTTATGGGGAAAATAATACAAAACTTAATAACGAGTATTTATGTGGGCAAAAAAATAAAAAAATGTGTAGTGTCTGAAAAATTAATGAGAGACTTCTCTAACGGGCAACACTATGGAAGATGTTTACAAAAACATAGTGAATCGGTATGTAGAAAAGTGTGTATGCTGTGCTCAAGAACTTACAATACTATTAGTTTAATAGGGGCAAGCCAAACAACATTACACGAAAGCTCTCAGTTCAGGGGTCCGTTTTGTCTTCTACGATAATACATTTTACCATCGCTTAGTTTTGTACGACTTTGATCTTCCCAAGCTAGGGGGAAGACGCTTTTGCACTTTGTTGAAGAGCCTTTAAATTGTGCAAAACCCTTCATCCATTGGCTTAGCAGCTGGAAATGAGTAAGCAAAAGCTCAGAGTTGTTGTTTTATACGAGTGTCTCGTAACTTTTGCTGCCCTATTGACTGGACCTTTCTTTAAAGTACTACTGTATTGAGCGAGTGTTTCTTAATGGTGGAACAAAATATCGCTGAGAAATAATCTAAAATTTTTGTGGATCATTTCAACTGGTTGGCTGCAAAAAACTTAAAATGATGGGTGACTACTTACTTCTTTTTTGAACCTAGTTTACAGCTATCAAGGATAGAAGTGTTTATGGTATGTCTTTATAGTAATAGATCTCTATTAACCTTTTAATAGGGGAGAAATGCGAATTCTATACGCTTGTGCCTTAGTTTAATAATATACCAATATCTAATGAAACAGTTTTGGCGTAAATATTGCTCGAAATCATTGAAATTAAGAATAATCCCTTTACGTCGACAGAGTCTAACCGTTAATTCATTATAAGCTATCAACATCTATTTTTGCATAACGTATATAGAGAGCGTATTAAAAATATTAGTACTATTAACCTTGAACGAGAATGAATACATCCTAACGTTGACCATACGCTTTAGTGGCATATTGACCATCAATAACTATAATATCTTGAGGGCGGTAATTATAAGTCTTGTTAAAGTATTCTTCCAAAATCTTTTCAACACCTTTAGAGTATCTTGCTTGAGCATCCAACGAAGTACCAGAAACATGTGGAGTCATAGAATTACCTCCACCATTTGGATTTCTCATACCAACCCAAGGATGATTCTTTGGTGGTGGTTGTGGATACCAGACATCACCACCATATCCACCCAAATGACCTGAATTGACAGCATCTGCAACATCTTGTTCAACACAGATGGCACCTCTTGCTGTGTTGACTAAATAAGCACCTGGTTTCATCTTTGCAATGAGTTCTTTGTTGAACAATCCCTTAGAGGATTCATGTAATGGACAATTAATGGTTACGATATCAGCTTGGGAAACCATATCTTCCAAGCTTTCAACTCTTTCAACAATGTTATCAACTCCATTGAATAATTTGGAAGCTTCATTAAGCTTTTGAATAGCTTGAGGAGGTAAATCTTGATAATCAAAGTACAATAATTTCTTTGGATTAAAAGCAATCATTCTTTCCAAAATACGATAACCAATTCTACCTGCACCAACAGTTGCAACAACTTTCCCCTCCAAGTCGTATTCTTGCTTAGCAATACCAGCAATATCCCATTTTCCTTGCATAGCCATTTCATGAGCAGGAACAAAGTTTCTGACCAAGGTTAAAATAGTCATCATTGCATGCTCAGCAACAGATTGGACATTGGATCCGGTTACTTCCAAAACGGCAATACCACGTTCATTAGCAGCATCTAGATCAACATGATCAGAACCAACACCAGCAGTAATTGCAATCTTCAAGTTTTTAGCCTTGGCAATTCTTGAACGAGTTAAATAAGCAGGGAAAAATGGAGTGGTGATAACAATTTCAGCTTCTTCTAACTCCTTATCGAATTGAGATGATGGTTCTGGGTCCTTTTCGGTGGTGGTGACAAGTTCGTAACCGCGGGATTCAATGTACTTACGAAGACCAAGTTCATTTTCAATTGTACCTAATAACTTAGGTTGATCTTTAGCGTGTTGACCACCTTGGTAGAGAACTAATAAAACTTTAGCTTTAGTCATGATTGAAATACGATTGAGATTTAAATTGAGTGAGTTTGTTGTTATTGTTGTTGATGAAAGAAGAAAGAATATGATAAATGACGAAGGGGAAATGCCTACATATTTATAGCAAAACTAGGAGCTTTGGATAAATCTTGAGATATTAGCTCAATAGCAGTTAGAATGAGTTTCCGAGATAATTTTTCAAGGTAGGTTCTTTATAGAAAAGTTCGTCAAATTGAGATTATATCATACTTAGTTTTGTCCCCCCACATAAAACTTATCGCGCGTAATTTAAATGTTCCCGTGGCTGCGAATTTAAACGCCTCGGATAAAGAAAGGCTTTTTTCAACTTCTGACTAGGAGGTAGAAAATTACGCGGATTAATTACTATCATATCCAAGAACCCAGTTAATACCTATTGTACTAGGAATTTGAACTAGTCAATAAACCAAAAATTTCATCTCAGTAGTTTTCGAGTCAATTATGTGATTCATGATCCATTCAAGCAACAGACTGCAAATTGGCAAATTTCCAAAGATCCGTTCAGTTGCTGTAATCTATATGAATTACGTAACAATTTTAGAAATTTCTAAAGCTACCAAATCGATGTCGCGTCTCTATCTCAGCCCTCTCTGCATCGAGGAATTAATTAGGATACTCATCATTATCAAATATCAGCTGAGTTTATTGCGTCCGTAGTTACAAAGACCTTCTCTTAGCTTTCCTAGTATTCGTCCCCTCGAGACCTGCTAATTCCGTGATAATTATATCTCAGAAGTTGGCTCTCGTTCATGACTTGGAATTACTAATCCATGTCATATACATTCGTGAAGGTTAAGAGTGCACTTGATCGTACACTTTTCGTGAGCCATTTACCCATCTATCACAATCAATTTGCAACATAGTAGTAAGGTATCGCTTTAGCCACTTTGAAATTAAACCTTAAAACAAATTGAATTTGCAACTATGCCTGACTTTGATGACCTTCTGATGTTGGCGCGCACACTGTGTTGGACTGGGTTACTGTTTACTCATCTTCAAAACTGCAATGTCCAAATCTTGTTGAGAGGTGTGTTACATCCAAAGCGAAACTGTTTCAGTTTGCAACCTTTCTAGCAGTTAAAATTTATTACACTGGTCATCAAATAACTGTCCCTTCTACGCCATGAGAATGATCCAATGTATCACGGGTACCATATAGAAATGTGATATGCTACCTCGTGGAACATGTTTGTAGGATCAATGTAAATGATCTTAAGTCATAATTTAAAAGGGAAGGAACAAGCGGAAAAACAATAAGAAATGCACGTTGTCTAAAAAGCAACACGCGCGTTTAAAATTAAAAACTACTTTTTTTGTAATGGGGTCAACCGTTGGGCAAGTCTAATTATTTCTTTAACACACAAAAAAGTTTGGAACCAACTTTGAAAAATTAAAGATCATCAGAAGATTGCTGTGTTGTTTAAGGAATACACATAGGATATTTATTCTTACGGAATGATAATATAGCAAATAGCCCATTTACCTGTTAATAACATAGTAACCTACCAACTATAAAAGAATATATAAACATAATCTCAGAAAGAATATAATAATAAGTTCCATATTTCATAAATCATCATGCCAGACATATTCAAAATGGACGGATACGACGATGTATCCGAATTATCAACCCAACTTCAAAACACCAACATTTCAATATTCTCACACAGAGACATAACCAACGTTAATACAGACATAAACTACAGACTTCTTCCCGAAATAGTAGTTGAAAATGAGATTGCTAACGTAGAAGAAGAATTAGAAGAAGAAGACATTTCCACTCCCATGGACTATTTCCCCACGGGGGGTATACCTATGCCACACACACGCCAAAGACGAAAATCATCCATAACGGCATCGTATGAGGTTAGAATCAATGAACCATATGTGTCTTCACATAGTAACAATGGTATTGATATATATAAACCTAAACTAAGTGATTTTGAACCCATAAAAGTATTAGGTCAAGGTTCATATGGGAAAGTGTTGTTGGTGAGGGAGAAATCTACAGGAAGATTATTTGCTCAAAAACAATTGAAGAAAGTTTCGTTGATTATTAATGAGTCAACAATTCATCAAACTAACTATACACGAACATTAAATGAAAAGGAAATATTATCAAAAGTTAATCATGCAAATATTGTGAAATTATATTATACTTTTCAAGATAATAATAAAGTATATCTTATATTGGAATATTTACAAGGAGGAGAATTATTTCATCATTTAGAATTAGAAAAATTCATGACGGAAAAGAATGCCAGTTTTTATATTGCTCAAATCATTTTAGCAATTCGATATTTACATTTACATTTAAATGTAATTTATCGAGATTTAAAACCAGAAAATTGTATGTTAAATCAATATGGTCATTTGGTATTAACTGATTTCGGATTATCTAAAGTTGCACTCGATGATGAAAAACGTCATTCAATAACCGGTACTGCTCAATATATGGCTCCAGAAGTCCTAGCAGGTGATGAATATGATTATGCAGTAGATTGGTGGTCTTTAGGATGTGTTGCATTTGATTTATTAACTGGATCAGCACCATTTACAGGGGCCAATACCAAAAGAATATTGGAAAAAATTAAGAATCATAAAAAAACTCTCAAATTTCCATTTTATTTAAGTACTGATGCTAAAGATTTCTTAAAGAAATTGTTAACTATTGATCCTGAAAAGAGATTGAATATTGATGAAGATTTTGCCAAAGTCAAGAAACATCCTTTTTTCAAGAATATTAATTGGAAGGAATTAGAAGAAATTGGTGATGGTGGTGGTGGTGGTAGTGATGGGATTGTTCCTCCTATTTTACCGATAATTACTGATCCTGTCTTGGCTGAAAATTTTGATAGTGAGTTTACTGAATTGTCATTTACACCACAATTGAATGATGTTGGGAAAGATATTTTGAATATTAAAGGGTTTACTTATACAAATCCAAAGTTTTTGGATTCTTTTACCATGTCGTCATCATAGAAACCTTTTATTTTTTTATTTAATTAGTTATAGATTAACCATAAATAAATGTAGATTATGTAAATGTATTATTATACTAGACTAGATATAAATATACACAATAAACCATGAGTAACATATTAATGCAACTTTCCAAACATATAACCAACCGATAATCAAACCTATTCTCCAATCCATACAAATAATTATTCTTAAACAATTTAATAACAAACAACCCTAAAACCAATATCCAAATCTTCAAACTAAACATATACAACACAATCCATTGCCAAGCATATTCATTAATTTCATTCATTAATATCAACAATGGCGATACTTCTTCAATCAATTGTCCAAATCGTTTAAATATAGGATCAATCTTGACTCGAGATGTCAATTGTCCAATGACAAAATGATAATTATACAATATGAAATATTGGAACTTGGAAAATCGATCAAGTGTAGGTTTAAATTCTGCCCGACCTTCAGTTTCAAACAAAGGTAATTCTGAGCCGCTGGAATTTTGTTGTTCTGGTGATTGATTGAGATTATACATTGATAATCTATGTTTGAGTAATGGATATCGTTCTCCTTGGAATTGTGTCATGTCAGGCTGTTTAGGTTTATGACCGATAGGTAATAAGATTGGGAATAACCATTTGAACCAATTTATGAAATCGATAAACTTGTGTGATGATGATGAAGATGATGATGCATTTGTAGTAGTTATAGTTGAAGAACTTGGTGGTTGATCATCATCATCATCATCATCATGAGAATAATCAAATCCGGCACCACCTCCAAATTCAAGCTTGGGTCCATGAGGAAATTTAAGTTTATAATTGCCACCTCCACCTCCACCAAAATGAGTTCCCTGAGTATGCAAAGAAGCTGAATCGTCGTTATCATTAACGCTTTCATCTTCATTATCCAAGGTACAAGATACTTGCTCAATAGGCACATTAATCTTATTGATAATGACTGTATCTGAGCTATGTTGATCGTCTTCAATTCCAAAGTCTTCAAATGTGGCAATGGCGGTTGCTGTATTTAAATGATAAGTATTTCTAGGTGATACTGAATATAATTTATCGATAAAATTTGAACATGATTGGTAATTCCTTAATGTATCTATTGAAGTAATGGTATTCATACTTTTAGATATAGCCATTGGAGTTGATTTGAATTTCTGATTTGATAATGAGTCTTGTTGAAATTGTTTTGGGTCATTGTCTGATTGTTGTTGTTGTTGTTGTTGTAGATTAAATTCAATGGGTAGTTTTTTACCTGATAATTTCTTGGGTGATGATATTGAATTTGTTGAATATAATGTCTTTTGTGAATCATGAGTACAAATTGAATATCGATGGGTGTTGTTATTACTGTATGGGGAATCCTCCTCACCATCATCTTCTTCATTACCATCATTTAATATATTGTTTATTAAATAGTGTACTTCTTCATGATTATTGTGATTGTATTTGTAATGATCTTGATATAACCATACATCATACAACTGTAAAAATTGCTGATAATATGATTTATAATTCAGTGGTGGACAATAAAAGTATAGTTGAGTACTAGTGACATAATAACCTAATGATAAGAAATAGATATTAAATAATGTAATTTGCTGATCATCATCTTGATATTTATAAATGATGATTAACAATTTGATTGCTTCTTGGAATATTGGATAAATGAATAAATCAAAAAAATCTTTCTGTTGAATAAAAGAATTGGATATATTGATGACTTCATGAAGGAAATAGATGATATATGATACTATAGATATTAGTATACCTATACTGAAGTCCATAAACCATTGTTTAAATGATAAAGCTTGTTGTTGTGTATGACGAGGAGAAGAAGAATATAATGATATAAATAGTATAAATTGGAATGATGTTATAAATGCTATAATAGAATAATAGGATGTATTATTCATTATAACATAAATATACTAAGTTATATCAATAATAGTACTTCTTGTCTTGTTAAACTAATTGATAATTAAACGACTTTTCTTATTGAAAACAAATGATTAAGATTTTAATTGGTCTTTATATGTATATTATATATGGACATATATACAATATATATATTATATTTGTTATGAATGATTTAATTTGTGAATTCAGCTTCTATTTTTTTCTTTTGTATTTGTTAACAGTTTACAGTTAACATGCAAAAAATTCTCTTTTTGGAAGGTTGCAATAAATTTTCTCCGCCCCTCACTGTCGGATTACTTTCTCTGCTTACAAATTTATCACGTTGATCTAGTACAATATACATATATATATTAATTATATATACTATATATATGCTGTATTACAAATACTCATACAACACATACTCAACTAAGTTATTCAAAACAAATCCTTTTTCTATCAATTAAATGTGAACCCTTCAAGGACGTCGTCACACAGATTTCACCGTATCTCTCTCTCTCTTTCTCTTATAATTGCCCTACTACTACCACATGTTGACTCCACATTTTATAATTCATGCATTTATACTGCAACCACAACGTTTTTCAAAGATGAGGCAACTTAACAAGGGTTCTATGTAACACATCATGCACTAATGACTAAATTTACATGGATGTTAACTTATTGTACTGCTACTATATGTATGAAGTTCTATCAAATTAATTTTACATTTCACCTTCACACAAATCTCGTGCTATTTTCATTTTTTTCACTTCTAATTAATCTCCAGATCATACTTTATTAGTTTAAATCTTACATTCTAGAAAGCTTTGAACAATTCTCTATGATAGATCATTTGAACAAATATAGTTGCAACAATAGTGCAACCAATGTCAATTTGTACATGTACATAGTAAGTTGAACTTCTTACAAGTTACCTCTGTTTAATTTGGTCGGTTTGGGTGGAGTTTGTATCGATTACAAGTGTCTAAACAAGATTAGGGTAGATGGTGCATTTTTAACTAAGTTGCGTTACTTTATTTGTAGTTTCCGCGCTATATTAGGTAAAATTACTCTACAGATTTAATTATTGATAAGACACCATTTAAAGGTGATATTAATTTTAGAGGATTACATAGATGTTCACCCATTGTAACTTATTCCGTAAAGTATATTTGTACCCCTTTCGCCACTAGCGAACTGCAACTGCTTCTCATTATATTCTAGAATACCTAAACGCGATTTCTTAGAATAAGGACCAAATTTCATAATTCATTGTTAACTTTATTTGAATGACTAAATTTCCGAAGATATCACATCACACTACGGAAGCTTATTTGCCTCTTGAAAATTCCGTGTTTAGTGTCTTGACAACCAACCAACCACCATTAAAATTTGAATATTAATATTCATTCTTTTTCCCTCTTGGTTACCCAAATACACAACAACAACCGAAAGAAAAAAAAATGGAAAATCAAATTTTTTTTAAGTCATTGTTATTTATTTTTTTTTGCAGCCAACAGCAAGAGTCACAGGGAAAACAACAAGCTTACTCTGTGTGTATCATCAATGAGAAGAGGTATAAAAGAATCTACATTTAATTCAAATTGATACGTACACAACATAAATACAAATATTTTCATTTCCTTAGACTAAAACTTTATAACTTATACTCAGCGCGAATGTATATGTTATGTTTCAGTTGAATATAATCAAACAAGAAATCTTCATCAATCAGTTCAGCCTCATCATCTAAACCATATGCCGCAAGTAATGAATTCTTACCTTCTCTTCTCTTAGATATTTGTGGATCGCATAATAAAATAGGTTTTAATGGACGATTTTTAAACACTATGTACAACTTAATTTTATCTTCCAGAGCCCTTAATTCGGGTATTTTACAAAACAATTGGTACTTAATGACAATATTCAATTCATGAATACTCATTAATCTATCTTTTCGTAATTTGAAATTTATCGTATTATCAGGATTAGTATAATCATCATAAAATAGCTTGATTTTTAAATCATTATCGATTTTTAAAGTTGTTGAACTGGATCTAGATAATCCAAATTCACCTTCACTAATCACAGGAGGTCTTTCAACTCTTCTATCAGGCATAGATTCAATAATCGAATTTGGTGGACTGGGTAGTCTCAATGATGGATGTTCAATAGGGGTAACTACTCTAGGTGGTGGTGGGGTAGTCGAGGTTCTAGCAGTGTTGTGTGATCTGGATGATGATGATGTTGGTGTGCGTACGAGGTCAGTTTTGTAAGCCAATGGTGGTGGTGGTGGTGTTAGTGGATGCAAACTCTCTGGAGATCTTGGTGCGTCGTCTTTAATTGTGTCTTCGATTGTGGTGATTGTTAGTTTTGGTTCTAGAATTTGAGTTGGAGTACGTGAGTGAGTTGGATATTGAAGTGGTGGAGGTGGTGGTATTGATGGTGATTGTTGTTGTTGTTGCTGTTGTTGTTCCTGAGAATCTTTCTTCTTTTTGAAGATTCTTGTTGATAATCTTCGAAGCATAATTCGATTTCTATTGTTTTTGTTTGTTTGTTTTGGTTGATTGTCAATGCACCATATAAATAATGAGGCGATTGGAAAAATCTTCTGAACAAGAAGAAGAAGAAGAATACAGGGAGATATCGTGAGGGTTTTATAATGAGTTTATATTCTACAAGAAAATTAGTTCATTCAAATTTTTACGTCACTTTGTTACTAACATTGTGTGATGATCCCAAATGTTTAGAAGGTGTTCTAGCACCATTTGGAACAATAACAAACAATAGATTAGAGTAATTTCTAAAGGTATCAATAAATAAAATTCACCTTTAAAACAGTTTGGGACTTCTAAACAACCAACCAACAATAAAATCGAAATATCTTTGTATTCATTGTTTTTGTCATACCTACCTTTGTGTTTGAGTTCTAATGTTTCCCCTATTAATCGGCTTAAAATCTTAAAATTTTGTGCATCGATTGTTTTGGAGTTGTTAACCGTTGATTGGCTCACTGCTGGGCTTCCCAAATTAATTAATACCAACTTAAAACCAAAGTACAAAGTTGGTTTATGCTCTTTCAAGATTTTTACAACTTAATCCGAAGTTAACCACTTTATGTCAAGATTTTATGCATGCACTGAGATAAAAATGTGTATGTTCATATCTAATTCTTTTATTGCGCCGATCTGAGACAGCCTTAACAAATAAGGTTACAGATCTATGCATCATCAAAGAATGTAGCCACTTTTCTCTTACATTCTTCCAAAACTCGCTTCAACAAAGGGGAAGCGATAAAAGGATATTTACGACACGCATGAGAAAAACCGTTTCGCGTCTTGCTTTTAACAAAGGGTGAAGTAAGCTAAACTACGATTTGATGTTTCCTGAATTTTCATGGTTATTACAACAACCGAGGTGCAAAACCAGACGCGTTTGTGAAAATTTTAGGAAATTGACAGGACTCTCGATGAGTGGTGATATATACATATTACGTATTGAAAACTACTATACAATAGAACTCGCAATGTATGACAATTGATATTTGTAATCGACCTGTTCTATTAGAACAATGGAAATTAGGAGAAGAAGCGGTTATTAATTTGATTCTTCCAACCAAAATGGAAACATTCTCATTTGCACGAGGGAAACCCTCAGACTTTAAGGTTCTTGCGAAGCATAGACCTAATAAATACAGGTGTTCAGGTGATAGCACAAACCACTTTCTTCGACGCTTAATCATTCTCCATCTCAGGGAATGAAGGTGAAGAAGAACACACAGGACATTCATTGGTCGTACATATTGGCTCCTATGGAAACCCACAAAAACCCATTATATTTTTCTATGAAATATGAATTATAATCATAAATTATTGACTTAAATTAACTGTCATTAGAGTCAGTAGGCATTTTCCTTTCTTATTCCTTCATTTCTCATCTTCATTCTTGACATCATCAGAAATACTAGTTCGCTTCTTTATATCCTCTATACCATCAACCAATCTAGGAAATTCCTTTCCCAACTTATCACCCAACACATCTCTCAATTTGGCAAACCCTTGCATCTTTCCCTTTAATCTAGCGTTACTTTTTGCAGTTACTTCGATGAATTCACGAGTATAAATATCAGGATTTCTTCCATCTTCTATATATGATATAACGTCAATTGGAATAGGATATTGACTAGTAAATGGACTCGATGTTAGTCCTGATAATTGACTGACTACTTGGTTTGTCTTGTGGATTAACGCTGTATGAGATTGTTGAGTTCCTTGGTTGTCATGAACTAGTACTCCTAGTTCTATAAATGATTCTATCAATGCCAGTAGTTGTTCCGCTGTTGCTATTAGAGGTTCTGTATCTTGTTTATTGGGATCTAGACTCGCTGTTGTCATTGATTGATTGTTGATGGGTTTTTACTATGGAGAAATTAACGAATGTTTAATAAATTTTGTTATGACGGATTTTTAAAGCAAGAATAATTAGACAGAATTTTCTTTTACTTTTCTTTCGAAATGGTTTTTTTAAAAAAAAAAATAAAATTGCAATTTAATTGAAGATTAAAGCAAAGATAGAAATCTTCCAACTCTTGGTAACCAGCAAACTACTTCGTAAGCTATTATAAAATTTATTAAAAAAGAGTATGATAATTACATTATCGTATAATAGAGAGAAGTACTTGGCTCTTATAGAGAACAAGCAAAAGTCACTATTTCAAACTTCGGCTGCAAGAGAAAATAACGTAACCGAAAATGCAACTAATACAACATACCCCAATACCACACCCACCACAACTACAACAACATTAAGTACTTCTTTGCAAATATCTACACCCAAGCCGACAAAGTTTGTTACATTGCGTTATAATATAAATAAATCACCAATAAGAATTCAACGACAAACAAGAATTAGAACTCCAACTCCCCAAAATAGTCCGTTTACAGGTGGATTAAATTTCACTAGTATCATGCCTGATACTTCAACTATCACATCCCTAAACTCTAGTCCAATTAAAGAAGTAAAGCGAGAATTGCAGGTGGAGAACACTAGAGATCTGAGTAGCTCTGGAAATCTGGGATTGTCAAGAAGAATAAGAGATATTGACGATGCGATTAATTTTATGCAAAAATATGATGAGATGTATTGGATAAACAGCAATAAGAATCATGATTTTGAGAAAGATGAAGAAAGTAACGAGTCAATTATTGAGCATAACCAGTCAGTAGAGAATAGTTGGTTTGATAGTCTAAATATCGTAGCCGATCGATTACATTTTTTGAGAGAAGCGTATAGAGCGATTCAACTTGTGAAGAAAAAGAAATTATCAAGAAAATTTGATCTGCTACTACCTAGTTCTGGTAGTTTACCAGTGTCGTCTTCAACATCAGTTGTTGGAGGTGGTGATGTTACTGCTAGTCCATTAAACCTGGATGTTGATTTGCAGACAATGAGATTGGAATCAGGAAGGAAATTTCTTGAAGAATACGAGGATGACGATGGTGCGTTGGAAGAAGAGGATGAAAGTGAGAGTAATCAAACTGATACTTCTATTGCTGCATTAGCAAAACGGCAAACTCGTAGTAGAACTTCAGTATAATGTTATTCTTTAACATAGTGTGTAACATCTAATGAAACATGACAATTTATAATAGTGTCGCGACAATAAATGCGACAATTTTGATTAATTAACTACTGGACGAACCATTTGAAGAACAAAAAAAAAAACGTTGAAGTGGAAATTATTTCTGATAAATTGGTGTTTCTTATCGGAGACCTTTCACCAAAAACTATCTCAATTTACTAATATCCCCCACCCACCCACTCATTATGAAGCCAGTAGTGTCCACATTCCAAGCTTATTGCTGTACTATATTATCTGCATTCGGTGTTGTTATATTATCTGTCATTGGATATTTATTCAAGACCAATAGTGAATCCTTCATGGGTTCTATCAATGATCCTGAAGATGGTGAAGCTGTTGCATCCACTGTGTTCAAAGCTGTCTTTGTCTATTTAGCATTTTTACTCTTCTGTGGTTCACAAATCGTCTTGATTAAGAGACAAGATAGAATTCAATTGAGTTGATTCATGAAGAATTAGAAAAAGAAAAGCATTTCGGTGGTATACCCAAATTTTAATATAATTTTACATTTCATTTCAATTAGGAGAGCAATTACCTTAATTTTCAACTTAATATTAATCAATTAGTTTCTGTTTTATAGAAAAATAAACGTTCGGTTTTAAAATAAAAACTTTGGGAGTGTATGATTGTTCTTACAAACTAGGAACGCTGTCCCTTCCATCTTTCCAACTAACTCCTCCTTTCCAATCGCAGACATCAAGAACTAATTGTCTCACATGATTAACTTCTTCCCTAGTTGCACCATTATTAACCGCCCCTCTCAAATGACCTTTCACTTGTGGATTAACATCCTGAGGAATCATACACGAAATAGCAGAAAGTGAAGTTTCCTTAGATGGTAAAACATCAACAAAACTCAACAAAGGAGAATAGACATGATGATATATATAGTTCCATAAATCAGGATAGGCATCCATTAATGCGTTCTTTATCCGATGATTAATTTGGTTGGTGTATATCGCATTCCAAAAATCCGAACCCCTAGTTAATTGTCTTGAGACTTGATGAGAGTCAACTATTTCGGGGGTGATTGTGCCGTCTATAAATGATTCATGATATTCTTGGGATTTGACAATTGGTGCACGTTTGAATTGTTTTGGAGGCGGGAGAAGGGAGGTTGGAGTGGTGGCTTTTAGAGCGACCAAAGCGTTGATTGCCTTTGGCATTCCTGACATTACGCTTGTTTTCAATAGAACTTCTCTCAACTTGTCTACAATTATCCGTTGACGTTTATTGCATTCTTCGACGGTATTATCTCGTCTTTGGATTTGATGAGTTGTAGGTACTGGTAATTCGAATTCTGCATTGTTTGAGGTTTCCAATGCTTGTGTAGCTAACTGAAGAATATACTCATCTGATATAGCTTCTTCATAAGAACAATATTCAAATAATTGTTGGCGTAAGGCAAATCGGAAAACCGCGGTTACGTCATCTACCAAGTTTAGTTCGGAAAGACAGGCGACTGTGTATAAATACCAACTATCGTGTAGCTCAGGATATGAGTATGCCAATCTGACTAACCTTTCTGGATTCAAGATCGACATAGCTAATAGAGATGGAAGAAGAAGTGTTAACGACTAATAAAATTATCCAAAGGGAATAAAAAGTTTCTGCTATGGGGCAAGATAAATCTGCGGAAAACCGTTGAGCAGATAACAAATGTTGAGCTCCAACAAATGTTGAGTTACACATTTCTGCCTTGTCGATCCTACGTTTTCTGACCCCCCCCCCCCCATTAGCATCTCATGAACAGAAAGTTACAATTTAATCTGTCAACACCTATTGGATACTTTCCTTGTTTCATTGTTTGGTATTGTTCTAAACAAGTCCCTGCCTTCTTGTTCCATTTCCAGTTTTGAGTATTTTTTTATGGTCTGCAGTATCCCTGGAACACAATCACAAAGGGCATGACCAACAATCAAGATGTTAAACCTGAATACTTGCGAAAATGTTACTACTTGAACAAAAATAAATGAGAAAAGATCAATATTACAATTTCTCTATATCTATGTACTCTGTATCATAAATAGTCACTGTCCCTGTACGAAATGAAAAGAATGCAATTGCGCTCTTCTAAGTATAAAATACTCATACTTGAAGTCCCGTGATATGGTTTGGGATAATTAAACATGAATCCAATTGAAGAATGCGAAGAGTAAAGTTGGAAGAGCAGTGTATACTCTCGAAGACCTGGTATCGGTTTACATAATTTTAAGTGTTGAAGTTTTACTAACTCATTTATATAATGCCTATAAATCACTATCATCATTTGGTTGTATCCTACAACTTCGCTATACGTTCTTTACCCCCTTGCCATTCAATTCCACCTCTCCAGTCACAAAGGTCAATAACCATAGATCTAACATCGTTTAATTCTTCCTTTGTGGCACCGTTATTAAGAGCACCTCTTAAATGACCCTTCAATTGTGGATTAACATCTTGAGGAATCAAACAAGCAACAATACACAATGAGGTTTCTTTACCAGATAATATATCAGTAAAACTCAATAATGGCGCATAACAATGATGATAAGCAAAATACCATAAATCAGGATAGGCACTCAACATTTGTTGTCTAATTCTAGTGTTTATCTTATTGGTATATACCGCATTCCAAAAGTCCGAACCACGCTGTAAATCACTTTGGATTTGTTTTGAGTTAATAGAACTTCTTGAAATTGGTCCGTCAATGGTTTCAACAGTTGAGGGACTTTCATTTGAAGATCCAAACCTTGTACCACCAACATCTTCGCTCACGATTGATGAAGACGAAATATGTCCTGGTTGAACTATTAATGGACGTTCAGGAACAACACCGGAGCGTAAACTGGTTGGAGTAGAGGATTTTAAAATCATCAAAGCATTGATTGCCTTCGGTAATCCAGAAAGTGCCACACTCTTTAAGATAACTTCTCTAATTCTGGAAGTAATTTTATCTTGAGCACGATGAATATCTTCTGCTTTTCTGTATTTGAAACTCAAAGGTAAACTTTTGTAATAGGTATGAGGAATTAATAAATCTGGTAAATTGACCCCAACAGCAGTTAAATCGGCATACTTTTTAGCTGACTTAATTGAATCCTGAGCCAATTGAAGAATATACTGATCGGTGAGAACAGATGACTCATCGTGAGGCACTTCTAATAACTGTTGTCTAAGCGCAAAGTGATAAACCCGAGGGATTTCCTGGGGTCTATTGATGACTGTGAGACAAGCAGCTGCGATTAAATACCAAGTGTTGTGGAGGTTTGGGTATTTGTAAGCCAATCTTACCAATCTCTCTGCTGTTAACAATGACATCTATACCTTTCAACTAACTAGTTCTTAACACTGATCTAGAAAAAGTATAAGGAAATAAGACTTTATGAACATGAAAAATAAACCTGGAGGGGGCACTTAATAATTTGTCCCGCATTTACTTTCCTAGTTAGGAAGACGATCCGGGTAATATAGTTCTATTTTATTAACCTCGGTAAATACGTACCTACATACATACGTTCACGAACTATGATTTTACAATTTTATTTAATCCCTACTCCTAATACTTGACCTTATCCAACTTTTACTAATTCCATCCTTTAAACGTTTCCCATTCTCACTAGTCCAAAACCCCATTGCCCAAAAATGTTGTAAACTCTTAAAAACTGGTGCGATTCTGGCATTGAATTGTCTAAATGGGATATCTTGATGTTCGGAGAACTCTCTAGGTAATTTATCCACCAATATCTTGTCTGTAAGTTCTTCAATACTATGTTGTTCCAATAATTTATCTATTTTGGAATTTGCTACTTCCGTTGAAACGGAAGCACTAGATGTTTTGTAATCTTGGAGATTGTTATTTCCCGGCATTGTCTCCCATGGTCTCATTGTTTGATCAAGAGGTATCCATCGTTCAGTATTTCTCCATAATTCCGAACCTACCATTTCTTTTATTCTCAGCACTGCTCTCTTGAAAGCAAACTTCTCGTCATCTCCTGTAAATGCTTTCATATTCTTATAATCCACCAGTGCAGCTTTCGGAGAATCCTCATCAGAGGATTTCTTTACCGAATAATCATCATATGTCTTCATCTGCTCTTGATCATAGGTGGATATATTAGGTCTATATGGATTCAGCAAAGCTATGGATGTTTTTGCAAACATTTCTTCATCTTGTACTTCCAATCTAGTATCATTAAAATCTTGATCGTCTTGACATGCTTTCAAGTATGTCATTAATTTCTCATTTTCAAAATGTAAAACATCTGGAAAGAAAAGATGGTCTATTTCCACTTCGCATCTCATGAAAAATTGACATTTGGATTCATATATAGCGTCTAGTAAAGTTATGAATCTTCTTGCTTCATTTTTCATCTTGGTGGTCATTATGGGAACATTGTCTAGAATTATAGTTTTGTAAGTTGATGCAATGGTGATATAATCTGACGAACAATGTAATCCTTGACAGATGTGCTTGAAATCTAGATAACAAACGGTATTGTTATTAAATGTGAGTGGGATATTTGTGGTTCTATTGTAGACTGTAACTGAAGATGGTTTCCCACCTAAATCAGCAAGCTTGTAAACCGGTGAGTGTTGGGGCATAGATAATGCATTGGTTTTGATCAAATCCAACCATTCTTGTTCATGAGTATCAATCTTATCTTGTTTAACAACTAAGTATGGTTCAACATCCGATTCAGCAGCGAAATAAGTCCGGTAGTCTTTAGCTGATTTCATATCGACACTTTGACATCTTGAATTCAAAATACCAGTAAAATCCCGAAACTTTTGTTTATGGAATTGGTTAGAATACAATTCCTCTGGTAACTTATTTGAAGTAGCAACTAATACGCCTCCCAATTTGAAATAATAAGTAAATAAAATCTTAATAATATTTGCCAGGGCGATGTCCGGTAATACAAACTCATCCAACATCAAAATCGTATTCTTATTAATCATTTTTTGAGCTACCTCATACAAAATAAATTCATTTTCCATGGTCCTTCTCTTCAACATCTTCCCATTTCCCATAGTAGCTGTAAATAATCTTTCATTTTGGATTCTATGCATTTCGTTAAAAACCCACAAGATGAAATTATTATAATGCCATCTCATTTTTGATTTATGTGGTAAACTGGCTGCAAAAATGTCCATCAACATAGATTTCCCACAACCTACCTCTCCATTAACCAATAGTCCTTGGGGTGAGTTGAAATTATACAACTCTTCTTCATCAGTGAGATATCTGATAATTTGTTTCCGTTCATGATCGGGATCAATAAATAAATCGCGGATTGCGTTAAATTTCAAAGGTGAATCTTTGTTCATGCCTTGTTCGCGAGCTTCTCGTTCTGCAGTTTGGAGTTCAAGTTTTCGAAGAAGTAGGCTTAGTCTGATCAGAAGATCTTGCGGTGGGGTATAATCTATAACTCGATGATAAAGTTTTTGAAATTCTTTCATTACTCGAACTTGTTCGGGGTCTTTCTCTAATAGACCAGCTTGAATGTAGTTTTGGTATATTATAAATGGATCGGTTATGCTTACACCATTATTATTGGAAGTTGTGCTATTGTTGAGTTGGTGTACTGGTAGTCTTCCTTCAACACCTTGCACCCCACTGGTCATCAAAGAATAATATCTTCGGGAATAGCTTCGGAAATAGCAACAACTATACAACAGCGATATCTGTTTCCAAGTTAAATATCTCATTGTGGTTCTGAATGTTAAGATTTATATTAGACAAGAGGCTCCAGAATACCAGAATCAACCCTATTTATAAACTTTTTAAGAAGATCTGCCCTTATCAGATCAAATTGATCAATTGTTGGGAATTTTAGAATTAAGTTAATTATTTTTTATTCTCACATCTCCGAATCGCGGATAATGATTTTAACAGGTAACGTTACACCGAACTATTTCTTTTTTATCTCTATGACATTTCTATTAAAATGCATATTTAATTATGACTGCTCTATGTAACAAAAATACTTATGTATACAACCCTTTTACAACCTATTTCCCATCGGGATTCTCTTTCCCATCAAGAATCATCTGAGCAAATTTCCTATCTAAAGAATTCGACAATCCATTCATTTCTTCATCACTTCTGCCATATAATTCGAACCACCATTTTACATCGGCAAAATTAAAGAAAAGAACACCATTATCAAGATTGCTTCCTTCAACTTCTTCTTTCTTATACATTGGATTTAAAAATTCGCCAGGTCTAGAATTGAAATAGTCCCAAACACAAACAGTTGATTCATGGACCTTGTAAGTTTCAAATATTTCATATTCTGAATCACACAAAAAACTCCCATATTGACATGAATAGTAATGATAGAATAATCTCTTGAGAAATCGGCTGTTGAATTCAAATCGGGATGGATGCTGACGATATATCTGGAATACACAATCCAAAAATTGGTGGAATACAGGAGACCTATCACTCGAGCCACCATAAATAGAAGTAGATGACGTTAAACGACCATTCTCTTGGGGATCTTCCGGTGAGGGTGATGATAGGCCGCCTTGGGCACTGTTCTTTATCTCTCGAGCTGCACGCGCTGCCCGTTGGAGGAATGATGTGACACTTGCCCCAGCCGCCGCTGCTGCGGTCTTAAGGTCGTTGGCCGATGGTGTTTCACTTACCACACTTTCAACAGATGTTTCTGATATTTCATCGCCGTTTCCGTTGGAAACTACTTTCTTATTGTCATTCGAAAGTGAGTTCTTTGGATCACTCTGCTTCATTATTGCGCCTATACAACCTCCATGATCTGCTCTGGTGGCATACTTGAATCCAAAGGATCTCCATTCTTTTTCTATTAAGATCATAAACCCCTTGATTGTTCTGTAATATGGATCAAGACATAGTTGAGACAATGCAGAAACTTGCGATGTTCTATCCCAACCATCTGAACAGTGTATAATTACGTTGGTATTATTTAAATGGATTGATTTAGTAATCCGATCTACTGATTGAAGGATAATGGAAAGTCGATGTAGCCATTGTGTTTTAGTTAACGCCTGTTGTAATGCAGTTCCAGAAGCTGTATTTGCGTTGTTGGGATTTGCAGGATGTTTATCAAGATCATTTAATATTGCAGTTAACTTGTTCAACGAATCCCTAATGACATGGATATTATCAATATTACAGAAAATCTTTTCAACATGTCGTACATTCTTGGAATTGTTTCTTTCATACTCAGGACTTGCTGATAAAGAAGGACTGACTTCTTTGTTTGCACTGGCTTGCTTTCCACGATAATTGTCAACATTTTCTGTACCTGCGCCCAAGGCATGCTGTCCGAGAGCATTTGCAATTGGTCTCAAATCAATCAATAAATTTCGCTGTGGTTGATCTTGAAACGCATCATCTTCAGTTAATCTCTCCTGTCGCTCTAACTCTTGACACTGCATAATCTCTCCAATTAACTTTTCATCTTGTATAGATCGATTTTGAAGATTTAGCCCAACTAGAGGTTGTGCGCATCTTGCTATGACATTGCCATTGACATTTCCTCGATGTTTATAAACAACAGCTGGGATTCTACTCTTTGATCTGAACTTTGCAGCATGTTTCAAAACGTTATCGGAGATGGAATTGGGCACAATAAACACTTTGGGATATGAAGGACAGAATCTATAGTCATCATTGATACTTGAAACTCGCCAGTAAGTGGAATCTCCTAATAGTCCCAATCGGCTATATTCGTCAATTTCATCATATATATCCCATCCCTTAGTTTCTAGCGTTTGCTCTAACATGTTTGGTCTATATTCATATGCATAAAGAGCTCGAATATCATTTTCTGTCTTGGGAGCCGTAATCAATGCACTTAAATTATCAAAAGCTTCGGAACAGATTGTGTCATTTAAGAAATCAAACGAATAGAAAGTAAAGTCTTTACATTGAATTCGAATGTGTGATGCAGTATAATGATCGAATCGTTCATTTGACATTCGTGGTGGCGATACGATGGTTGTAGCATTATTGGAAGTACCCTTGTTGATATTTATATTGTTATTGTTTATCCAGAATGATCCTCTTGCTTTTGATAGTCTTTCTATAATTGGATAGCAAATCCATATTTCTCTTGGTTGTGGTGCTGAATTGGCAGCAGCAGTAGATACTGATGATGATGATGGAGGTATGAATGTAAACACCAAGTGGTATGGTGATAAGATTAATGTTCCTGCTATGTGATAACCTCTTCTATTCAATATTACGTCATTGAATGTCAATACTTTCAGTTGATCCATGATTAAAGGAACAGACCAGCTTGTCTAAATGAACTTATCTATCAAAATGTATTTATATGAAGGTTACTGATCAGTGATGGAAGCAACCCAAAGCTTGTTACACTGTTACCAACCAAACAACCCAAACCGCCCAAAAAGGCAATCAGAAAAGAAAAAAATATTTTGCTTTCTTTTGTGTTTAATTGCCAACCAGTCAGCGAAATCTGTTAAACCCAAATTAACTGTTACTAATAGGTATATATATATTTATAGTTAAGTCTATAGACCTGGTTGACAAAACTACGTCAACGTTATCGGTGTGACTATTGCGTTATTATAGGTGAAATGGGACAAATTGAAATTGGAAATAGCATATTGTTGCTTTCGCATTGTGCTCTAGGTTGTCATAGGTCAATATAGAGGATAATATCGAGTAAAGAATTGCCTGATAAACTAGCGCCTTACCTTATAGAATCATAGAATGACTACTCCCTGTCTTTGGAGTAATTAATTAACTAGTTAAACTGATTGAAGAATGAGAGAATGCCGTTATATCCATACCAATTTACAATGCGATTTATAAGACGTTGGAGATACTAAAGTATTCATCTATAAACCTTCAAATTTACGAATTCCATGTTCATGCTTTTGTAAATTATGAAGTTGTTTGGTAGTTAGCTTCTTCTCTTTAACCTTTTTGATTGGTGCTACCTCTTCCTCTTCCTTTTCCTCTGAATCCTCCTTTTTGGTCAATTTGTTGATATCTATGGTTCTTCTCTTTGGTTTTGATATAGCCTCAGTGAGACCTAGTCTCTTTCTACGGATCGGTTCTTCTACATCTTCTACTTTGTCCGGATCCTCTTCGTGCTCATCCTCTTCTTCACTACCAATATCTTGCTCACCTTCAGAGTTTGAACTGAAATCCAGTGGCTCCAAACTTTCATCTTCGCTTCCACTTGATGCAGACCCGAGAGCTTCGTCTTCATCTCTAGATTCCTCTAAATCACTTTCTATTTCGTTCTCTTCTTCGGCGACGTCTTGATTAGACCAAATCTTCAAAGTATCCATTCCAGCACTAATCAATCTGTAGTCATAATCAATATCCAAAATACCGACTTCATCAACAGCACCATACTTTCCAGCTGCAAGAGAATGAACTCTTGTTTCAACAACCTTCCCCTTTTTGTAATTAACTCTATGCAAAAGACCTTCACTATCTCCACACCAAACTGAGTTCACCATTTCCTCGTCATCGGCATTCATAGTAGGTATTATAGCATCTATAGATGCTGCCTTGTTAACTTTAATTCTAGATAATTGGTCCATTAACTTATTCTTTGAATTCTTCCAGATAGTGATTATCCCTTCTCCATGTGCAACCAAAACAGTGTCATTCTTGTTGTCGGAAATAAAGTCGGATGGGAAACACATCGAAAGTAATTCGTCTTCTTGATTGTCGGACTGAGTGATTATTCCCTTTCGTATATCTATGTGAGAAAGTGTTGTTGAACCGAGAGTGAGGTAGTGATATGCTGAAACCGCAGGCATGGCCAATATATGATTAACAGAATCGTCATGAGCTTGGCTAACTTTGAACTTTAATGATGAACTAGTGCTACTTAAATTAGCACTATCATACACCAAAACATGTCCATTTTCGGTACCTGCTAATAAGAATGCATGAGTAGTTGAATGACATAATTTCGTAATTGAATCATTTGGATTAGGATAGTCTGGAGTTACTGTATGCTTTCCAACAACTTTCCCTGTCTCAGTAGCTGCACGCTTAATCATATGATCAGTTCCTACAGTATAGATATACTCACCAACTGAATTTTCCAATGGTTCAAAGATTGCATGACGGCAAGAACCCTTATGTCTCTTGGTCTTCCAACTTGTAGTAATTACAGATTCGTTCTCAGTCAGAATATCAGTATTGTCCTTAATGATGGTCCACCATTTCTTTTTCAGTTGAGACACAGATGTATTCACTTGGGAAATCTTACCCTTTGCAAATGCTTCTTTCTCTGCTTCTAATATGGCTTCTCGTTTAGCTTGTTGTCGTTCTTCTAATTGTTCAGCATTGTATGTGTTACAATAGACGTGACCAGTAACTTGACCAGATATTAATATTGGTTTGGTGGGGTGAGCTGCAACAGTAAACAATGGGTCTTTATAATTGAGTTCAAGGATTGGAGAAACAGATGATTCCAAGGCTTGAGCAGCATTGGCTGCGTTTGATTTCCTCTTCCCCATACTTTTCTAGAGTTCCTTTTGGTGTCTTGAGGAGAGATGAGATGCGATGAGACTTGAAATTTATTTTTCTACATACTTTATTAACAATGCAAAATTTATTAAAGGACTTTACTTCATAAAACACTAACAGAAAACTCAATTAAAATTAAAAAATTCAACAAATTGTACAATTAACTATTAACTGGTTGTCTTTCTAGAAGATATCACCTGTGTTACCCAATCTCTTAGCCTGTCTTTCTTTCCAATACTTTCCATTAAATTCCCAAAAGAGATCACCAGTAATTGGATGCTTCTTCTTGATAAACCAGTTAGGAGTGTATTGCTCATTATTCTCTTCTCTTCTCTTTCTAGCTTGTCTTTGTTTAACTTCAACACGATGTTTCTCGTCGGCAGCAAGATCATATTCACCATTCTCCATCGCTCTCTGATCTGGTCTTAATCTGGTATCTGTTGGAGCTATCCATTCCTTTAAATTATCATCAATACCATTCAAAGTAATAGCAAACAGTGTCAAATTAAACGGGACCTTTGGTCTAGGGGCAACTTGCCATACCAAGAATTTCTGTCCTGAGAAAGGATCAGTAGTTGTAGTTGCCCTGACTCCAGATTCTTCAAGTAAGGAATTTCTTCTTGGACGGCCATCTACATCGGGTACTGATTCACTATGTGGGATCTTCTTAGCATAAATTCTCGAATTCCAATATCCACCCATTGCCCATTGTGCGCGACCGTTACGATCAATAGCTTGGCCTGATAATTGATATGCCGAAGAAGCTCTCCATCCTCTTTGTTTCATGTCTACTATAATCAGATCTCCTGTGGTATGATTCTCGACAATCATCTTACCATAGTTATCAACAGTAGGATTTCCCAACATGATACCAACAACAGCGGTGTTGACCTTTTTCCATGAATAAAGTTCCTCATGGACTATTTTACCGTGCTTGTCCTTGACTCCTCTATCTGGACGGAGAGCACAGAACATTCTACCCAAATGTTTGAAATCGAATGATCTACCATAAAACTTTGAATCAACCGCGTTTTCACCGTAATAGTTCCACTTTGGTGCATCAGCATGACAAGCACTGATAGGTGGATGATGACTAACTTGTTCCACGATCAAACGATAATCTTGATCAGGACGGCAATATTCAAAGGTTTCTCCTAAAAGTGGATTGAATGGTTTAGCAATTCTATCAATAGTTGAAGAGTATTCCGTGGCAGCAAAAGTAGCAACATAAATCAAACGTAAGGTGGAATCATCAAATTGACAAGCTTGATCCAATAACAGACAATATTCAATGTCTTCAGTTAATCTTTGCAATA
Source organism: Hemisphaericaspora nanyangensis (assembly GCA_030557635.1). Classification (NCBI taxonomy): domain Eukaryota; kingdom Fungi; phylum Ascomycota; class Pichiomycetes; order Serinales; family Debaryomycetaceae; genus Hemisphaericaspora; species Hemisphaericaspora nanyangensis. Next base: position 372,869 of record JAKTPO010000007.1, on the reverse strand, counting down.
ATGAAGTAGGTTCATTGAAGGAAACGGGTAAAGTCATTCTAGTCATATCTTTACCAATCATAGATTTCAAAATTCCCCAAAGTCCAACTTTTGGTCTATTATCTTCATCCATTGATAATTTCTTTCTAGGTGGATTCTCATACCCTTTAAATGAATCTTCTTGCTTAATCAATTCAAGAACTTCCCTCTGTACTCTATTGTATCTGTCTTCTTCGGTTTCCACAGGGACTTCCTCTTTAACAGCGGCGACCTTTTCTTCTTCAGGGCTAACTTCTTTTGGTGGTAATTCTTCTTCTTCTACTACTTCTCGTATTGGGCCAACAACTCCAACGAGTGGTGGAGATGTCAACACTTCATCAAACTCGTCCGCGTCGAAAAATTCATCATTATCGGAATCACCACCAAGGATATCATCAATTAGTAAATCTACTCCTGTTTCTTGGGCTTTTTCATCTGCCTTCAACTTTTTATCGACTTCTCTAATCTGTTCTTCATCTGGCTTTGGGCTTAATGCTCTAGTTGGTGAATAAGTATCTGGCCCTGACCCAGTCTTGGAAGGAGCGGGAGAGGCAAGTTCCTCTTCTTTGTTTTGCAATCCTATCAATTTCTTCAATTGTTTCTTTTGATCTTGGAACTCTGATAATTTAGCCTCACGATCTTTCATTTCTTTTTCTAATTGACGGATGGAACTTTCCCATAATTTGTTAATTTCTAATTGTCTCTCTAATGCACGTTTCAACTTTCCATCACGGGTTTCAATAGTATTGTTATACTTTTTGATCAATTCAGCAATGGATTGGATGGTGGCTTTTCCGACCTCAAACACTTCAGCTTCCTTCGTTCCTGGTACAAACTTTTCGTCTTTGTTCACTTGATCGAACAAATCAATTAAACAAGCTAATTCAACATCAAGGGATCGTTTCAAAGCGGCTGCTTGGTCATTGAAGGGGGTTAAATCTCTATCAGACTCGGTGTCACTATCATAGTCATCTTCATCTCCCTCAATATCATTAATACCATATTCAAATCCAGAAGAATTTCGGCCACTAGCTTGATCATCCATACTTGGGCGAGACAACATATTTCTGGCTAAATCATCTTGAGATTCAGTGAAGGAAGCGAGCGAGACCTGACTAGAAGCTCGGTTATGACCCTTGAGTTTTCTTCCAATTCTGGTAAGACGATTAGGTTTCTTTTCTCCATTTGTACCAAGGAAATCAGTGCTGAGTCTCAGTGGGGCGCTTTCCATGACAAAAGCTTCCTCGCTCTCAACCACTGTTGCACCAGTAGATAACCTCTTTCTCTTCAAGTTATCTTTGGCCAAGGTAATTGCATTCTGTAATGTCCACACCCATCTGTTGGTTTCGATTGGGTGGTTGGCCTTCAAATGCCATCTGAGTCCATTTTTACCCAAGATTTCAAATTTCAGTTTTTCGGAAGAATCTAAATGTAATACAGAATATGCTAAATTTAAAGATCCACGACAAGCATTATTCGTATCATCTTGATTGGTATAATATGAGAGAATCCCTTGCTGATCTAGAATGAAATATCTCAATTTATAACCGGAAGCGAAATTAGTCCATTTACGCAAGTACCCTTTATAAGTGGGTGCATTACCAGTTTTGATAGCATTACTTGTTGAAGCTACTGGATCCATAATATTCTGATCTTTTCTGGCAGTCTTAAGCAACCTTTTCAAACGATCATTAGAATGGACTAAATCAATTGGCAATTTTCCTCTCTTGTCTCTTTTAAACGGATCACCGCCGTGCTTTAAGATCCAGTCACACATTTCAACATCGTTCTTGGAGATAAATTCATGGAGAACAGTGTTACCGGTCTCAGGATCAGCACCATTAATATCCAATAATTCCGATGCCCTTGGATTGTTGACTAACAAGTTTTCTAAGTTTTGAAAATCACGATTGCTAAAATACTTTCTTAAATCCCCGGCTGCTCTTTCAACAAATTTAGCACGTTCAAACTGCATCAATTGAGCAATGGTGACATCTTTGCATACTTCGACTGGTTGCTTTTTATTTAAATTGACAATGGTATCATTAATATTTGGCAACGATAACAAATATTTGACAACATCTAATCGGTTAGCCAATGCTGCCAAATGCAATGGAGTGTTGCCATCCTTGTCTTGAGCATTAATATCAAGATCATATTTTTCCAGATCAGAGATTAAGTATTGTAATACATTTAATGAAGCTACCTGAACAGCATAATGTAATATCGTTTCTTTCAATTGAACAATATCTTGAGATTGTAACGTCTTTGTTTCACAAGAAGCCAATTCATTTATGATTGTATCGATTTTGTCGTGATCGCCACCTCTTAGACCATCTAATAATTTTAATCTGAGTAATGAACTACTCAATTGAGTCGATGGACCTGGTGACAGTGTCAAAGGAGATCCACTTGTTGTTTCGTCTGACATGAAATTCTTATCTTCTAAGCTTTATAAGATTTCTGGGTGTTTCAGTTTTCGTGTTTTATGCGATTATTTATAAGGCTAAAGCTCTTTATATCTATTAATAGAGTGGATTCAGCAGTATCTATATAAAAAATGTTGATGAATTGAATATAAGGGGCAAGTGGTGATTTCATATGAAATCAAGGTTTGCAAAAGTTTTTCTGTTGAGTTTGTTTTAAAAACAATTAAATCACACAAACGACCAAAAATTATAAATGTATAGTCACCTGATTGTCATAACCGGAATTGGAATTTAGCCGTATGCACGCAATCAACAAACACTTTGGACCCTGTCGTGCATTTAAGATAAGATTTGTCAGGTAAAGATCAACAAAATTCAAGCTTATCACGCATAAACATGACTAGCCTCTACTTACATATATAAGAGGTATATATCAGAAGGACAGCTTAACTTATGTAGGCTGTTCTAAAGATTTAGTACAGAGATTGGAGATAATAAATGGGATGTGTCCATGAAGGTTCCGAATAATGAGTCGTCATTTATTGCATCTTTTTTCGGAACTTTCATGGTCCAACCATATTCTGTTAGCTAAGAAACATGATACTCCTAGTAAAGTATATTTAACTCGAAGTATGCTATCATCTAAATGCAGATACATATCTGTAAGTAAAAATTGAAAATTGATCATCACTTGGTAAATCCTGACTGGTGGTGATTCGTTCCGTGGAACCGATTCAATTCCACTTTTCGCAACCATGAAAATCCTTCTTCACCTTCCAAAAAGTGCTCACCATGCATTCTTTATGTAATTCACAAGAATTTCGCTTGCTGTGATTAGGTGCACTTTGTAGTGAAAGGTGATTGCACCGTGGGTTCTATTTCTTGTTTCAATTTCCCAAACTCAATGAGAAACAAGAGCGCACACACACCAAATGCTTTGATAACTTTCTCAGGTATGGCTACACCGCCTTGATGCCAAGATTTAATATAGCTCAAAAAAGTTGAAGAAGAGCCTTGAATACTGTTCTAAAACAGATCATTAGTCAATCAATAATATCCCGCCTTCTTCGTAAAACTACGAGAGTACTAAACAATGATAGATTTTCTCACAATCGTTTTAGATATAAATGTATTATTCTATTTCATTTAGATTAAATATCTTATAGTTCGATTGCTATAGATATTATTTCAGTTAAGCTATTGCTCTAATATCGACAACAACTAGCTCTTGTTGATTGTTAATTATCCGGTAATGACTCAATACACGCGGCGATTAGTTGTCGGGTTCTCCACATGGAACATGTACAACAATCAAAAATTGTGAACAATTAATTTTTTCTCGTAATCGATAAAATGGTTTCTTTTGAGGAGCTGATCATATCTGATTAGAACGATTCAGGAGTTTGCTTTGCTTGTTCGTATAAAATTTTTCAAGTTTCCGTCACGGCTTCTGCTGCTTTTCAAGTCACTTTGTTCATACTGTCTACTTAGCATGTTGCGGCATTGGTAGTTTTGTTAGAGCCAGCATCGCAACACTAGGACTAGGAGGAGCAGCGATCAAATCTATGTTCATTTTTGCAGTAGTTTCCTCTTGTTGATTTTGGTGCCAATTTCACTGATTGTGGAGATTGAACTATGTCTTGGGCTTGGGGAAATGCCGATTCTTCTATCTCCAACAAAACACTGCTTACCATGCCATTGTCAAAATTCAATCAAGTCAGAACTTATTCTCAAGTCGGGTAATGGTATAACTTCTATAAAAACCATGTAAGACACTCAGATTTTTTTGACGTCAGATCCAATAGTATTACCTCTAAACCGTTTCCAGTACAACCCCCACTCCCCTCCCCCCTTTCAACATCAATCTGGAAAAATATAATAATGCCGTATCTCAATTCTAGATCTTTCTCCTTAGACGTTTGAGATCTTGTGGAAACGATAGCGAAAAAACAGTTTATCTCAATGTGCAACAGTCGGATTATGATGTCGACAATGATATATCCGCTATATTCACCACACATCAATTTACATTGTTTTAGATTCAATTGAACTTTCTGTATGTTCATCTAATACGCAAAGGGAATTATGGAAGAGATGGTATTATCATCTCTAAATAAATTTTTGAAGGACTAGGGTTTGATGAAATTTGCAACCATTTTATGGTGAAATTAGTTCAATATCTTTGAAATCTTGTGATCCAAAACCAAAAACAGCTTTGCAAAACTTTTCAAATAATTACGTTACGAAATTTAACTAACACTGCCAGTGCTACCCTGAAAGATTCCCACAACTGGAGCAGGTGATAAGTTGCATAGAGCGCAACTATAATTTACACAAACAACTTTAATTGCGACATAATTTTCCATCCGTCGCTTCCACACAATAAAATCATACTTTATATGAAGCCAATTAAGGCTTAATTAATCATAGGGGACACACACACGGAATACCCAAACGTTTGTGGACTCATAGACAACGTCACACAAACACACAAACGTTTATACTAAACGCATTTCTGTCATGCCTAATTAATTAGCTTACTGTATTTGGAAAGCTTTGATGCCAAGAATCATTTTACACCCTACCAAAAACACAAAAATTAATCATCGAACACAAAATCAGAGATTCTGGACCACTAAATCGAAACCTATCATTTGGATTTGTGGAACTTAATTCTGAGATCCGAAATTCGTATTGACGATAAGTTAATTATTGAGTGTGTGTCAATCTGATTAATTTTACTGAAAAGATTGCAACATACGAACTTTATATGAAAGTGTAAATTTTTCAATTACTGAAGATATTGTTCCCAGAATTTGCAAATCAGGTGCCAGTTAGTATTTCTAAACTATTAATCAAGTCAGCGATGAGCACAGCTCTGAAAATATTGTCCTCGAGCAAAGTCCGAGGTATTATTATCACACTCTTTATAGCTAATTCCTCGCATGACGCTCATCATCTTAGAGCTCTTTCCTTTTTTGTAAGTAATTTCATAAGCGTGTCTAAATATTTTTTTTTTGGTCAGTAATTTTCTTTGTGGCTAGAATAAACGATTGTTTGAAATTGCACGACTCTATTGTTGAGAGGAAAATACTATCCCAAAGTAAGCTCAAAGTTGTTTGTATGGAACTCAAATTCACACATATTCAAGTTAGACTTCTAGTTGGAGGTTACATGAATTTTCAAATAAACAAAATTTTAATATCAAAGCATATTTAACTATAAAATCCTGTTTAGGTGAAGATGATGTATTTCGACATACAAACTAATTTGTAAGAAAAAAGAAAAGTGTTAAACAAAGAAACTTGGATTCTTTTAGGTAATTTATTTTCTTAATTGGGAAAGCTTATTGTTGACCTGCATATAAAATATTCTGCAAAAAATATGTAAAACGGTTTCTCGGTTTACTTAGGCTAATAATCAACTTATCATAATAATTTTTAATTACTTTTTTTTGCAATTAACAACTGACGCTCTCAAAAGCTTGATCTTTATTTACTAGTTTGAGATTCCCGAGAGGTAGGGAATGCTACCTGTAATCAAAAATAAAGAAACGTGTGAGAGTGGAGAAATATGCATTCAAAAGAGCAAGGCGTCAGAATCTAGACTCTTTCACCGAGAATTCATTGCTATAAGGGTTCGTTAACGCTTAACTACTAAAGGAGAACGGTTTAGCCAAGATCATGGTTCGGAAAAGACAAAAAAAATGTTGCTGCTGTAGTATTACTATTTATTATCAGCTCTGCATTTGTGAAAACTATCTGTAATAGTCGCCATAGCGTTCATTTCAGGCGGAGAATCTTTCAATTCTAGATCCGTTTCCCAAAAAGAAAGAAAACGGATAAAGCAAGAGAGCTTAAATTTCACTACTTTTCATATGAATTTCTTTAGTGAGGAGGATACATATTGATTAAGATGCACGTAACAAGAAAAAGAACATTTCGTAGATCAAAAAAGTGGTTCAAGTTGTCTTCGAAAGCAAATAGTCAATGGAACGGCATTGCAGCGGAGAACGTACGCTTTATGCTAGATCAAGTTACAAACTACATTCTTCTAAACAAGAGACAAGTTATCGCAGAGCTGCTAAGAGCTAACTCATAGTAAAATTTTTCTCCTTACATAGTGAGAAACAAAATCTCACTGATTGTTGAAATCAGTCGCGATGGAAACGCGCAATACCACAAAACTGAACATTTCTCCTGTGAAGCCATCTTAGTGAGTCAATCAATTAATTCCGTGTAATTACAACAAAGGACAAATCCATACCACGATCAACAAAGAATTGTCAACGATGAGTAAATGCCCATTAATTAGACGGTCATAGAATACCGTTTATATCGGAAGGATGATAGCACTGCGCAACACGACGAAGCATGTTGATGTTGTTTGAATAAATTAATCATTCTAAATCAAAGTCCGAAACCACATGAAAGCTAACTAAAAGAAAATAAATAAAAAAAGCTAGCACACCCTCTCTCCTCTCTCCTCTCTCTCTTGACATGGGCCCGTTAATGCATTCTTTTTTTTAATATTCCGTTTTTCCCAGAAGATAATCCGAAAGGCTTCATAGTCCCTACCCTAACACATAGTTTTAAGATTCACAAGTAGACTAAAAGGGATGAGTATTAACAATCGCAACTCGGTAAAACCACACTCTACGGATATGCCACCCTTTCGTTGCTATAAGGCGTAAGTTGACAAGATGACGAACGTCAAAAAGTGCAACAAAGAGATTTAGTGTGAGATTTAGCATCTTTCTTCTTAATGATAATTATTCTCACTTAGAGATCCCTGTGTATGTAGGAACAAATAGAAGCTTTTTAACACAAGTTGATTGTTTCTTGGCTAAAAGAATAAAATGATATCATATATTTATTGGATTATAATAAGTCTAGAACAATCGAACACGAAAGACATCAGCAAGACAATAGAAACATAAATCAAAAATGTCCAAATCGGTAAATCTGTCACAAAGGTGCATAAATAATATAATATTTTTGAAATGGGGTGAATAAAAAATATGTGGAACTGCAGACAAACAAAAAGCAATTCCACATGTTGTGTCTGTATAGGGTCATTTTATGTGAGTTGCTAAGAAAAAAAATTTTATATTTTTTAATGCAGGTATTATTATTATTTCATTTGAAATTTAGCTGTTTTTTTTTTGCATGTTTTTTCTTTTTATTTTTTAAGCTTAATTTTTCTCACCACCACTTTATTTTTACGAACAGTAAACAAAACCTTCCACAAACTGCAATATCAATCATGTACTTTTATAAATATACACGACAATCTCCCATTTCTGATTAACACTTCTATTTCATTTCTCTTTTTCTTTTTATAATCAATAACAGCTACCTATTAGTTATTAACGTTCATTATTTTTTGCAAATTTTATCTGTTGAATAAATCCCAACTATCGTCTTTCCTTATTTTGCTTATACACGTTCACTTAACTTAATTAACTACTGCCAAGAAAATGAAGTCTTCTATTTTAACTGTTTTAACTATCGCAGCCACTGCCTTAGCAGCTCCATTACAAGGAGACAGACATCACCAACACCACCAACATCAATTAGAAAAGAGAGCTATCGTCACTGAAATCGTTTATGTTGATGTTCACGGTAACACTATTGCTGCCCCAACTCCATCAACCTCCGCCGAAGCCGTTGCTACTTCAACTTCTGTTGCAACTGTTCCAACCCCAGTGTCCGAACAACCTGTTGCTGCTCCAGCTTCTTCCGAACAATCCAAACCATCCAAGGCACCAAAGCCTGCCAAGGCTTCCCCATCTCCTTCCCCAGCTCCTTCCAACAACAAGGACTCTGGTAACAGTGGTATTCAAGGTGATTTAAAGGCATTCTCTAACCCAGACAAGTTTGAAGATGGTGTCTACGACTGTGACTCTGTTCCAACTGGTCAAGGTGTTATTGCTATTGACTGGATTTCTGGTTTAACTGGTGGTTGGTCCACTATTATGAATGCCAACGGTGACACTTCTTCTGTTTGTAAGGATGGTTTCTACTGCTCTTACGGTTGTCAAGCCGGTATGTCCAAGACCCAATGGCCATCTGAACAACCAGCTAGTGGTGCTTCCATGGGTGGTTTATACTGTAAGGGTGGTAAGTTATACAGATCCAACCCTGATGCTGACACTTTATGTGAATGGGGTACTCCTGATATCAACTTTGTTTCTGAAATTAGTAAGGATGTTGCTATCTGTAGAACTGATTACCCAGGTTCTGAAAACATGAACATCCCAACTTTATTATCTGCAGGTGGTCAATCTCCAGTTTCTGTTGTTGATTCTGATTCCTACTATACTTGGAAGGGTGGTAAGACTTCCACTCAATACTATGTTAACAATGCTGGTGTTTCCGTCGAAAACGGTTGTATCTGGGGTACTGATGGCTCCGGTGTTGGTAACTGGGCTCCAGTCGTTTTAGGTGCTGGTACTACTAACGGTAAGACTTACTTATCTTTGATTCCAAATCCAAACAACAAGGAACAACCAAACTACAGTATCAAGATCGTTGGTGATAACGTTAATGGTGAATGTAAATACGAAAATGGTCAATACAACGGTGCTGGCTCTGATGGATGTACCGTTACTGTTATCTCCGGTTCTGCTAAGTTTGTTTTCTATTAAACCACTTAGTTTGTGACACTGTTTTTGGTTTTATTCTATAACGTTTGGTTGTATTATTAAATATATATACACGCATACCTTTTCTTTCAAGGAGATAAGTATGGTCTTTTTATTTTGTTTTCGCTTTGTATATTCGATGAATTGTTATCCTTTACTTTGATTGGTACAATATACTTGATTATTGTTTTAAGATATCATTTCATCAATATCGGTTTTCGTGCTATAGATTCAATTATTCATTTCTAGATTTTTCGGTTTTACAGTTTTATACTGCCGTGTTTATATTCTTTTTGCTATATATTTGTATATCCTGGTTAAATAAAAGTATCTAAGTATAACTTTTCATCCAAATGCTATTGTATTACAATAACTAATAATCAATTCGTTATTAGTTTTGAACAAATTAAATAAATCAGAAATTGTTTCATCAGGATTGGGCAGAAATGAATTTTGAATGTACAAATAAATTAACTGTTTAGTCTTTAGTTTCTTAGTTAAGAATTTAGATACAGTAGCAATTGTAGAAGTAGAAGATATCTTGAATATCTTTGGTGATATATGAGGTGTAGAACCAATTGGTTGAAACCGTATAGTTATCTTTTGCGGTTGCGGTTGTTGTTGTTGTAATACCTGACGCGATTCATCCTTTATTTGTTCTTTAGCAAGTTCATTACGTTGAAGTGTTTGCTTCCGGCGCTTTTCGTCAATCGTTTTGTTTAATTGCTCTTGTTGAGGCTTCGGTAGTCTTTCCAAGAACACTGATGTAGAAAGTGGGATCTTTGGTTCTTTAGTAGCATCACCATCTTCAATCAAATGTTGGTAGTGGCGGTGATGGTGGGGTGAATCTTCATCACTAGAAGATACCGACGACGAAGAATCATCGTCCGACTCTGATTGTATTAATAAAGATGTCATTAGTTAATGAAATACTGGACTAGTTGTACCCAAATGCTTTAATATCAGTCTATATATAATTAGCTAAGCTGCTCTACAATTCTTCTTCGCCATCACATCGATCATTGTCGCAAAGTGACTTGGTGAGACATAACTTGTAATATGTAAAAAAAATTAGGGAGAGCAAGCCCACCAAAAACCAAAGAACGATAATACATATTATAAACTTGTTTAATACAAAAATATTTTCAATTAAAATTGTAAACTCATTTATACGATTTAGCTTGAAGAAGGACCAAAGAAAGTTTAGTCACCTATCAGTCATGTCTGAAACAGCATCAGAAACTACAAGTGAAGTTACCATCGAACCATTTCAATTTGAGAAAGTTTTAGAAGCATTGGATGTTGGATGTAAAGATGCAAACGAAACCAAGGATTATCTCTCTTATAGTACCTTAATTGATATCCATCTTAGTGAACCTCTGAAGTATAATAATGACGAGAAGGAACAGTTGCTCAAACATATTTTGAAGATTTTGAATGAAAACAAAGAGTTAACTTTTGAAATTGGATGGGATTTGCCTGCTTTATTAATTCCTTACGTTGATTCCCAATATCAATTTGATAAAGGTATTAGGAATTCCCCTTGTGTTTATACCATTTTGAAAATATTTGAAAGTTTAGCTTTGAATGGTAATCCCAAGGAGTTGTTTTTAAAATGCTGTGAATTATTAACTACTATTAAAGTCAGTGATTCCAAGCAAACAGAGAATCCAGAGTTTAAAGAACGATTTTTTGATATTAAGTTATATTGTATTTTTGAATTAATTGATTCTTGTTTGAAAAGAATCGAAACCTTATACCCATCTAGATTCTTGTCTATGACAGTAAGTTCTTATATCAATTTGGCTTATGTGAATTTAATTAAAGAAAATTGGAGTGCAAGGAATTATAGATTTATCCTAAAGCGAGCATATAGTTTTACAAGAAATTATGTGTCTCCCAAACTTCCAGCTGAAATCGACCCAGATCTAACTCAAGAAGACTTGGATAAGATCAAAGAAGATGAGGAATATTTACAACGGAAATTGTTAACCGGATTCTTAACTCAATTAGTCGCCTTGTCTGGTGTTGGTGGGTCTGAAGGATTTTCCATTGATCATTTTAGTTGGCTTCAAAGTAAAGGAAAGTCCAAAATCCTTTTAGAATTTCAAATCGATCCTACATTATACAATAGACTCGTTGAATTATCATATTCTTATGACATTCCATTGAATAAAAACTTTAACAAATTCATTCAAGATTCCAATAAATTGTTTTCTGGATTTGAATATAATCATGAAGAAGATGAGGAGAGTTTAAGTGGGGCTATATTCGAAAAAGTGATCATCGATTATCAACAGAACGTATACTCAAGTATAATTAATAGTGATGCCAAAACCATAAATGACTCTATTCTTGGTGAATTGGCTTTATTCACTCATAAGATAGCCATTCCCAAAACTTTTGATAAGGTCGATATATCCTTCTATGATGCATTGGTTTTCGGGTTAAGATTACTTATCCCACAGATGGTTGATTCGCGTTTCATCAGTGCTGCTGCACAAGATATTGCCGTGTTTTGGATGTGGTATGCCTTACGTCAACTGTGTATAAAGGGAAACAAGATTGAGATTGAAGTATCAAAAGTCCCAAGAATCTTATTGACAATATATTATCAAGCTCTTTTGTTCTTGATTATTGACTGCCATGATAAACCAAACCATAGATTTATGTTGTTTACTTTGTTAACAAGACTATTGATTGTCTCTCCTGAAGAAATAGGTTACGATTTCATAATGGATACTTTGGAAAATTGTCCTTATGAAGCTATTAAAGCTCCAATGATTGGTGTATACAAGGAATTGTTACTCAAGGAAAAGGATAATTGTTGTGTTGATAATGAACTCAACAATCAATTATCGGAAATAAGTCTAGCCGACAAGAATGAAGCTGAAGATAAAAAAACCGCACCATCATTACCTCAAAGAAAGGAGAAAACTTCTTCGAAATACTATACGTTGACTCAAGAGAGACTTGAAGACTTGTTGGAGTTTATCCTTATTTCCCAATCAAATGTATTTGTTACTGAAGCCAATAAAGAAATCTCAATCGATTCATCCCGATTGTCTGCTCTTGCTGCATCTTTGAACTTGTTCATTGTGTTGAAAAACGATCCAGTTGTAGTTGAACACAGGGATAAATTGAATCGTGTTTTGAAAGTTGTTGAAAATAATATCGAATCAATCAAGGCGAAACATGAAAATGGTTCCGAAAACCACTTTGAATTGAATGCTGCTGGAATGCTTGAACTTACAATTGAAAGATTCAAGGAATAAAGCCAATTTTATTTGTGTGTAAATATATTTTCTAAACTAACTTAAATTATATATATGTAAATGTACAAACTATTCTATCTTTTGGATTTTGAAGTGCCCTTTTTATTGGCCATACTTCTATCATCAACCAATGGACCCCAATAGACAAAGAATCCTTCTTTTGTAGAAATAATATCTTCCTCCATTTGTAATTCTTCATCATCTATAAACGGATCTTCATAATCATATTTCCCTACTTTTCTAATCATTCTAATTTCATGCTGTCTAACTAACTGCTCCTCAGTCAATTCTTTTCCCTTAGATTGGGCAGCTTGAGTTGATAATTGCTGATTAGCAAGTGGTGCACTCCTTTCTTCTTCCGCAATTAAGTCATCATCGTCATCCTCTAAATCTGCCCCATCATCCTCGTCGTCCATCATGTCATCCATAATATCGATTGCCGATTTCGCTTTGGGATGTACTGCGCTCCATCCATATTTCTCTTCTGCCAATTTAAGAACATTCACCACAATTTCGGCTTTACCTGGTTGTGGATTCTTGGGATCCAATAATGGAATATCTAGTGCGATGATAGGTGCTTCGAATTTCTCCTTTTCCTTTTCTTTTTCCTTAGGTTTCTCTACTTCTTTCTTCTCATCAGTCTTGACTGTTTCTTTGGAAGTTCCTCCATTCTTGACTGCTTCGATTGGCTTTTTCTCCTCCTCCTCCTCCTCATCATCATCATGATTTAATAGATTTATCACAGAAGGACCATTTAATTTGACCAAAGGGATATTTTCCGATTTTTCAGTAGTCATGCCAGCATGTAAAGGTTTCTTAGTCACTACTGATGATTTCGCCAGTACGTCGGATGTTTTCTTGGCTTGTTCACCACCACTGCCTCCACTTGACTTTGTTGAATCTACTTTTGGTTTCTTCGAGGCTGAACTACTCGCTGCCGGTTTCGCAGTTGGTCGTTTTCGTACTGGAGCAGGTGCAGGAGAAGGAGCAGGAGCAGGAGCAGGTGCAGTTGCTACTGATACTGGAGTCGAGGGTTTTGAACCATCAGATTCATCATCGAGATTTATGATTGAATTTATCGAGGTTCTACTCGGAGGCGGTTTCTGTGGTGATGAAGTGGTGCTTTTAGTAGGTTTTGTTGTTGTGTTTGGGTTGATGACTGGTCCAAATTGTATACTAGTTTGAAAATTCTTGATTTGATCACTATATGTGAACGGGGACGCTGATAATTTTGGTTTTGGAGCAATCACTGGCAATGTAGACTGTCGTGGTGGTGGTGAAGGTTTTGATTTGGGGGTTGATGATTTTTTTGCAATATCCTTTGAAGATATCCGTTGTTGTTGCGAGGCTGGTGCTGGAGTTCGTGGACTATCATCGATGACGATGACATCGTCTTCTGTGCCCTTTGCGTCAAATGATGTTTGGAACCTTGATACTAGACGCAGAAATGGGATGGATGATGGAGATTGTGATGATTGTCGTGCTTGTGATGGTACTTGCGGATTTAGTGAGGTGTTGGTGTTGATGTTGGTGTTGGCGTTGGTGTTGGTGTTGATGTTGGTGTTTGAAGTTGTGGTTGATGTTAGTAATGACGATATGGGTACATTACCATGTGTCATTGTATATATTGTATTTATGTGTGCGTGTATATATATACAAATTGATTGGGATACTTAATGAAAACCGGAATGGAATGATGGAACTTGTGTATGAAATTGTGGTGAGAATCTGTTTGCTTTTGCTGTTTGAGTTGAGTTGAGTTTGGGGGGTGTGGACATTGGAAAGTTGTGTCATTTCATTTCATTACCTGTCCATAGTTAAGGCAGGCTGAAATTTGCTGTGATTGAGAGAAAGAGAAAAAAACTTTTTCTTCACATAAGTGCTTAACTTTGAATGTTTATTCTTGACATAAATTACAATAAAAAATTTTATCATACGTTATATACACTATTGTACGCTACTACTTAATTTATTAACTTACTTATGATATGTACACCCTACGCTCTATCTAATTGAACAACGTTACTATGATGTCCTAACTTAGTCAACATCAACGATGTGTCACACCCGTATCCTTCTAGCGAATTCATCAGTAGCTCTCCATTCCAATAATCTACATACACCGAACACATTGGTAACCCCATCCCCAATTTCATACCATATTCTCTCGAAATGAAATGGTGCAATGTAGAATGGGTCTTTCTCTTTCTTGAAGACGAACTTTGTTCTCTTAATGAAGTCAGTTCGAACATTTTCTCGGCTTCAGAACCAACTATTGACGATCCTGCTGCTGTTACTTTTAAATTTGAATATAATTGTAATCCAGGAATTCTATGGAAATTAGCTAAACTTCTTCTTGCTATATCGGGTCGTTTCCCAAAAGACCAAATGTTCTTTAAATCATCATGATGTATTCCTCCTCCTTGATCGGAAATTCTAAACAATACATGTTTATCCAGATTGATAATAGTGATTTTCACGGGGGGTAATATCTTGGATGTCATCTTAGAATGGGTCTTAATAGTTGCCACAAATGAATTACGAAGGATTTCATGGAATAAATAATGTAAATGAGGTACCATAAATTGGAATTTGGCATCAACATCCCCTTCAATCTCTAATGCCGGCATTCTTTCAACGTCAGGGAAATGTGGTTCCAACGTTTTTCTAACATAATTGGCCACAATATTGAAGTGTTCGACAGCATTACAATCATGAAATATTTCCCCAATATAATGAGGTGGTTTTTTAGCATATGGATCAGTTCGATAATTTTCACTTAATGATAAATGTTGCTCAGCAATGATTCTTCTACTGATTCTTGATCTTAACATTTGACTCATAAATTTGTCCAAGTCATGTTGAGGCAAACTTTCAGCTATTGAGACTTCTAATGCTCCCATCATCAAATGAGATAAATTAAACAAATGATCATCTAATAACTTTATTAAAGTTATACAAAACTTATCATTATCTTCAATAGTATTAATTGTAGGAATTTTTCTAAAGGCATTAAACAGATGATAATAACTTTCATAAATTTGAGCTAAATGGAAATTATTTACGACTCCAAATGGTAAAGTTTGCAAGTCTCGAATTCTCATCGCTAATCTAATTGGCAATTCAATTCTAACAAAATTTGCACTATTAAGAATCTTCTGTTTGGTTAATGTATTACCATACCCTGCTAATTGTCGAAGTGAAACTGGATGAGGATGCCTCTTCAGATAGTCCATCAATACCGCATTCTGATAGAAATGTTGTGGGTTTAAAATATTGGAATATGTGGGGAATGGTCCAAGATTCTGCAAATGTTTGGCAATTTCTTCTTTACTTATGGATGACATGAAATCATCAGTTATATAAGAATGACTAGTAATTGGTGAATACTTATTGTGGATATGTCGATGATTGATGGTACTGACTATTTGCCCTGCATATTTCAACGAAACCCTGCTTTTGGGGACACGAGTAAGCATTTTATAATTATAGTAAGATTGTTAGGTATTGTAACAGCACTTATGGATTTGAATCCCGGAAATTCAGCATTCAGCAATTGGCCTATTCTTATTCTTTTTCTTGAAAATGGTTCGAAATCCATGTAACCCCCATTTCTTGTCATAATGGATTTATATAAGTCATCTGATTTTTTTGTGCAAGTACACGACTTATTGATAAATCCCTTATCTATACGAGATGATTGGAGTAGATATGAATATGACACAAATGTTTAATTATCAAAAAGTAAACTGTATAAGAGGAGTCAAATGTTCAAATTGATTTTCTATAAAGGTTTCCTATAAAAAGATAGATCTAAGGACAAGTGTACCCACCGTCGACTACCAAATCAGTACCAGTAGTGAAAGTAGAAGCATCTGATGCTAGATACAAATAAGCACCAGCCAATTCTTTAGGAATACCTTCTCTACCCATTGGAGTCAACAGCCACCATTTTTTTCTAATTTCAATATCTACGAAATCGGTCATTTTGGTCACCATGTAACCAGGAGAAATAATATTAACTCTAGCGAATGGGGCCCATTCAACTGCTAAACATTTAGCCAAATGAGTAACGGCAGACTTAGTTGCATTGTATGGAGTTTGAGATTGTGGAACATTGACAATCTTTGCTGAAATTGATGAAGTTACAATCAATGATCCTGATCCGTTCTTTTTAAAAATCTTCCCGATTGCTTTTGCACAATAATAGACTCCTTTGTAATCTACATCTATCAATTTATCAAATTCCTTATATTCTGGATCAGCTTCAAGAATAGGACCATGGGGCCAAGTGATTCCAGCATTAGCGACAAAAATATCAATTTTGCCGAAATCTTTTTCGATTTGTTGGATAACTCGTTCAACCTCATTAGCATCTGCAATGTCACATTTATAAGCTTGACAACGAATTGAGTATTTTTGAGAAAGCTCTCGTGCGAAATTATCAGCAGGAGATGAATTGTACCAAATGGCAACGTCTGCACCAGCTTGGGCGAATGTTTCGGCAACAACGGAACCGATACCCTGAGATGCACCTGTAACTGTAGAAACCTTTCCTTTTAAGGAAAACAAATCAAGTACATTTTCTGCAAGATTTGGTGGCTGGGTTGGTAATGAACCAATTTCATGGTTGACATGGGATACAACGTTAGAGGTCATGATATCTGCGTGGGACCTAATAAAACGTGTGTCCATACATGCATTCATATATATTCTCAAATATCACTGCTGTGTTTGAAAATTTTATATTGTTCACACATCCCCCTCTTTCACCACCTTTTTGACACCTTCGGAAATATCAAACATCGGAACAATAACAATTTAAAGAGATCTTTCAAGTTTTCCTCTTTTTGACATCATAATAATGGGGGAGAAATCTTCCATTATTTATGAATTGAGTTGCTTAGTTAAAAACAAATTCAAAAATAAAAAATATATATCACGTGACTTATATAATAAAAAATATTCTTTCGGTAAATTGCAACTTGCAATGCAGCAAGATGAATGAAAAAAAATAAATTATTTTCTTTTTTTTCCATTCTTTTTCAGCCAGCCATTCCCTTGCAACAAGTGACAACCGTAATAAGGTACTCGGTGTTTACGCACCCCACCCCTACCCCTTCGGTGGTTGTGCCCATCCCATCACCCCCTTTGAAACGTTATGACTTGTTGATATAATTGTATATTTTTAGCCAGCCTATGTTTGAATTTCATTCACAAAGTTTAAGGACTAAATTGAGGGATTATTATTATTAGACCCGCATGGTAAGGGAAGTGATGCCTCAATTGTATTAAAGTTATATAATGGGGAGTGGTAAATATAATATAATAGCGAACACCCCCACCAACCGTTCCTTTACCTAAAATTGGCTTTTTTTCTTTCTCTCTTTCTCCTTTTCTTTCCATTTAGGAGTTTACACAAATTGCATAATGAATGTCACTAGTAGTGGTTATTACACGTCCCAATACTTAAATTCACAACAACAATATCAACAACAGCAGCAGCAGCAACGTTACGACGACGATGGTCGAATTAACAACCAGTACAAAAAAAATTATAATGATGCATCTGGTGCAATAGAAATGTTTTCTTCTTCTCCCAATTCTTCGCCGCGCTCACAGTCCCACAACACAAGCCACTTGTTTCGTTCAGGAATTTTACAACAACAACCTTCCACAAAAAGACAACCAATAATAACCAACGTTCGTCCTAAAAAGTCAATAAAGTCATATTCTGACTCAAATTTAAGCCTACTGACACCTACATCATCTCCTCAATCACCAACTGGCATGTCACTGCATAGCTCCGGAGACGATGATGATGATTTAGGCGAAGAACTTACTCCAGCTCAATTAAATTACATCAGCTCACATTATTATGATAACTATACGACACAATCACCAGGTGGTAATGGTTATGGTGGCGGTGCACCCCCACCCCCTAAGCAAAACTTACGAAAACCGGTTAATCAGAATGGTGATTATTATTTAAATCAACAACGGAGATACGATAATGCAAAAGTTATAAAACCGAGATTATATACTCATAAAACATTTAATGAAGTGTTTGTAGACAAAGACGAAGACAAATCAAGATATAATCCTATCGATATGGTATTTGTAAATCCCGACAACGAAAAGAAGAAACCGATTTTCAAAAAGATTAAATTGTTGACGAAAGATGATTATAAGGATTATAATTATTATGATCATAAAGATAAACCCAATCCAGCAAAAGACGTGTTTGAACAAGCACTATCAGATGATGAAGTTGATGAACAGTTGTTTGGATCTGCTGAAGCAAAGAACAAGAATGATAAGAAACAGATCAATACTAAAGATTTGAAGAGAATGTTTAAGAAGAAGCTTTATCAGGCTAAAAAGGAATTAGGTAAAGATTTTGATGAGTATACCAGAAAACAAAGTATTATACGGGCACAATTGAAAGAAGCCAAGGCCAAAGAACAAGCAGAGAAGAAGAATAAAGCTAAAAAGAAAGAAACTGTGGAGAAGAAATCTGAGGGGGATAAGAAGGCAGCACCCACTGATGAGAAGAAGAAGGAATCCACAGAAGATAAAAAGGAATCTGGTGAAAATAAGAAGGCTGAACCAAAGAAAGAGGAATCCAAAGAAGAATCTAAAGAAGATAAACCTAAAGAAGATACACCCAAAGAAGAAGAGTCCAAAGATGAAAACCCCGCTGAAAGCTCTGACAAACCAAAAGAAGAACCCAATAAGCCTGCTGGACCCAATGCTGAAGAATTCAGTCCAATGTGGCAATATATACTATCATGGGTCGCCTACCAAAACGATGACTCCCCCGCCGATTCTTCTTCTAAGCCCGAAGAAACGTCCAAAGATAACTCAGACGCGAAATCAAAAGCATCTGTCAAAGACGAATCGGATGCCAAATCAAAATCATCCAAGAAATCATCATCAACAAAAGCTGAAAAAGCCGCCTCTGTAAAGGAAGGAGGAGGAGGATCAAGTAAATCCCCTGCTGAATCCCCCAAGAAATCACCAAAACACAAAACTCTCAAGGGTCTTGCCAAAACTTCGAAGATGTTGATCAATAATTGGAATCAACCTGTCACGGCAGCATTCAACCATGATCATGCACAATTAAAGTCTCTCCCCTCGATCCCCAAGAGTAGTAAACAATCAATGCATTCTTCATCATATCCACTGTTTGATTCAAATTTGGATGATGATGGAACAATGCAAGAATTTGTGATTGAATATGATGGAAGTGGAGATGAGACGATTATGGAAGAATTGTATTATGATCCTATAAGTAAGCAACTACAACCTAATCCTCCGACTTCGTTTTCTTCGCTAGCTCCCGAAGCAAAGGAGTTATCATTGAGTAATGATTCTGGTGCAAGTTCAACAAAAAGTGTGTCGGCTAAGAGTGTGATTAGTGATGCCGGTAGTGAAACACCGTCGACGACGACTCCAATAGCAAAAGGACCTGTTTCTGTACAAGCTATTGCTAAAAGTATTTATAATTTTGATGCAAGTGGCCTGATTGCAGTAGTATCCCAAGTGATTCAATTGATTAAGAATATCCAAGTCATGAAGATATTATTTGGACCTATAGATTATATTGGGGAAAACATACCTAGTTTACAGACTGTGGTTGTATTTGTTGAATTGGGATTATTTATTTGGATTTTATTTGAATTAAGTCGATTGGTTGAGGCAATTTGTATGATGATTAAAGCTTTCTGTGCGCCGTTAATTGCAATTGGACGACTTATGAATAGGGTAATGTAAAGAGTATATATTATATGTTATTATCATACGTAGACAAGTTATTACTGTATTATAATACAAAAATAATAGAATAAAAAGGAAGGTATTTAAAAAGAAAACGCGGAGGGATATTAAAAAAGCTCTAATCCATCAATCACCTATACATACAAAATGAGGATCGGAAATCGAGATGTCCAAAAACTATAAATTATCTGGATTAATGTTTTCAAAAAAGGAATGAACATATTAGTTCATAAAAAAAAAGTATGAACATATAAAAAAGACCGAAAATAGTTAGCAAATCAAACCAATATTGGTTATGTCTTTCTAATTAGCAAGCAAAATGAAAATCATAATAATACACAATTCATGAATATATTCAAATAATAGTAATACAATAAAAAAAATAACAGAAAAACCATCCAAGATTTAGTTGTTCACTTCTTATTAATTCTATTACCATTAATTCTAATTCCCTTGATGGTCACCCCAGTCTCTTCAACAGGGAACTTTCTAGGTCTACCTCTTCTATCTTTCTTCTTCAATAATTGTTGTACTGCTTCATCACCCAAATTTCTCATTGATGGAGGTTGTTCAAACAACTTACTCAAACTTGAAGGAATATGTTCATTATTAGTAGTAGGATTGGCTTTTGCACTATTTGGTTTTCTTCCTCTCTTTTTTGGCTGTTGTTGTTGTTGGATTTGTTGACCTTGTTGTTGTACTTGTGCTTGTACCTGTTGTTGTGCTTGTGCCTGCTGCTGTTGTTGTTGCTTTTGTTGTTTTTGTTGTTGTTTATATTCCTGTTGTTGGGTTTTTGTTGTTGATCCGCCATTAGCATCCTTCAATACCTTATTTAACAGCTTGAAATTTGGATGAGTAGAGTCAATATAAGTGTTTGATTCAGGATCGAGGATCAATTTCTTAGGGCGTCCTCTTTTCTTCTTCCCATCGGAATCAAAATGATATTGTTGTTGAATCTTGATAAAATCCTTTGGTTGTTGTTGTTGTGGCTGTTGCTGTTGTTCAAGTTGGAATTGTAATTGATCGGCAAGTTTTTGTTCATCTTCAAATTGTTTTTGTTTCTTTGTCATTCTTGGTTTTCTTGGTTTCTTACCTGTAGCTGTAGTTCCAGAAGCTTGTGCTCCAGAGTCACCATGTTCTTGATCTTGTTGAGCACCTTGCTGCTTCTGTTGTTGAAATTGTTGGAACTGTTGTTGTTGCTTAAGCTGTTCATGTTGTCGTAATTGTAAGTTTTGTTGAAGCTGTTGAGGTTGAATATGTTCTGGCTGTTGTTGCTTCAGTTGAGTGTGCAGCTGTTGTCCATGCTGAGCAGCAGCCGCTTGTTGTTGAGTAAATTGCAAGTGTTGGATAAATTGTTGTTGTTGTTGAGTGTATTGTTGTTGTTGCTGTGTGATACTTTGAAGCTTACTTGGGTCTAATTGTTGGATGTCGCTAGGTTGTAACAGATTGGTATATATCTGAGGCAGCTGTTGCAGCTGCTGCTGTTGTTGTCCTTGACCCAGTTGAGCTGCAGCTTGCTGTTGTGCGTATTGACGATATTGAGCGTATTGTTGGGGTTGGATATTGTGTGTCATACTTGGATGTGGCAAGCCCAAAGAAGAAGGACCCAAGCTAGTGCGTGGAGTAGGAGGTACGCCAGGATGACTTAATGGAGGGACAGGTGAATGAGTAGTTCTTCCAAAGAAAGTATTTGAAGTCTGCAAGAGTTGTGGTCTGATGTTGTTCTTGCCTCGTTCAGATAACATTGGATTTGTTACTGAGGGGGCAATACTTGTTGGTGGTGTTGTAGCATCGTTGTTGTTGTTAGGAGGACTTTGTCCGTTATTGGTGTTGTTTGTAGCGGAAGTGTTGGTAGTGTACCCTTGATAAGGTACATACAAGTTGTTAAACATGGCCGTGAGTATATATAGATCTGTGGTTTTTTCTCTTTTAGGGATGGGAAGTGGATTTACTTTTGCTTTGGGTTGTTGTTGTGATGATTGATTGATGGCTGTTGTTATTCCTTTTAATAACAAAAGTTGAAAAAGGAAAAAAAAAATGAACATAAAAAAAAATTTAAAAGTTTATAAAAAAAAAATAAAGCAAAAAAAAAATGATGAGGTTTTTTTTATTAAAAAAAAATTAAAATTAAAGTTTTTTTTTTTATTCTTAAAAGAAAGAAAAATGGAAAGAAATTATAAAAATCAAAAAAAAATTCAAACCGTATCTCCTTTACTATTCTTCCCCCTTTATTATCTATATAAGCTATGAATCCATTGTAAGACTGTATAATAGTTCATGTAATCGATTTATTTATACACTTTGTCTCACAGTTTTATCTGTCTTACAATCACATCTGGATTAATGATTTTTTCTCATAAAAAAAAATTTTTTTTTATTATTTGTTATTTTTTATGTTTATTTTTCCGTTGAATTTTTTTTTATTTTATTTTTAATTGGATTAAACTTTAAAGTGAAGATTCTTAAAAATTTATATAATAGCCTTGGGATCATAATGAACCAGTAAATAGATCTAAGAAGTCTAAGATATTAAGCATTCTTCCTACAAAAGTTATAACTAAGGGAGTTTTTTCGTTGGAGATTGAAAAAATTGTAACTATATAGTCGGAGTACCATAACGAAATAGATCCAACTTTGACCAAACATGTTTGGCTGCAATCTGATATAATCTTTACCAATTTTACCAGAAATACAAAATGTGTTAAAAATAACTAAATATAACAAGATACATTAGGCATGTGACATAGCTTAATTTACTCGGTGTTTATCTGTTTTGAGAACTTGGAAGAATTGAACAGCTTTTCCTTCTGAATTGCTGGGATTGCTCCTCCTCAAGAGTATGCTACAAAATAAAGTCACTAATCTCACATTTAGTTGCTCTCGCTATGATTAGGATTCTGGAAAGTCAAAAAGGAACTGAAATAAGATATCTATTTCGAATAAGAATACCTGTTCCATTATCACTAAAGGTGCTATTAGAGTTGTCAATTTGTTCCTAAGGAAAGCTATGGGATCTTGTCAAAAATTTCGTGATGTGTATATACATGTGCCAAAAGTCTTACTAAAGAAATTTTCATAATAAACCCAAGACATGTCATGCCCACACACTAGCAAAATCACACATGGAGGCATTCACCCTCTGCCTGAAAGTTGTTGGGCACTCGACGCGTTCGTGTTTTTTTGTTTGTTTGTAAGTTAAAAAAGGTTTTAATGATAACGCAAAAACCCATCGATTGATCGATTGAAAAAAACTGGAAAATTTGGTTTCACAAAATGACATCACACGATGAGTGAAGGTTTTCGAGCAAAAAAAACAAGTATACTAGGCATGAGTGATTATGAATGAAGTAAAGTTGATAGTGGTGTTGTCGGGAAGTTAGCCATTTCATAGTATCATTAGAGCCATCATTATTATTAGTTGTTTTTAGTAAACCTACTCAGATGGTTCTTGTTATGCTGATCGAAAAAAAAAATTGAAAAAAAACAATCATAGAAAAAAAAATATAGGACTAATGGGAAGAATGGAAAGATCTACTCTTCAATACAGAGATAATATTACTCTCGTGTTTCGCTAGGTCTTTCTGTTTCTTCAAATGATAACTAAGTAATTACTTATTCGTCATTACAATTGTAATTAAGATCAGATAATTAGATTGAAAAGAATTGAAATTTTATTTTTAAAGAAAAATAGTTTAACCTCGAGAAAGAAAGAAAAAAAAAATTCCGAAGGAATAAATTAAAAAAAAAAAATAGATAATAATTAAATCGGAAAAAAAAAAATTAATAATATTTCAAAAAAAAAAAAACATACAAACATTTTTGCAGCAATTGAAAAAAAATTTATAAACAATAATATACTTGCTCATTTCCTACAATTCATAGAATGAACTACCCTTGATTTTGTAAAATATATGGAACCATTGAGGGAATAATTTGAGCTAACAGTTACTTGTATTAATAATATTAAAGCACATCTTGGCTATTCTCAGAATATATAAAAACCAGAGTAGTAGAAGAACTAAGCTATTGCTGCTTCACTCAAACCAAAGATTTTTCTATGAAACGGTATTCTTTATAATATTAAAAACTGGTTATGTACTATACAAGAAGAAAGATGGATGAAAAACTACCTTTTTATTTAATTAGTAATAGTTATCGAGTTAGTTGGAATTTGAGTCAATAAAGAATCTTCAAAGTATTCCACAAATTGTTTAGAATCAATTAATTTTTCATCATATTTGATCTTAAATGAAACGTTGACTTTTTGGTTAACATCTTCATTAGACTTGATTGTTCTTGTTGGAGCTGGGGTCAATCCCAACAATTCATCAAATGAATCAGTTGCAATATTAGACACCTTCTTTGATTGAGAGAATTTATAGGTGATACCATAAACTTCAAATCTCTTCTTTGTAACACTTGGAGCAACAAGTTCGTCAAATAAATCACTTGGTTCAGCAAGAACATTTGCCGATGGAGAATTGATGAATTGTGGGAATTTAGATCCATAACTTTGTCTAATTGCCGAGTTTATAGATTTTTCAAATGCAAATTTAAATTTGGCAGGCAGGACAGTATTTTCTTCAGATTTACCTAAATCACAAGATAATTCAACAGATAAGATATTCTTTGGTTTTGGTTTTTCTACTACTACTGCTGCTGCCGCTGCTTCTTTCTTCTCTTTGACAGGTTCAGCCAACACAATGTTGGATAAGTCCAAGTGTTGTTTAGATTTTAAGAATTCGGTTAATTTAACAACGGAATCAACATTGATTGCGCCCAAGTGAGCTAAAACATCACCTTTTAATAATCTACCATTTGGACCAGAAGCTGGGATTTTAGCAATTGCATCAGCAGTAGAGATGTGGTTTTCGTGTAAGAGTAATTCAACGGCTGGAGATAATTTTTGGTTTGGATTAGCTTTTTGCCAGACACCAGATGAAGATGAAGAAGCTGGTTTGTCAGCTTTGGGTTTGGATTCTTGTTTCTTTGGAGTTTCAGTCTTTGGTTCGGCAGGTGCTGATGCAGCAGCAGGAGCAGGAGCAGCAGGAGCTTCTTCTTCCACTTGTGGTCTAGTCAAAGTACTCAAATCATCATCTTGTTCAGCAATGAATGCAATTGCCTTTCCGACCGGAACACCTTTAGCTCCTTCATTAACCAAAATCTCAAACATTTTCCCATCATCAACTGCTTCAACGTCAATTGTGGCTTTATCAGTTTCGACTTCTAATAAAACATCACCGGAATTAAATGATTCTCCAGGTTTGAATTTCCATGAGATGATACCTCCTTCTGTCATTGTTGGTGACATTGCTGGCATTGTGAATACTGATGCTGCATTTATGATGGATGTATTGTGGAAAGATCTAGATTTTATGATGGATTGGGTGATTGATGATCTACCGATGAGGATGCTTCTTGCTCTAATCATGGTGTTTTATGTGAATGTTGATGTTGGGGAATATGTATATTAAACAAATAAAAAAAAATTGCTAACCAATAATTGTAAAGAATAAAAGAACTTATTGGGTTAAAACTAATTTCGCTATAATTCAATGTGTGTGTTATAAGTTGTATAATTTTTTTTTTATATTTATCCATCAGAAGGAAAGCGTATTCGGATTAATATCACCGATGATGAAAATTTGTTAGTAACGGACGCGACATTCCCGTTTTTCAGAAAAAATTTATCGGAGACATTTCCCGAGGTAAATGTCTTACTTGTGTCGTGACACATATCATGTGATCTAACGTGTCAATGAAGAAAAGAATATTTTTCTATTTTTCCATTGAATCCATTAATCCGAGAGTACCCGAACCCGGACATTTAGGAACAAATGTTCTGCCGGGTGGTATTTACATATATTTACATATATACGCCTTTATGATTTTTTAGCAATCACAGCATATTATAATAAGCTTTACAAACCAAAACAAATTGTTTAAAACAGTAAACAAGAGGAAGAAGAGAGAGGAAGAAAAATTAATAAGAGATCCCCGAGTTGATACTTATAATACTTCTCATCTTTCGTCTCCTCCTTGAAAGAGTCTCTTTTATTCTTTTGATTTCTCTAACTATTACATAACATAAAAAACTTGGCAATAACAAATTACAACCACAAATAGTAATAAATAGTAATAGTTAATAAAAAAGCCCCATAATAAAGAAATTATTTAATAAAGGAAAAAAAGGAAAGGAATAAAAAACTAACTAACAAACTAACAGCCACCATTAAGTAAATTTTTCCTTTTTTCTTCCTTAATATTAACCATTGAACTATTAAAGGATTTACTATCAAGACATATTACACACACACACACACACATTGTTATATATATATATATATACATATATATATATACATATACAAAAAAAAGACTTATAGATAAGAGTTATATATATATCAGATAGACACATACTCACTCATTAATCCATTACACACATACTATAAATAATTCATATCACACGTAAATACAACTCAACAATGTCACAAACTATAATATCAAGACTATCAAATACACTACAAATGAAATCAATAATATCAACAATAAAGAAGTATTCACGATTCATAGGACCTGGTCTAATGGTTAGTGTTGCTTATATGGATCCAGGAAATTATTCAACTGCAGTAGCAGCTGGTTCAGCATACAAATACAAATTACTTTTCCTGATCTTCTTGTCAAATTGTTTAGCCATATTTTTACAAATCTTAGCAGCTAAATTAGGTGCAATAACTGGTCTAGATTTGGCTAGTAATTGCAAAGCTCATTTCTCATTCAAGACAAATATAACCTTGTATATATTGACAGAAATTGCCATTATTGCTACTGATTTGGCAGAAGTGGTTGGAACAGCTATTGCTTTGAATATCTTGTTTAATATTCCATTGTTGGTAGGTGTCATGATTACTGTGATTGATGTGTTGGTGGTTTTAATGGCATATAGACCAAAAGGTCCTCTTTTATTTATTCGAATTTTTGAATCATTTGTATCTTTATTAGTGGCAGCCACAGTTGTATGTTTTGCTATTGAATTATATCAAGTTGGAAATGATTCTAGTATAAATTTCTCCCTTGGTGAAGTCTTGGCTGGTTTCTTACCAAGTCCTGAAGTCGTTGACATGAGTGATAGAAAAGGTGGAAATGGATTGTTTTTAAGTTTGGCTATTTTAGGCGCTACTGTAATGCCCCATTCTTTATATCTTGGTTCAGGATTAGTGCAGGCAAGATTGAAGGATTTTGATATCAAGAATGGTCATTATTATAATAAATCAAAAACATTGGAACAACAACAACCACTAGAAGAAGAAGAAGACATAACAACACCAACTT
Source organism: Hemisphaericaspora nanyangensis (assembly GCA_030557635.1). Taxonomy (NCBI): domain Eukaryota; kingdom Fungi; phylum Ascomycota; class Pichiomycetes; order Serinales; family Debaryomycetaceae; genus Hemisphaericaspora; species Hemisphaericaspora nanyangensis. The sequence goes on along the minus strand of JAKTPO010000007.1, from coordinate 345,390 downwards.
CATCCTCATCATCTCTGGAATTTAACAATATTACACCAATTGCGACACCAGTCGATCCAATTGCATTACCATTCTCGGCAAACCCACTCCAAGACCATTATGAAAAAGATGATGAAGATACACTTGATCCAGAAGAGGAAGATGATAATTATAGACCATCAATCCATGCTATTGATGATACAATGACTTATACAATTGTTGAATTAGTTATATCATTATTCACGGTGGCATTATTTGTAAATTCGGCAATTTTGATAGTTGCCGGAGCCACTCTTAATAACAACAACAACAACACAAGACGTGATGACGATCATGAAGATTCAGATTCAGATTCAGATAATGAAGGAGATGATCATAATGGAAATTACGAAAATGCCGATTTATTCACCATCTACAAATTATTAAATAAACATTTATCCCCCACCGCTGGGTTTGTCTTTGCATTGGCATTATTATGTTCTGGTCAAAGTGCAGGTGTTGTATGTACATTAGCTGGACAAATGGTTTCTGAAGGGTTTTTGAATTGGACATTTAATCCAGTAATTAGAAGATTGATTACTCGTGCATTAGCCATTATGCCCTGTGTTTTTGTTGTTTCTGTTGCTGGTAGAGAAGGATTAGCCCAGATTTTGAATGGAAGCCAAGTTGTTCTATCACTCTTGTTACCATTTGTTACTGCACCCTTGATTTATTTTACTTGTAACAAACAAATTATGAGAGTGCCAATATATATACGCGATGGGGATGAAGAAGATGATGATTTGAATCAAACTGAGCAATTAGATCCCGAAGTGGGTGGTTGTGCCATGTCTGATGAAATTACACTTACCGGTTTGGTCAAACCTTTTAAGAGCAGTGAATCAGCAATTAGACTTCAGGATATACGTAATTCACATCCTTGTGCCGGCTGGGATTCTGAGCACGAAGAAGAAGATGATGATTATGTGAGGAATGGACGACATCAAAGACCAGAAGAACAACAGCCATTAATTATGTCTCCTTCGTCATCTACTATAACACCTTCAAATAATTTGGAATATTCACAACCAAAACTCATGCCCACCACGCAAACATCAAGAAATATCGAAGAAGTGTCTACGAATGGGTTTCCTGTGGAAGTATATGAAACAAATGATGGTGATTTATTTAGGATAAAAGGATATCGTGATTTTAGTAATGGTGTTTGGACATCAATTTTTGCGATTTTGATTTGGGGATTTATTACTTGTTTGAATTTATATTTGATTGGAAGTATGGCGTTGGGATATGATGTTCCTTTGTAATAAATGAAAAGAAAAGGTGATGTGATATATTACACACACACACAATTTATTTATATATTTATTAGTGTTTTTATTTTGTCATTTAATAGAGTGATTGCTTTTCTGTGAAGGCTTGTAATTGTTATGTAAAGTATTTGTTCTGTTATCGGTGATGCATGTTGCAAAAGATCTATATCTACATGTTTGTACTTTGGGAGACCTCCAAGATGGCATTTTCTGAATCCTGAATTTGTTCATTTGGAGACATATTTAAATCAAATTTAATTTTGCAACCATCTGAAATTCAACCACCCGCCCACCCGGGGTCTCACTCTCCTCCTCAAAAGTACTAACGGAACAATTCACCGATTTGAAACATTCCCGCCATGCTAGGAAAGACCTTCCGAATTTCTGGATGGTCTCGTGTGAAGTTGTCATCTTTCTCAAATCATAATCAATTTAAATCAACCCACCAAGGTACTAACTAATTATTAAAATCACTTTTTATTATTCCGTTAGACTATTTGAGATTATTATTATATACTATATATAAAAAAAACTATACAAAAACACACACACACATCTAAGCATCATAAGTAGAAGCAGAGACGTTACCACCTCTACCGGTCCAGTTGATGTGGATCCAAGAGTCCTTCTTTAATAATTCATTTTCAGAACCTGGTAAGACTTGGAAGGTGTGAGCACCAAAGTAATCTCTTTGAGCTTGTAATAAGTTAGCTGGTAATCTAGCAGATCTTAAACCATCGTAGAAAGCTAAAGCAGTAGAGAAAGCTGGGGATGGAACACCGTATTCAACAGCCTTGGCAATGGTAGATCTCCAACCGGCTTGTGCATCAGTAATAGCCTTGTTGAAGAATGGGTGGAATAATAAGTTTTCTAAATCTGGGTTTTCTCTGTAAGCAGAAGTGATTTCACCCAAGAAAACAGAACGGATAATACAACCACCTCTCCACATTAAAGCGATACCGGCATTGTTTAATTTCCAACCGTATTCCTTAGCAGCTTCGTTCATTAACATGAAACCTTGAGTGTAAGAAATAATCTTGGAAGCGTAAAGAGCTTGTTCTAAATCATCAACAAACTTCTTCTTGTCAGTGATTGGGGATTCACCTTCAACGGATGGACCAGCCAAGACCTTGGAAGCGGCAACACGTTCGTCCTTTAAGGCAGAAAGACATCTAGAAAAGACGGCTTCACCGATTAAAGTAACTGGCATACCTAAATCAAGAGCATTGACGGCAGTCCACTTACCAGTACCCTTTTGACCAGCAGTGTCTAAGATCTTTTCAACTAATGGTTGGTTATCGGTTGGGTCATTGTAGTATAAGATATCTCTGGTAATTTCAATCAAGAAAGAGTCCAAGACACCCTTGTTCCATTGATTGAAAACATCACCAATTTCCTTGTTGGAAAACTTACCAACTCTCTTCATTAAATCGTAAGCTTCACAAATCAATTGCATATCACCATATTCAATACCATTGTGGACCATCTTGACGTAATGACCAGCACCGGATTCACCAACCCAGTCACAACATGGTTCACCATCAGACTTGGCAGAGATATCTTGGAAGATATCCTTCAAGTGTGGCCAAGCTTCAACAGCACCACCTGGCATCAAGGATGGACCAGTTCTAGCACCTTCTTCACCACCAGAAACACCGGAACCGACGAATAAGATACCCTTCTTCTTTAATTCTTCGTATCTTCTGTTAGAGTCTGGGAAGTGGGAGTTACCACCATCAATGATGATATCACCTTCTTCCAAGTGTGGTAATAATTGTTCAATGAAAGCATCAACAGCGGAACCAGCCTTGACTAATAACATGACTCTTCTTGGTCTCTTTAAGTTTTCACATAATTCCTTAACGGAGTGAGCACCAATGATGGACTTACCCTTAGCTTCGTTAGCTAAGAAGGCATCAACCTTGGAGGTAGTTCTGTTGTAAGCAACAACAGTGTAGCCGTGGTCAGCAGCGTTAAGGATCAAGTTTTGACCCATGACAGCTAAACCGATTAAACCGAGATCACCTCTAGAATTAACATTGTTAGTAATTGTTCTTTTTGCTGATAATAAATGATTTGATATTAATGATAATCTTGCAGACATTGTTGGGGAAGAATTGGGTTTATGATTTCTTTGACAATTTGTGAACCCCATGTGGTTTTTATATAGTCTAGTTAATGGTTATCATCCTCGGGTGTTTGTTCCGGAAATTAATCAAGGGGGATTTTCCGTTTGTAGGGTTTATTTTTTTTGCTGTTGTTCACCCGCATTCCAACAATCTGTTTTCTCAACCGTTGAAAATTAAAAAAAAATTTTCCAGGACTTAAAACAAAAGGGCCATATAGCTTCCAATTCAAAGTAATTTCCCATTGAGATGGGTTATTTCTATCTCTTAGTAACCTACCAATAGCCATTCTTTATGGAAATGAAGTACTGAACTTTTTTCCTCAAATTGGTTTGATGATTAGACACTGTTAAATCTTTTCGCTATTTGAGCATATCTGTCACTGTAAGATTATCAAAAAAAATTTGACAATTGATCTAGTAAAATAGGGTCAATTGATTATCCAATTGGTATAACATGTATTACATACTGAGGAGCAGACATTATGTATATATTTATATGAATATAGTATAGAGAAAGAAGAAAGAAAGAAAAGAAAAGGAAAAGATTTTATGAAATTTTTTTTTTAAAAGTGGAAATCTATTGGAATTATATAAACTCAATTTATAACCAACAACAACTTAAATTATTATTCCAAGAATGAATGAAATTATCCGCTTAATCGATTATTAAATAAATGAAAGATAATCTTTTTGGAAACTACATACTTTGTGGTTAAATTATTATTTTGTTACTACTCTATGAACATAATCGCTACTTGCCAAATCCAATCAACCACCTTCCTTTGTTATCAGTTCCCCCCTCCTTTTTTAATTACACTTAGTGCAAACAAAAGTCACCAACTACGAAAAATTTTTACTTAATAAGTCACTTCTATATGCAGGGAGCGGTTGGTTTAACTTTAGATATACCTACATTAGTTGTTTTACGATCAATGGGGTACACTAGAGGTATCTTAGTAATATATTACCAATTCATAATGGTTTATCCGACGCGGTGTTTTTTTGGAGGTATTATCCTTCTACTGGTCTCTCTTTACACATGTTAAAGTGTAAGTAGTTTTTATTATTTATTATTTTTTGGTTTTTCCAGAAAACTCGCCGTTTTTCGGCGTTGCTTTATCCGGAAGGATGAATTATTTTTTAATCTAAACACCAGTTAATGATTTTTTTTGTTGAGCTAAACCCATTCAACAAAGCCTTCTCTTTGACCTGCACCGTTTTATATTATTCATCACAAATTTTTACTAACTCAGGAGTTTATATGGAATATCAAAGAACTTTTTCACTCTCTTACGTTGTCAATTAAGTTATAGAGTAGTATAAAAGATATCACTCATTTCCAAAATTAGATATTACGGCTCATATTATAAATATCCCACATATGTACAACACAATAGAAAACATGTGTTCAATGAGATCGAAGTAACCAAACACATTTTAAAACTGGGAATAATATGCTTGAAACCCCCAACTTTTGGTGTGATACTTTGTGCACTGGGCTAGTATTATGTGGTAAGGTTCTACCCACTTTACTTTTTAGCCTTTGTTTGCTAATAATTGCAGTGTGATTTAGATTTAAAATGTTTTAGTTCAACAGGTGCATTTTCGGGTGCCTCGACTGAAAAAAAAATTGTTTTATCCCCCCCCCACGCAAAGAAAAATTGGGGGAATTGGGGGATCCATGTGTCCCCCAAGAAATTTACAACTTTTCACTTTGTATGCGAAAAAACCAGATCTCACAGTTCAGTGCGCGCTCAAGAGCATTAAATCCATTGAACAAGTGGCGCTCCTCCACAAAAATTATTATTAAAAATACATCCTCCACACAAATAAATATATTCAAAACAAAACTGTATGGTGTTATGTTTATATTTACAGCCCCCACACCGCACTCGTTACAATTTACTTGTATGTATTCTCTTAATTTTTCTATTTGTTCCCCTCCACGTTTATTTGTAACTTGTTCATATTAAAATTTTGCAACAATTATATTTCATGAGAAGAAGCATTGCATGTTTCCAAATTGAAAGTGGTAATAACGTGGGGGCGTGGCGGTGTGCGGCGTGGGAGTAGTCGGGGGGGGGGGGCTAATATTGCAAGTATGCTCTCTCCAGTAGACCTCGTGATTTTACAAAATTCATATAAATATCATTTAAAATATCCTTGTTAGCATTTTTCTTTCTTGAATAGAAATGTTACCATAAAATTGTTGTCCACATCTTTTTATTTTACTGAGATATACTATATTAAGCTCTTGTATAATTAAAAATCACATATTAAGCTAAAAAGATCTGATAATTAGGGTATATCCCATGGAACGCTATTTTGAAAAATTTTGCTTGCATACACTTTATATTAATATATGTAATTAACTTATCAGTTATTAACTTTATATAAATTACTTTCTCTTATCGTAAAGACCCCTTTAATACTTCAATGTCTATATATCCACACTAAATAACCACCGGGCTTAAGAGCCGATATAACAATTCTGCTAAAGAAGAAGTCAAAAAAAAAAGGAAAAAAAATCAAATCATCGCTTCTCACGTGATATTGTGCAAAACAAAAAAAATTTTTTTTTTTTATTTCTTTTTCAATTGTTGCGTTTTTTTTGCATCCATTTTAGCTGAACACATATAATAAATATATAATATATATCTTATATATATAAAAGCCCAGGGCATTGTGGCATCAAATCCTTTAAATTGAACTTCAGTTCCGCTTTTCTTTTTTCTACTTTCTTATACTTTAAGCTTTTCTTCCTTCATCCTTTATCATCTTTATACCCATAGACACATATATACAAACACACACACAACATGCCTCTTCCAACTCCTCACGGTGGTGTTTTACAAGATTTGGTTATTCGTGATTCTTCTATCAGGCAAGATTTATTAGTTGAATCAACTACATTAACTGCATTAACCTTAACTGCTAGACAATTATGTGATTTAGAATTAATCTTAGTTGGTGGTTTCTCTCCATTAACTGGTTTCCTTAATCAACAGGATTATGAATCTGTTGTCGAAACCATGAGATTATCTTCAGTTACTAACCCAACTAATGGTAAAGGATTATTATGGCCTATTCCAATTACTTTAGACGTTAGTGAAGAAACTGCGGCTTCCTATTCTTTAGGTCAAAGAATCGTCTTGAAGGATTTACGTGATGAAACTCCTTTAGCTATCCTTACTATTGAATCCATCTATAAACCAAATAAAGCCAATGAAGCTGCCAAGGTTTTCCGTGGTGATCCAGAACATCCAGCAGTTAAATATTTATATGAAATAGCTGGTGATTATTACATTGGTGGTTCTCTTCAAGGTATAAACTATCCAAAACATTATGATTATGTTGAATCAAGAAAAACTCCAACTGAATTACGTCAAGAATTTATAAACTTAAATTGGCATTCTGATAACTCGAATATCGTTGCTTTCCAAACTAGAAACCCAATGCACAGAGCTCATCGTGAGTTAACTATTCGTGCTGCTAAAGATATCGGCCCACAATCTCATATATTAATCCATCCAGTTGTTGGGTTAACAAAACCTGGTGATATTGATCATCATACTCGTGTTAAAGTTTATCATCAAATCTTAAAGAAATTCCCTCAGGGATTAGCTACTTTATCATTATTACCATTGGCTATGAGAATGGGTGGTGATAGAGAAGCACTCTGGCACGCCTTAATTAGAACCAATTATGGTGTTGATCATTTTATTGTTGGTAGAGATCATGCTGGTCCAGGTAAGAATTCTGCAGGGGTTGATTTCTATGGTCCTTATGATGCACAAGAATTATTGGCTAAATTGGAAGATGAACTTACAATTAAAATTGTTCCATTCAGAATGGTGACTTATTTACCTGAAGAAGATCGTTATGCCCCTATTGATACAATTGATTTATCTAAAGTTAAAACAGCAAATATTTCCGGTACTGAATTACGTAACCGTTTAAGAACTGGTCAAGAAATCCCAGAATGGTTTTCATATCCTGAAGTTGTCAAAATTTTAAGAGAAACTAATCCACCAAGAGCCAAACAAGGTTTTGTTGTCTTGATTGATAACTCAACGAAACTTGGTGATTATTTATCTCATGCTTTACAATCTACTTTGAATCAATTTAGTGGTGAACGTAGAATAACCAAATTATCTTCAGAACAAGCTAAAGATGCTTTTATTGTTAATGAATTAGTAAAAGCCGGTTCTGGTTTGATTGTTCCTACTTCCAATCCAAAACCAATTGTTGATGCTGTTGGTAATGGTAATTCATTAGTTGTTAACCAAAAAGGAAATGGCTCAGGAGCTGGTCAATTTGAATTGACTAATGATGATTTGGTTGTTGTTGTTGATGAAATTGTTACATACTTGAAAGAACAAGGTTTCTATTAGGGCGGGGATATAGTTATTGCGTTGTTTTAGTTTTGTTTAATAATGGTTTGATATACATTGCATAGTTATTTATTTGACAATAGGTTTATTTAATTGTAGATTCGCCCATTATATCACTAAACATAAGATGTTTACGTCTGGAGTATTCTTAGCTGTGCTCTTTTCTTATCTGTTTAGTGCCGATCAACAACGTCAATATTTAATTGACCAAAGGTTAATTATACTAATATGATGCTAGGTACACAAGTTTACTGCTTAAAAAGTCCTAATTTTACAACTCAAAAGCTAAATACAACAAAGGTTTTTGTCTTTTTATATAAATCTTCTAATAATACAAATTGGGGATATCAAAAGTCTCCAACTAAAATAAATATCAATATAAATAAGGTTACACATTCACATTCTTCTCACAACACACACACTCCCCATCATCATCATCATCATCATCTAATGATCATCAATTAAATGCACAGCTCTATTCTTCAAAGCTTCAGCAAATCCCATCGCCACCGGCCAAACAGGTGCATCAGCCAAAATTCTAATACCTAATTGTATAGTCTTCATCGATAATTGTACTTTAATAATCTCCAGTCTAATTTTCGAATTCAATTCGGAACATTTTTCAGTATTTCCATCAACGTTTATCCCCTGACTTAATTCATCATCACATACTTCACGAGCAATTGAAAGTTCCTTAAGCTTCTTAACTTCATATTCATTCATTGGTGTATCCTTAACATGTCTAGTCAATAATTCCGAATATGTTGATTTTAAAGACGGACTTAATACTTTCTCAACTTTAATTAAAATTTCTTGGCATTTAAACCAATTCAAAAGTTCAAGATTGGAAATATCTCGATGTCCACAATTCTTTTCAATATAATCGAGATATGTCGAGACTATGATGGAACTGATAAATAAACATACACAAAAGAATACTGGGGTACGGAGAGATGTTTCCCGGACATCATAGTTTATGGTTTCGATATTATAGACCCAAAGTTGAAGAATATCTCGACAATGACTTATTGAATTTGTAAGGACTCCATAATTACTTTCTTGATAATGAAGATTATCTAAAGCCTTATTCATCATTTCAAAATTTTTATTCAAAATGGGGGAAAGTATTGAAGTTAAATGAAGCTCTAATTTGATTCTGAGTAAGGAATATAAAGGTAATGTTAATTTTAATTCATGTCTTGCAGTCAATAAATTTCGATTATAAGTTGAAATTTGTAATGTTCCATGATTTTTATGATATTTAACTTCCCAATTATTTACCCAACGACTTAATTTTGGTTTATATTCAATATTCCATTTAAGATAACTAAAAGGTTTGGACATATTATTAATCTCAGTTTCTAATCTTTCATGAACATATAATAACATCGTTAATAAATTATTATGAGATAATCTAACATCTCGTTTATCCAAACTTGGAGAATCATGAATATATCCAGTCAAAGTTTCCATTGGAACTCCATTACTTATATCAATCAAAGTCCACCCCGAGGGATATGTCTTATTTGCCAAAACATACCATGATTGTGAAGTTTCACACCACCATAATTTCTCATTATTACAATAATTTCCACTCTTTAATAATTTGGAATTTAAATAAATTGGTAATCCAACTAAACTGGAACGAACAGTTTGTAACATATAAAAAACATGCAAGGTTCTAATTCTAGATTGGGCCATAATGAAATAATCAAAATTATTTTGAATAATCTGTTGTGTTTTGTCTATGTTTTTATTATTCATATTTTCAGGTATTGTAGGAGGTGGAATTAATAATTGTTCAAGTGGTTCATTAAAATTAGTCGATTTAATTAATCCAATCATGGATTTTATTTGTCTTGAAGTTATATCAATCATATTTGGTTCATTCAAGAATAATGAAATAAATATATGTAAAACCAAACATTGATGGGCCATAAGTGGGACCTTTTTGAATTGTAAATTGTCCAAAGTAATCTCCTTTTCAAAGAAATTCTGAATATGATATTTTGATAAATTAAATAATATTAAAGTGTTGGAATCATGATAAGCATATAAAGCTCCAATAGCAGCTATGCTTAACAACAATGGAATATTTTCAATATTATCAACCAAGGGATTTTTCAATGAAGGTAAATGTATAAACGGGAAATATTTATTAAAGCCAAATTCATATAATTGTAAATAATGATTCAAATCAACCAAGGAAGGAAATTTATTATCATCTTGAATATTACTCATTGAAATCATCTTATTCCTTAATTCAGAAGTTATGAAATTAGTTTCATTTAAAAAAAAAGTAGAACTTAAGTTCACCGAATATTCAACATTACTATTCGATCTATCTTGTTTTGGTGCAGTTGCTGCCGGTGGATGTGTTGGATGTCCTCCCATTAATTGATGCATTAATTCATGCTGACGTTTTGTAAACATTGACGAAACAGAATTGTTACCTTCAGGAATACTATCATCGACTAAACTAGTCGAACCCAAAAACCCTCTAAAATCTCCGCTTGAACCGGTGCTCTCTCCTGCACCCGCACCTCCTCTTTCATGCTTATTAATATCTCCAATTGGAATAGTTACGTCGTGATATGGAGTTGTGACTAAATCCTTCAACCAATCAGTATCATTGTTGCTAATACTTATAGGCATACCATGATTTCCATTTACAAATGATGATGAAGTAGTAGTTGTTGTAGACCGACTACTTTTCACATTACTGCTCTTTGCAAGTTTCTTTTTCTTAGAGGGTGGTTCTTGTTTATTATTATTATTATTATTGGAACTTTCCAGTGGAGGAGACATCATTTCATCTTGTTTTTGAGATTGGTAGTTGATCGCTCTTTTAGCTTCTTTCCAATCTAATGGCAATGACGACGTTGTTGAATGTTCATCTAATAATTTTTGAATCATATTAATATCATTAGGAGGATGTACTGTGAACTCGAATGGTGCAACTTGTGATCCAACTGGTAAGCTTTCATTATTTTGTAAATGAGTAGTAACATCATTCAGATCATTCTTATTATCCTCTTCCTTCTTATTTTCACATTTCTTGTCGTCGTCGCCACCACCACCATTTGAATTATGATGATGATTATTATTGTTATTATCAAAGAAATGTTGTAAATTCTTTATACTCTTCACTTTTGCTTTCTCATTCAAATCCAAATTCTCAATATTATGCCAATCAAGATCAAACTCATGAATATCTAACATCTTATGATATTCAGAATCATGAGGATTTAATTGTGGTGTAGCAAAATCAACTTGAATAGGTGCCGAATCGGCCAAATTAACATTATGTTCTTGAATTTCCAATGCATCTCGATTATTAGTATATGAAATTCCTGAAGCAGCAGAATATGATGCATGTCGATAATTATTCATTATATATGATGGAAGATGATAATTGCTTGAATTTGATTTTTGGAGAGGGATTTCGTCAATTGATGCTGGTGTTGATTTATTGGATCCACCACCATGTTGATTAGCAGTTTTCGGGGAAGTTCTGCTGACTATGCTATTACGATTTATCAGACGGTTGTTTGGTGATTCTGCTCCCAAGGGAGAAGGATGTCCTGGTTGTTGTCTGGGAATTCCTGATTGCCTTCGTGCGGCTGCGGCGGTGCCTGCTGTAGATGTTGCTGCTGTCGATGATGATATTGATGATGATTTGGGAGGACCAAATGATACACTATTTCTATGAGAACTGCTGTGTAATGTGATATTCATCCTTGGTGAATCTTGACTAGAAGTAGTCGGAACGGGAGAACCGGTAGTTGGTTGTGGCAGAATAGAAGCACCAGGCCCAAGCCCCCCACCACCACCATTACTAATTGGAGAATGTGATAAATCAAATAAATCGGTCCTAAAATGAGGTTTGAAATCATTGTGTCCATTATTATCTGGTGAAAACCGAGGTGAATCTTGTTGTTGTCTATGAGGATGATGATGATGGTGCAGCAGTTGTTGTTGTTGTTGCAATTGAAGCAGTGATAATGATGCGTTTGGTAAAGGGGCATTAGCGTTAGTGTTATTTTGCAACACGATTATATGTTCATTAATATCCAAGTCCTTGCTTGATCCTCTTCTCATAACATTTGGTAAACTAGCATGTAATTTCTGTTGATGTCTCAATACTAAATCTCTTCTAGCAAAACATCTTCCACAAGCAGCACATTGAAATGGTTTCTCATTGGTGTGTGATCTTTCATGTCTCTTTAAATGCTCTAGTCTTGCAAAGGCTCTTGTGCACAATGTGCATACATGAGGTCTTGGTTTGTCTGTCTTGATTTGTTGTGACTTTTTGGGAATTGGCTGCGTTGGTAATGGAGTACCTGCTGAAGAAGTGTCCATCAAGGTTCCTGTCCCTGTTCCTTGTGCTGTTGACGTTGGAGTCGGTGTTGACAAGGGAGAGTTTTGCGATATCGAAGTTTGCATGTTCATCATGGCCTTTGTATGTCTTGTCTGTCTGTCTTATCTTTCTGTCGGTCTTGTCAGTCGGTATGTCTGCTCTTATCCCTTTTAGCAATGTCTGTCGGAGTTTTCAATTGACAGAGTGAGAAAAAAAAATTGTCTGAATAGTGTTATTTTTTCTCTGTCCCTTTTTCTGGGTTGATGGATTGGTTTTTTAATGGAGTTCTGTAACTGATTCGTATATAAAGATATATATTAAAAAAGTGTAATAATCTGCTTTCTAATTACTCGATTAGGAATGTATACTTCAGTTACTTGGTTTATTTGATCAAAACCAAGTTGAGGAATAATAATAACTGGTCTTCCTTTTCCCCCACAAAAAGTTTGATTGTAAAAAAAAATGTTTGGTCGAACGAAAAAGCGTCTTGAGGTTTTTTTTAAAGAAAGTTCAAAGAAAAAGTGTCGGATTTTTTTATTTTTATTTTTTATTCTTTTCCATTTGTTGCTTTGGGAAAAAGAACGGCGTACAAGTCAGACAATTTTTTGTGTTTAAACTTTTATAAATTTTTAACTTAATTTTTTATTTCTTTTAACATTTTTTCACTTTATTTTAATTTTTTATTTTTACTTTTTTGGCTCTTAATTTTATGTCTGTCTGAGTCTCACGTATTTCTTTTTTAGTGTGTTTTGTTTGACTTTGTCCTTTTTTAAATCCGTATTTCAAAACTATTGCGTAAAGTTGTCTGGCTTCCTTTCTAATAAGTTGTTCATTAGAAATTTCAAGTAGTCCGGAGTAATATGCTTCAACCATGACACAAAACGTAGTGATTCTCCTATTTTAACAAACACTCGGATTATCCCGGCTATTTGGAAATTCTTTCGAAAACAATACTAACTAAAATTCTGTGTGAATAATGAATACAAGAGTTGATCTCGGAGTTCACACAATTGATACTATATGCAGGACTGCATAGTAAAGAGAGAGAGCGAGAAAGAGGAAAAAACGGGTCGTGTACCATATACCCCAGATTTTTTACTTAAACAATTTTTTGTGTAAAATTATTTTTGTTTGCATTTACGTTCCATGGAAAAATAAATTTCCCAAAATTTGTGTCTGAAAAATATCTTTAGTATTTTTTGTGTGTGTGTCAATTTTTTTTTTATATTCTTGTGTCTGTAAAATAATTTTTTTACTGTATTTACTCCAGATTTATTAGCAATTTATTATTAAATGGACATTAATTAACAACTAAAAGTCATTTTGAAATTATACAAACGGGAAATCAGACCCTTTTACCGAATTAGTTGGTTTGATAGTCATGCATATGGGACTAGAAGAAAGATTAACTATATATGTGCTCGAATGAATTAATCTCTTATACATACATACGATACGAGAAATCGTTGAGATGAACTGGGTAAAACGTTCCACTATGTCTTTTTCATGTATCGGATAAACCTTGTTTGTACAAACACAATTTTCGTGGTAGTGGCGGAATAAATCAAGAAAGTCACACACCGAATCCAGGAGCGTTCTCTCTAGTTACAATTCGTCAGGTTACATCATCCCAACCATCGCTTATCTAAACAGAGTAATTTTATTTTTCTTGGGAGGTGAAAGTGGTAGCAATTTAAACATTGCGCTAAGAAACCCTTTTGGAAAAATTTATTGATATTTTTACCTCGGGTATTCAAGAGAACACTACCACCAGCTGGGCCATTGCTAATATCTTTTTAGATAATAAATTGAGTGATAACTCGCAGCCGAACGTTTGACAGAAATAGTGGATATGTGAGCGAAGTGTATGACAACCGTCACAGTATTAACGTGATACAAATTGATTTTCAAAAATTACAACGAAATTCTCAACCGCTTCCCACCGGTTTTCTTCTTCTTCTTCGGTGTTAAACGGATTAATTAATGATTGCACACTCTCTCTTCCCCCGGACTGATTGATTGTGTTTGTTGCAATTATTGCTTGATTATTGAATCAGGCATTACGTTATTTTTTTGCAATTTTGTTTTACCCAACAAAAAAAATTTTTTTTTCTAAACAATTAAATCAGACACAAATCAGATTTTTTTTCTTGTAAACCACATTTCTGACTGACAGTTCTTTCTTAAGTAAAAATGTAATATCTCCGTGTAAAATGATTCAAGCATCCCTCCCCCTTGTAAATCCGGGGAAAATTCATGTAAACACTAGCTCACGGCTTTTTCATTATTGATGATTATCAAGAACTAAATTCTAAATATCCTTAGGGCAGAGAAGAGATAACCTAGTTTGCATCGTCGTGTCAAAATCGCTTACATTTCTTGAAGGGAAAAAATGAAACACTCTTCCTTTTCCTACAATCATGTTGAAAAATAATTCTATTCACATCTGCCCACACACATTCCTTAATCTGACAATTGTTCTTTGCAATTGTTCTTGGGTTGTTCCTAGTTGTCTTACGGCTTTCTAATCCAATCTCAACAATAATCACACATATGATTGGTAACCAGACAGTCAGATGATCATTCAGTTTATTGTATTTGAACGACGGAATCGTTCCCGTCAACATTCCCAGCAGTAGTAGTTGTGTGTGTGGGCATATTGAGATTTTGTGTTGTTTGCTTCAATGGGGGGCCTATACATTTCTGAATATCTTAATGCATGAAACAGCTCTAAATGTTCATTATATTAAGCTTTTCGTTACAACTTCGTGCTTGCAAGCCTGATTATGTAACGAGATGGAAAATTTTGCCGTCTGTCACAAGATATGTACATCATATAACAGAAAAGAAGAAAACAATTTAAAAGTACTCATGCCCAAGTAGAAGGTTCTTGGCATCATCCTACTTTATAGAAAAAGGTATAATGTTATTGAAGTTTCAAACTTGCCCCTGATTTTTAGTCGAATCTATAAATACGTAGCAAACTTCACCCCCTTGTACTTCCCAAAACATTTCTTATTTATTGCTATTATTATTTGTTAAATGTTTTACAGATATTTGCTGGTTCACAGTTTAATACCTGTTGTACTGTCGTACATTTATCAAATAATAATAGCAATAAATAAAAAATGGTTTGGGAAGAACACCCTAACAACAGTTGTTTGTCTCGGGAATCTAACCTTTTTCGTTATATCTTATTCTTTCAAGATTTGCTTGGGTACGATATTTGTTGGCTTGGTGGTATTATACTCGGAAGTTCTTCCCGTTTTGATTGACGCAGCGAAAAATAAAATCTCGTACGTTTTGTTTCGGAAATCAGTACCGATAGAGGAGAAAGAACCGTATGAAAACTCACATCACATCTTCAAAAGCATAAAACCTTTGGGCCGGGCTGGTCAAAGAATGCAAGTGAATTATTACAATCTCACATGTGTGCATGTAGAAAAGTTTAAACTGGAGTAGTTACCCATATTGCGATTGTGGCAAATCACTTGCAGCATGAACCAACTTATTCTAAAAACCAATAGAAATAACAGGATTATAAAGGAAACTGGACTAATTTTTATTGGAAAAATCTGTGAAATTACACAGATAAGCAAAACTTTAACCAAATTTAATGGTCAACCCTTATAAAGCAAGGGAGACCCATGATGGTAATCATTACTGGCTGATTTTAAGAGTACTTGCAATATCTCTTCTGATTCATTTTTAAAAGGTCCCAAGAAATACTGTAAAGGAATTAGATGGACTAGCATGAGGGCCTCGGTTTTGGCCCTTCTTTAATTGAGTAAACAATTTTTTGAGAGATCACTCGAAGGAAATGTTGTTTATAGAGCAACTTGATTCTACTCCTACATGGGAGAAATTCACTAAAATCGATTATATCAAAACCTTCTACACCCGGATGACTTCGATGCGTCTATAGCCGTCTTCATCTCGGCCAGATTACACTCATTTTGGTCGCCAGCTTCCTCGCAGCTGTGATCTTTGTAAGAAAATTATACGTAGCTTCGAGGTGCTTGAATGATCTGCTTTCTCTTCGCAAAGGCTGCCAGCAGTCAACAAGGCAATATCTTCCCGCTCGCCATGATTACTCTTGAGAGATACACAAATTACGCTCCTTACTCAAATTCAAATCTGATCTTAAATTTGACTGGATTCTACTGAATTTTATTGCTGTTTTTTTTATATGCTTTTAGGTTAGGGTCCAACTTCCTTTTTAGGGTCTACTTATTTTCCTCTGGTTTAAAGTGGCAGTTTAGTATCATCCGCATCTGTACAAGCATTTATTTGAACACTCTGCCTGAATGCCAAGTATCTATTGAACTAGTAAAGATAGTACATCATATCAAAAGCATGTTCACAACAGAAATCCCTATTTGCTAACAACAGTACATATCATTGGCTTTTCATTTATTTTGTCAATGTGAACATTTGCATTTTACTTAACGTGGTTATACTTTTATTTCTTAGGTGCGGATTTGCAACTCTGACAATAGAAATGAATTTTAAACAGAAATCCGTTTCAATTAACCAATCAGAAACAAAGAGTGGCCATTAATATCCATTTTTGGCATTAATTATATTTCCATTATTAATTATAATCTCGCAATCAATCCACAATTATCGTAGTAGTATTATAAATAAATATTATGCAATAAATTTTTTTCTTCTTACAACTTTATTACCTGGGCAGGGGCATGCCACAATTTTATAATTTGAACAACAACTTCCAATTCAACCACAGTGATAAATAAATGATAAATAAGAAAATAATAATCATACAATAGAAAACACCTTGACAATAAAATGGATTTTTAGTGATACATACACCCTATTGATTTTCCCCATATTGTTTTTACGATTATACGCTTGGACTTTCATTTCTTTATCATTTGTTTAAGCGATTTGTTAAGAAGAAAAAGAAATAACGCGGGCAGATATCCGTCAATGGGATATGTTCTTAACTCCAGAAGCCAGAGAAGATGTACTTACTCCTCCTCCCTCTTCTTCTAATAATACTGCTGTTGCCAAGATCAGGATATATGTTTGCAGCTTTTCTGGTGTGTTGCCATAGTTGCATATTTTTTATTGCATGGTTTAGGTAAAATGGGAAACAGTGACAACGTAAAAGTTGGTTTTTAACGGTATGGCTGTACAATATTTAGGAGCGCTGCTTAAACGAAGAAGCAAACGTATATCCTAGAGTATTTGATAATGGGATATGGATAGTTTTAGGGCATGTGTTGTGCAAGTTAAAAATTTTCTCTATTGTTGATTGTTACAATTTACGAAGTGTTTATTTTGTTTAATAAGGAAATATGACATGAGTCACCCCTAACAAACATATTATTATAATCAAATTTTATGCATTGATACAGCCGTGGCTTTTAATTTCTAGAACCTGTAATCAATATTGCATTTCACATGGTATTACTCTTCTGTCGTTAAGTCGAACATTTTTAGGAGTTAAGAACATAAACACTTTTTGAATTGAAATTTTCAATAATAAAGAAAAAGCAACTAAACAATTGCAGCCACAGATTTTGCAATTTGTTTTCTTATTCTTTCGATTGCGATAAGCGAAATAAAAAAAGGAACCACACTTAAAAAGTCACTATACATCACGTGCAAACGAGTATTTTGCAACTTTCATTAAACCTTAAATTAATATTATTATTCGTATACCCTATAACGGTTTGGTAACAATGCAAAAGCTCATCTCTCTCATCGAAGAATTTATTCAAATATATAAACTCCATGAAATATCCATCTCAATTCAAATTTTCACATTCGTCTTTCCATTATTACTACAACAAGACATAAATACTTCATTATAGAATAAAATATAATATTTTACAAACAATGTCTGACGCCACTTCAACTGTCTACTTGTTAAGTCAAGCTTCAGGATATGGTATCTTGGTAGGTGTTGGTGCCTTATTTGCCGGTGGTATGATCTTAACCACCAAGTTCTTAGCCAAATATTTAAATGAGAATAATCACAGCACAGAAACTTTCTCAGTCGCAGATAGAAGTGTCGGGACATTCCTTTCTGCTTCAGCTGTTTATTCCAGTTGGTCATGGGCTACTGAGTTATTATGGGTCAGTACCATGGTTTATTCATACGGTATTCAAGCTTCTTTTTATTTCGGTGCTGGTTTAGCTGTTCAAATTGCTGTCATGTCAATGATTGGTATTCATGCAAAGAAAAAGATTCCAAATGCCCATACATCTTTGGAAATTGTTGAATTAAGATATGGTAAGTATAACCATTTATTATACTTATTTTTAGCCTTGACTAATAACTTGTTATCTTGTTCATCAATGATTTTAGGAGCATCTGGTGCTATTTCAATTATTGCTGGTAATTTGCACATCGTTGCTTCTACAATGTTGATTCCATTTGGTGTCTTGTTATATACTATTGTTGGTGGGTTGAAAGCTACCTTCTTAACTGATTTCGTCCATACCTTGATTTTGTTATTGGTTTTGGTCTACTTAAACACTGCAGTCTTAACTTCCCCACAAATTGGTGGTATTGATGGATTATACGACTTATTAATCAACTTTAATGACAGATATATCGAAGGTAATTATGCTGGTTCAGTCATGACTGGAAAGTCTCAAGGTGCTTTATTCTTTGGTTTAATTTTAACTTGTGGTAATTTCGGTCTTACTGTTTTAGATTCATCTTTTTGGCAAAAGACTTTTAGTGCTAGTCCAAAAGCTACCGTTCCAGCTTATTTAATTGCCGCAGTCTTGATTTTCTCCAATGTTTGGCCATTAGGTTCCATTATTGGTGGTGCCTCAATTGTTTTAGAGAGTGATCCTTCCTTCCCAACTTATCCTCGTGCTTTAACTACTTATGAAATTCAATCTGGATTCATTTTGCCATATGTCTTAAAAGCTGTTTTGGGTAATGGTGGTGTTGGTGCTTTATTATTAATCATTTATCTTGCTGTTACTTCCACCGTTTCTGCTCAAATGGTTTCTGTCTCATCTATTCTTTCATTTGATATTTACAAGAAATATATCAACCCTAAGGCACAAAACAAGTCTTTGATTAGAGTTTCTCACTATGGATGTGTTATTTTCGGTATTGGGGCTGCTGCTTGGAGTGTTATGTTACATTACATTGGTGTCAACATGACCTTCTATGGTTACTTTTACCCATTGATTATTTGTCCAGGTGTTATTCCATTAATTTTCACCATTACTTGGGATAGACAAACTCCATTGGCAGCTTTCATTTCTCCTATTTTGGGTTTGGTCGCTGGTATCACTGTTTGGGTCACTACCGCTATTAGTTTCTATGGCGAAGCTACCATTCTTACTCTTGGTGAACAATTACCTGCCTTATATGGTTCTTTAACTGCTTTATTATTACCAGGTGTTGCAAGTGTCATTATCTCATTCATTTATCCAAGTAAGTTTGATTGGTCCACTTTACAAAATGCCGATTTATTGGTTAAACAAGATGAAACCACCGAAGATGAAGAAAGTGAAATTGAAGTTGCTGATTCCATTGAAAAATCAGAAGAAGTTAAGATTCAAGTCACTGAATCCACAAAGCAAGCATCAGCTGGTGGAGCTATTGTTGATGAAGAAGCTTATGTTAATAGTGTACAACAATTATCACCTAAAGAATTAGATCTTTGGATTAAGATTGCAACTGGTGCTGCTATTTTCATATTATTGGTTACTTGGGTCGTTTGGCCAATGCCATTATACCGTGATTGGATCTTTAGTGCTGCTTACTTCAAGGGTTATGTTACCGTTTCTTTAATTTGGTTATATACTACCTTTATTGTTATTGGGTTGGTGCCAATATATGCTGGTAGACATTCATCCATTAGGGTGATAAAAGGTATTTACAATGATTATTTTAAGAGAAAATAGATGACTCTCCCTAGATGAATTTTCCTGATATGTTCTTTCTTTCTTTCTTTGTTTGTTTATTTAATTTGTTTCTTTCTTCGTTTATTTACATTTCTAGTTTTGGTTAGGGTGAATAGAATATTGTTTTAATATATTTGTATATAAAGGTTTAACAGTGTTTTATTGTTGAGAATGTCTTCGTATATTTGTTGAGTACAGTTCCGAATCTTCAAAGATTATAGCATAAAGAGTAACACGTTTCCAACAATAACCTTTTCACTTAGATTACGCACAATATAACTCCTCGAAGAACTACAAAAACAATAATTTAATTCTAAGAATTGGAATATGTCATAATGTTGAATACATCTTCAAGATTTACTAAGCAAAGTCTGAGTGTGTCTGAAAATTTGTTCGCACATGCACCTTTCTAGGCTGTTTGAAAAAATCTTATCAAATCAAATATCCAAATCCAAGAACAATGAAATACCCCAACTCAATCCAAATTCCCCTGAGACCAAACCCCATACTATGTTCAAAAGAATAATCAGAACCATGTCAACCAACACATCCACATCTAAAATAATCCATTCAGAAACTCCAGGCCCAATAGAACAATCTATTCTCACCAAGATTCAATCAGAATTCCAACCATCTTTTCTAAAAATCGTAAATGATTCAGCTAAACATGCTCATCATGCCGGGATTAGAGGTGCTACAAATACAACTGAGTCCCATTTTAGATTGGAGATCATAAGTGATAAATTCGCGGGCAAGAATTTGCCAACTAGACATAGATTGGTGTATAGTTTGTTAGAAGATGAGCTTAAGAATCAAGGTGTGCATGCTTTACAAATGAAAACTAAGACTGAGGCAGAAGTAAACAAGCAAGCAAGTCAATAGAGGTACAAATAGGAATATACATATATTTATATATTATAATAACATTGGTTTTATGTTTATTTGTACTATAGATGTTAGAGGATACACTCACTATTATACACAATTTCCACAAATATCTTTTTCAACAATTAACCTATACGCCTTCGGCTAAAACAGTATGTTGTTCAAGATCATATTCTTCACCTTCAATACCTTCAAAATCTTCCTGTAAACCGGTATTGGTTTCTTGTGCAGAAGCATTCTTCGCCACTAATTCAACAATTCTTCTAACGGCAGGCAAGTTCAACCAAGCTGGTACATATGCTTCCACTCTTGAGAATGGTCTTAAATCAATAGTTCTGAAAGGATCATTGAAATGACCATCGGTATTGATTACCTCAAACAAGTCTTCGGTATCATCAGATTCTCTCACCTTATCGGCAACAATTTGCAACACATTTGGAGCAATTGGGGTTTCATAATCAGCAACAAGATATTGAGCTAATAACTTTTGAATTTGAATAGGTTTTAATGCATAACAGATTTCATAAATTATGGCAATATCTTCAGGAGTATTCTTACGTAATTGTAACAATTTAGCAGCTTGTAATAAATGACTCAAGTATGCAGAACCTTCTTGAATTTCATGTCCTTTACACCATTCTTCCAAACGTGTGACATTATAATTCAATTGTAAACCACGCTTCCAACTCAAAAAGTTTCTTCTCATTAATAAATCATTGAAACATAAAGCATCAATAAATCTTAACAACTCAATGATAACTTCATTCATAACCTTAGGTTCAATAAAGAAGGACTTCATTGACCAATAAATCGAGTTGAAAACACTCAAGATATCATCCATCTTAAATTGCACACCTGCTGAAAATACCTTAGCATAGAATGGAGAATTTTCAGGAGCCATAAATCCAGGTAAGGATTGTGACATAACAACAGCTGAAACTGCCTTCCTTTCTAAATCTTTTTCCATCTTCTTCATCCACATATTATAGATATTATAAGAAAGGGATTCGAAATCTTCCTTGACTACAGCAACCAACTTCAAATATTCTTTGAATTCTTCTTCGCTCATTTCATGAGATAATGTATCATTAGCGATAATAGTTTGTTGAGCATATGAAACAAAAGAATATAATTCATGAGTATTAGATAACCAGAATGCACCATTTGGAATTACTTCTTCTTCTTTCAATCCATGAACAATATATTGAATACACGATAAAACTTCTCCTAAAAATTCTTCACTTTCTTTAGTTAAACCTAATCTCCACATATCTGACAAAATAATAATGATAATTCTTGCTGGGAACAAAACTTCCTTTCTTGTCAAATCAGCAGCAACACCAGCAGCAGGGATTCTCAAACCCTTCAACAAACCTTCCACAATTTCATGATGCAAGCTCTTAGAATCTCTCAATAATGAGAATAATTCATCATTAATATCATCGATGGTAGCGTGATCTTCATTGGAAACAGCAATGAACGAGACTGGACGATTATTAGAATCAAGAGAAGTAGGAGTATTCCAAGCCAAGGCTGAACTGTGACGTTTGCTTGCAGTTCTACTACGACTTCCATTGGTATATGGGGTAACAGTGCTCCCATTTCTTTGCTTGGGTAAGAATTCTCCTGAACCAACTTGTTTTTGTAATTGAGCAAGTTCTGTTTTCAATTGTTCGATATGCGACTTTAAATCAACTTCAATGGTATCACGTTTAACGAGATCATCCTTGGCTTTATGTAATTCTTCAATTGTTCTCTTGACTTCTTCTTTCAATTCTGCTTGTTCCTTGCTTAATTCTTCAATCTTGGATTGGGCAGATGCATAATCGTTTTGTATTGATTGTAATTCTCTATTTAAAGCAGCAATTTCTTCTTGATGTTCGACATTTTGAGCATCATATTGTGCATTAAATTCAAGTTCACGGGTCTTGAGAGATTCATGTACTTGTCCTTGTTGTTCCATTAATAATTTCAAATTTGAGATTTCATCCAATAATTTCTTGTTTTCTTGAATCTTGGTAGTTAATTGTTGAGTTAAATCGATAACCTTGTTTTCCAACTTGTAAGAAACTTCCTTCAATTTGTTTACAGATTTAGCTTCAACCTTCAATTGTTTCAATTCACGAATAGCATATTGTCTTCTAATTGCTGATTGAACAACAACAGTAGCACGTTTGTAGTTTCTGAATTCAGTTCTTTGTTGATAACCTCTCCAAGCTTTCTGAATAACAGTACAAGCCTTTTCTGTACGCAAAGTAGCGTAGTTTCTTCTGGCTTGCAATCCTCTGATTGCCTTTTGTAAAGTAACAACAGAAGAAAGGGTGTTTTGATATTGTTTCCTTGCCAAATAACCTCTGATTGAAGTTTGAATAAAAGTAGCAGCCACTCTTTCTTGTTCAGCCTTGATTCTAGCTCTTGTAGAATGACCACGAATCAAGGATTGTAATCTAATATGAGATTCACGAGTTTCAACATATTGCTTTCTATAATAATGCCCACGCATATGCTTTTGAATCATAACTGCCGATCTATGTAATTTGTCTGATCTCAATTTTTCAAAATGAGCCAACATACCAGCTTTAAAGAAAATTTTAGAATTACCCAATTGATATTTAGCTTTATCTTCAATATTTGCATCCAAAATCATATTACATAACCCACTAACTGATTCTTGAGTTGTTTCACCACTCATAACTTTAATCCAATCATCAGAGTGTAATAAGATATGATATCTATCAGCAAATTCAACATAGGTCCATCTTGATGGGAAACCAGCACAAGAAATTCTAATAGTCTCTAAAACACCACAAGCACGTAATTGTGATAACACCATTAATGAATCAAACTGCCAAGCTTTCTTTTCTTGATTTGGTTTTATACATCTAATATAATGGACATTGGTTGATCTGATAGTCTTCATTAAATCAATTAAAGAATTCTTAAACATGGAACCTAATGTTGGT
This sequence comes from Hemisphaericaspora nanyangensis, assembly GCA_030557635.1. Taxonomy (NCBI): domain Eukaryota; kingdom Fungi; phylum Ascomycota; class Pichiomycetes; order Serinales; family Debaryomycetaceae; genus Hemisphaericaspora; species Hemisphaericaspora nanyangensis. The sequence goes on along the minus strand of JAKTPO010000007.1, from coordinate 321,469 downwards.
TTTCTGTTGACAGTCTTAGCTCTTGGTGCTTTAGTGACTTCTTGAGCCTTTGAAGCTTCTAAAGAAGCGGCATTCTTATCAATGATTGTCAAGATATCTTGCAATAATGGATTGGTTGTGTTCTTGATGACTTCCAAATGACCTTCACCGACGGTATCTCTATTCTTTTCAATGAAACCGTCAATATCATAAGTGACATCCAAAGCATAATGACTAACAATGAATTTGGTTTGACCAAATCTAGGTTTCTTGAAGACCTTGTTGGTTGGTTCCTTATCCAAGTTTTGATACATTTTTGAAATCCATGATTCTTCATTACCAGATGGTAATCTAGATTCTTCATCCAATAATGCCAATATACCCAATCTATTTTCAATTACATCAATACAAGGTTGATTATCGGCAAAATCAATAAAAGACCATTCAATCTGTTCTTGAATATATTCTTCTTGTTCCAATTTGAAAACATGTTGATTAAATTCTTGTTGTAATTTTTCATTGGCATAATTAATACAAAATTGTTCAAAGGAATTCTTTTCAAAATGTTCAAAACCATAAATATCTAAAACACCAATAAATGAATTAACTTTTTCAGCAACTTCTTCTGGACATAAATCATTGTTAACATAATCAACCAACCAGTCAAATGTAGCTGAATAAATATATTTGGCAAACGAATCTCTGGCAACAATAGCTTGTTTGTGATTCAAATTACTAGTGATCTTTTCTGATCTAGTAGTGATTTGCTTTTTGGTACACCATTTAGCAAATGCGAAGGGGTCAATTCCTAATAATTCACAAGCCTTGACTACACTCGGTTCATCACTTGATAAATGGGCGTCATTTTTTGTTGGAGCAATATTAATATTACCAATGTGTAAAAGACCAGCCAAAATCTTAAAGATTTCAAATTGTTTAGATTCATCTATTCCAATTAATGACAAGGCATCTTTAGTAATTTGGAATTCTTCTGCATCATCAACTCCATCGATTTCTGGCATTCCACCTTGATTTGTATAAGTGAAATGTTTAGCTTCAGTTAATCCTAACTTTTCCTTGTCCTCCTCATTCATACCTGCTAATAATTGATAAAAGATGTGATAATTTCTTTCAGTGTCAGGTTGGAAAACCAATCTAGATCTTTCCAAAAGATAAGTTCTTATTCTTGCACCAATAATTTGAAGTTCTTTATCAAACAAGATTTCCAAATATTTACCAAAACGAGAAGAATTATCATTTCTAGTGGTTTTGGCATTACCAAAAGCTTCCATAATAGGATTAGTGGCCAAAATCTGTTTTTCTACATCGGACATATCAGCCTTTTGTTCGCTTGTTTGATGAGGATGATATTCGGCATCTTCTTCGACAGTAGCAAAATATCTCATAATAAACTTAGCAGACACGGTTTTACCAGCACCTGATTCACCACTTACCACAATAGTTTGATTTTCTTGGTTATCTTTCATACATCTATAAGCATCTTCGGCAATAGCAAAAAGATGGGGATCTAATTCACCTCTTCTCTTTCCTGCATAGGCTTGGACGATATCTTGAGAATATAGTTGATCAACTCTTTGGAAAGGGTTAGTCGCAATTAAAACAATACCTGAATAAGTATAAATGTTCAATTGAGAATAACGTAATTTAATAGCTTGTAAAACTGCAGGTTCATTCAAATATGATAAACTTGTCAAATCTTCAGCGGCTTCTAAAATTGGAGGATTTCGTAATGGAGGTAACTTCTCGTTGTCTTCCGATACGTTATCAGTTTCTATTGAGAATACTTGAGATTCGTCATTATCGGAGACAAATTCTATTATATATTTGTTACCTTCTTGTTTATTCGATTTAACAGTAGTACCAATCCAACCCAATTCTTCATCTGGATACCAACAACGGGTTCCTACATCATATGACGATACCATATTTGTGTGTGTGAGTAATGTGAATGTATGTATGGAAACTTTGAAATACAATAAAAAACGAGATCAAAAATCAATCACGCAAATTCTTTCCTTTTGGATAATAATAAAATTTGTTGAGTAGTATAACAAAAAGGTATCAGTATAATGTTACACTTGTTTATGGTGATTATATATTTCTACAACTCTGGTGGAAATGGTGTGTTGTAAAAAGAATACGTAAAATGTAAAAAAAGGTCCAACAGTTAGTTAATAAAAAAAATTGTTTAAGGATGTATCACTTTCTATTCAATTATAAATGTGTCTCTCTCTATCTGATTCAATCCTTACTTCTCTATATGTCTTACACTCTTATGGGTTTATGGATGGCGGTTATTGATAAAAAGTGTTAAATATGTTATGTGTGTATTTGAGTGTGTTGTAAAAAAAAATCGAAAGGGCAAAAAAAAAAATTGAAATCTCGTTGATTTTTTTTGGCTCTCGTGAAGAAAAAAAAAATAAATAGAAAATAGAAAACTGTAAATCAAAAAAGAAAAATAAAAGATAAACAGGCAAAACAAAGATAACCTGCAAAAAAGATTGTAAAGTGCAATACACAAATAAAAAATTCAATCGTTGCTAATTGAGACATATTTTGACTTGTCACACATTTACTACTTGCTTACTCATAGTGGGAAATTTGCATGTGTTACTTTCTTACAATTCTTTGCTTGTCTTGGTTATTATTATGCACAGAGTGTAATGACCTTTTCCCTTTGCTGAACAGCGCCTTGACATCGTTATCTAAAAACAAAAGATTTTCTATATTTAGAAAAAAATACGTGAAATTAAAGAAATAATACATTTATCCCATTCTTTTATTTCCCAAAAAGATAAACGCTTGTTATCATGCATTAGGGGGAAGTAAAACGAAGCGGATGGTGGAGATATTTTCAGGGGGTATTATAATAATAATATCGCTTGAAACCACTTGCTGTTTGTACATCTGTGTTTTATGTTATACAAACCTTTATTTGAGTGTTGTTTTCTTTTTTTTTTTTTTTACGCGTATCAGAATTGAGTGAAAGTGCAAAAAACAGAAAAAGAAAATCAAATGTGCATAAAAAATTACATCTTAATGTTCTTCGTTTACAGATTAAACCGTCGAACTAAAACGTTAAATGTTTCCTTTTAAATAGACGAAAACACTATGTAAGACTATTTTGGGTTCACTTAAAATCCGTCGACATACGTTGCAAACTACTTCGTAAGATTTAGTTTGTTCAAGTTACTTATACCAACACGTCTCTCATTTGAAAAACTTAAGTAAAATTATCAAGGAGCTTATCGTGTTTCAAATAGGGATACATTCATCCCTTCCCCTTGATATGTACGTAAATTAAAAAAAGAATAGTCCTTTTTTTTCTGGATATGGTAGCGTGTGTGTACTTCCCAATTAAACAGTTCTATTGACACATAATTTGCGAGTTCTAGATTTCTCATATCCCTCGTTTTACACTTTTTTCGAATTATGAAACTGAAAATACTGCGAAGTAATGTTGCAAGGTTTCAGTCAAAAAAAGATTATTCAATAAGTCAACTTATGATGCCATTAAAACCTTTCCTTATTGAAGAATCTTGTCTTGCCCGTTGTTCAAGCAAGCACATGAAAAATTGTAATTATTATTTTTCTTATTTTGCATCATTTTTGGAAGACAAGTTGCAAAAAAAACTTGTTTTTCTTTATGAACCGATCGAAAAATCATATCTTAGTAATAATAGTTAAATATTAGAATTTTCGACAACTATACTACTCATGGTATCATGGTTTGAAAAATTCTTTAATCTTACTAATTATTACATTTTCGACTGTTCAATACAACAATCAATCGTATCTTTTAGTATTATAATCGTCATGCATTTCACTTTATTTTGCTTGCTCCAGCAATTGTAGTCTCCCAAGTGCTCTACTCCTCCAAAGGGAGATATCCCTATTTTATCGGGTGACCATATTAAGAACCATTTATTTCTAATTCATACCATGTTTTCGATTATCATGTACGAGACAGGGTAAACCTCTTTTGAGATAATTCTTCTCATTGTGAGAAAACTTAGAATGAGTTTTTTTGCCTAATTAAGGTGATAGAGACAACGCGTTTACATTCTATAGCTTTATGTCATGAATAACTAGACATGGACTTTTTTTGACCGGAAAAGCAAAGGAGATGCTTTGGAAAAAGACATAGTGAGAGAGGGTTGTACGCATCAAGAAAAACAGAAGATTTGATGAAGCAATTTCTGATGTACACCCCCCCAACAATGAACGTACCGTCGTGCAAGCAAGTTCTGGGTCTTTTATACCTTCTATAAACAGAATGACATGGTTGATCTAACTGATGCTATTAGTATTTGTACGTGCCACGGCCGCTCGACCCTAACAACTCTGAACGGTTATTGCAATTCAACATTTTACAAATAATGTCCACGATGTAGATAAAAGCAAGATGATTCGTGAGGAAGTCCAGATATGGTTTGCAAAGGAAAGAGTAGACCTACAGAAAGATAAAAAAGAGATTCGTTTTGAGCTGGAAAAGCACTATCACACTCGATAATTGTCGACGAACTTCTTCTTTCTCGCATCTTTCTGTATGAGTTTCTCTTTACTTTGCAAGTAATAACATATGCTTACTCACAATGACGTTTCATCTACATTGTAGACATTATTGGTTCAATTGTTTCATGATAGTAGGAAAAATCGTTTGTAGGAACGGCTCACAGCTTTTTGTTGTCTAAAATGTCAATGACTTCAAATACTGTTTGGCTTACACCCATTGTTACTGTTAATTATTATTTGGGCCCATCATTTATTGAAGAGTTAGATATCCTGAACAAAAAGAAATGATTGGGACCACATAGTTACCAAATTCATTGATTATGGTCGTGATATAATAATTAGCAGCAGTGGCACGAAAAGTGCAAATACCAATAGCAGCACTTGGATTAACTGACTGTATTTTCATATACTACCCAGTAAATATAATGAGAGCACTTCTTTGATAATGAATGCATTGAACGTTCCATCATTATCAAACCTTGTCGATCATGCGGCAAAGATGGTGGATACGGATTGTGGAGCTTCAAACAAGAGACTTGGTACCTACAATCCTCGGGTTACCCTTGTCGATCTAGACAAACAGTAGATTCATGTATATATTATACGTATGCCACCCTTTTGTCCCTGTTCCTATTTTACGATGGAGAATAATGCAGAACTTTATATACAGTGAAAATTTTGCACTTTTTCCCGGTTACCTAATTGGAGGAACCTGTAGTTAAGTGTGTTGTTTTCAGAGCTTTGTTCTCAACATTCCAATTGACAAGGCGGCTGCAGTTAAGTGTTTTCCTCATATTCAAGTTTGATTTAAGGAATCCAGATCCCACATTTTATAGATTTTATGATATACTAGTTTTCTTTTAGTTAATCAATCAATCTTTCCTTTTAAGTTTAATGTTAAATACTTTGTATTTTCTTTCTAATCATTGTCAACTTTTTCAAGTTACTAATATCGATTCGCTGCGTCTTCACGTACATCGTTACTCCAAAGGAAATCTCAAAGTTAAACTAGATACTAAAACAAAAAAAAGTTGGAACGAAACAACAAGACGTAGTTCAGTAGGTGTACGCGAGCACTCCCCCAAAACCATCACCTACAATCTAATGGATCTACCAGCTGATCTCCAAATCATGAGAAGTGTAGCATTCATCATTGTGATTGGTTTCCCAAGGCATAGCTAATACCAACCAATAGTAGGATTTAATAGACATCATATCAAGTAAATTTCTAGAACTTGAAGTTAAGCTGTTTGCTCAGATTATCATTAATGCTGGACCCCATCTCCATGATCTTCTGCACACTCTTGAGCACTCTCAAGTTTTATTTCAGAGTTATGTTTAATTTTGTGAGTTTGGTGTTGTTGAGCCCCTTCCACGTCAATATGAACCTTCTCTCAAAGGTATCAACCGATTCCACCATTATTTGAGATATCCACGGATATTTTAGAGATTATGGGACGTTGTTTCGCCATTGGACCAAATAAATATGTAGACTTGATGGTGTTGTGTGAATGTTTCACCGAGAAATCAAAGAGATATTGATGTGTATGGGATCGGATTAGATTCACAGAGTTTTCGGAAGCAAGTACCCGCTCAAGTAAATATCTTGCAGATGGCCATTAGTCTTGCAATATATTGACGTAATAATCTCGGAGTTTCAGTATTAACAATACTCGCAAAGACTCCCTCCACTCATTATTTTGCTTTTATTGAAGGTATTAATGGTCACAAAAGTAGACGCGGTGAATTGTTTTCGGCCCGAAAAAGAATAGCCCCAATAAAATATTCTCGATTGTTAAGCATGTGGGGTAATAAAAATTTGGAAACCAAGGAAGGATATATCAATTTGTTGATTCAGATATATCCATAATCATTGGTATATATATACATATTAATACATCTATAAAACAAGACCTATCTTTCAGAAAATTCATAAAAGATTAACAAAGTTTGAAGTATTAACATGGTGGTACTAACATTAGAAGAAGTCGCTAAACACAACACTAAAGAAGATTGCTGGGTCATTGTACATAACAAAGCCTACGACGTTTCTGGGTTTCTCAACGAACATCCCGGTGGAGCAGCTATTATCTTGAAATATGCTGGGAAGGATGCTACTAAAGCATTTGATCCTGTACATCCTGGAGATACTTTAGTGAAATATTTACAACCTGAATTTCACAAGGGAGAAGTTGAAAAGAAGGTTAAGAAGAATAAGAAAGTCCAGGCTGTTGAAAGTCTTCCTACTCTCGAACCCGAACAATCTACAAAGGTTCGTAAAGTTGTTGATGAATTTGATGTCGAATATGATGAACATGGAGATTTGGATCCAATACCATTTGCAAACAACTTTAAACCAGAGACTTCCAAACCTGTCGAATCTGAAGAAGATGATTATGACGACGAAGATGATGGCCCTGTGACTGAACAAGAGCTTGTTCGTCGTGAAAATGTGAAAAATAAACCAGATCTTTCACAAATGTACAATCTTAATGATTTCGAATATGTTGCTCGTCAAACTATGGAAAAGACAGCTTGGGCATACTACAGTTCTGCAGCTGATGATGAAATAACTCTTAGAAATAATCATTTAGGTTATCAAAAACTTTTGTTTAGACCTAGAGTTATGGTTGATGTTACAAAGGTTGATATGTCAACTACTATGTTGGGTACCAAGGTTTCTCTGCCATTCTATATTACTGCTACAGCTTTAGGAAAATTAGGACACCCAGATGGTGAAAAAGTCTTGACTAGATCAGCAGGAAGACATGGTATCATACAAATGATTCCCACATTGGCTTCTTGTTCATTTGATGAAATTGTTGATCAAGCTAAAGAAAACCAAACTCAATGGTTTCAATTATATGTTAACAGTGATCGTGAAATTTGTAAGAATATCGTTCAACAAGCAGAAGCTAGAGGTATGAAGGGTTTATTTATCACCGTTGATGCCCCTCAATTGGGACGTCGTGAAAAGGATATGCGAAGCAAGGAAATTGAAGATGTAAGTTTTGTCCAAGGTGACGATGATGATATAGATAGAAGTCAAGGTGCAGCTAGAGCAATTTCATCATTTATCGACACTTCATTGAATTGGAACGATTTGCAATGGTTTAGATCAATCACAAAAATGCCAATTATTTTAAAGGGTATTCAATGTGTCGAAGATGCAGTCAAGGCTGCTGAATTAGGATGCGAAGGTATTGTGTTAAGTAACCATGGTGGACGTCAGTTAGAATTCTCACCTCCACCCATCGAAGTATTGATTGAATTGATGCCAATCTTGAGACAAAAGGGTCTTGCTGATAATTTTGAAGTATATCTTGATGGTGGTGTTAGAAGAGCTACCGATATTCTTAAAGCTATTTGTTTAGGTGCTAAAGGTGTTGGTATTGGTAGACCATTCCTTTATGCCATGTCAACTTATGGTGATGAAGGTGTTGACAAAGCTATTCAAATCTTGAAGGATGAAATGATTATGAATATGAGATTATTGGGTGTTACTTCTCTTGATCAATTGAATGAATCTTATGTTGATACTAGATATCATCAAGGCAGGTATGTTCCAGAAGACAAATTGTTCTCCAATGTCTATGAACCAATGCCCCATCCAGCATTCAAGAGCTCAAAGTTATAGACTATTTAAGTAGATCTAAACATTCAAATGATTATTTGCTGTGATTGTAATCGAGTATTTTTGTAGAATTTGGCATCGATGTTACGTACTACTAGCGTAATCCAAAGGAATTCAACTAAGTGCATGATCTTGGAATTTCCGCGATATATTTGAAACAACACCTTTCTCAGGAAAAGCTCTCGTCTATTTTGACTCACAGTTATAACTTTTACGGCACACTTACAGATTTCTATCGGGTGTAATGAGGTGATTATATGCATTAGCTATTACTTACGGCTGAATTTACCAGTGCTTCCATTTCGTCATTGCACATATTGCATCCAAACCGCAATAGTTACGAGACTTAACGATGAGTCCAAATTTCCTAAGAATAGAATTTTTTACAACCAAATGAGACGAAGAATCAACTATAACTTTCTTTCTTCTTACTTTTATTGAACCTGAATTAATAGCATAGCTCAAGTACATATTGATGGAATTGTATTAGAACTACAACAAAGGAAGTAATTACATTTAAATTAAATACATTTGAGGCCAATTATTGATTATCTTTTCTGTCAAATTGGTTTTTGTTAGCAGCTAACATTGGAAACTTCATTCCTATTTGAAATCGTACATCCTTTGTAATTCCAATAGAGTCATAATTTAGCTGTCACTAACAACCAATTTCATTCGAAGAACAGTCAACTACCTATTACAAAGCAGAAGTTCCCATTATAGTCAACTGGACGTCAATTCTACAAAAGTTGCTTTGTACACATTGCACGACCAATTTAACTAAAAAAATTTTTTTTTATTTTTTTTATTTTTTTTTAGTCAGAAAAAAAAGAACAGGGATTTTCTTTTCTTTTTTTAAGAAATTCCTTTTTTTGAAAGAGAGAGAGTGTGTGAGAGTTTCCAAAAGGGCTTACCTTTGAGCTTAAGTTCCAATTTACTATTTTTACAAAAGCACACAAGTTGCATAGCCATTACTTCCATCACTTAATTCCACACTTTCCATAAGAACAGTATCCATTACTGTCTTTTTTAATTCCAATTTCCCAGTTATTTGTATTATATTTAACGACTCGTGACCTTCGCATACGTCTTCGACTATGGTTCTTATAAATGGAGTTAAGTACGCTTGTGAGCGATGCATACGAGGTCATCGTGTAACAACTTGTACTCATACAGATCAACCATTAACTATGATTAAACCAAAGGGGAGACCCGCTACTCAATGCCAACATTGTCGAGATCAAAGAAAGATGAAGAATTTACATACAGCATGTACATGTGGTAAAAAGGGAAAGAGCCCCGGGACTCATTTAGCATCTTGTTTATGTCATAAGAATGCACATTGTACTTGTAGTCATAAACAAACAGGTAAAACCAATACAACTAATGGAAATATACATCAAATGTCAGCATCAGAACGAGCCAAGAAGAAGTCGTTAATCGATGCCGCCAATGCTGATATCAAGAAAAAAGCTACCACCGCCTCGTCGTCGTCCACATCAGTAAAGTCACAATTACTGTCACCTTATCCTTCGATTGCAAATAATTTCGTAATTGATGATATAGTTTTGCCATTTGAGACAGGTCATGGATTATTTGATTTATTTTCAAGTCATTCAGACGGTGGCAATGTCAGTGATTTTGGAAATGGTTCCCAAGATTCAACACCAATATCACAGATGAACAACCCTAACCAGGTAGACAATAACAACTCACTTACAGTGTCATCCTTTGATAATAATGATCAAATATCAAGTGCTGCAACCACAAATAATATTCCGCAGCTGAATAATAATGTCCATAAATCCACTGAAAGCCATGCAAATAATAATCCCTCAAATGGCTATAATAATGACCCTAACAGTTTAAACGGTAAGAATACAGCTAATCATCTAAGTCCCACGGAGATTGATTTAGTAGATAATATGTTCCCCTTATTTCCACTAGTTGGAGCTCAAAGCTTTGACAATGAAAATCAACCATTGCTGCCTTTTCCGCCACCAGAAAAGTCCCAACAACACCCACAGCCAGGGAGAGCTACCCAACACCCTAAACCAATTCGACCAGCTGTAAACACGCAAACTGCCAATCCAATTATTCCATCATCTTCCGTAAATTCCACCAATAGCGTCAATACTGTAAACACATCAACGTACCCATCTTCAACTTTCCAACCTACCAAACTAAAAAGGCCAGAAAGTGTATTATCAATCACATCAAACTCCTCATCCAGATCCTTTGATGTCCTAGGTGCTGGATATGTTAACCACAGTTCATCATTCATAAGTGGAGGAGGATTCCAAACCTCAAGTGCATACCCTCCTTCAAATCCATTTCACGACCATTCACAACCACATAGTGCAACCAGTGAAGAGAATCCTCATTTACACCATTTCGGTCGAACTGGATTAGGTTCAGGCAATATAGGAACACAATTGAGTAAAATTGAATCTGAGTTGTATACTGAGAGTTTTTTTGATGAAGCTGTTGAAAATAACGGACAACCACAACTTTCTGCATCATCATCAATTCCCAACTTTTACAGTGTCGGTACTGATAATGACAATAGTAATATAGTAGGCAATGAATCAGTTAGTGATTTTACATTTCCTAATCAAAATGGCTCCATGCACGAAGTCACATTTGACAAGAATATACCGAATCCTTTAGAATTTGATATTCCGTTATTTCAAGAAATGTTTGGTCCTCTAAATGGAGACAGAAGTCCACAACAGTTTTATCGGGCACAACTGCAACTGCAACTGCAGCAACAACAACAGCCAGGATATTCAGAAGATGGTTATCTGCAACAACCAAATCGAAACAAACAGCAATAGTAACAGCATACTGCATCAATCATTTTTTTAGCCAAAACAGAAATACAGTGACGTCTCTTTACCTTCTTTTAATGTGTTGTATTATTTATAATGTGTCATTTGTTTATTAATAGAGTTCTTCATGCAAATGTCATGAGAGGTGAATTACAAAAAAATTCTAGAAAAGTGTAGCTGTAAACGTTGGAATCTCTAATTTTAAATGCCAAAGTTTTACTTCCTGGCTTTTGGATCACTAATTTCCAAATGCTTCAATCGAGTTATATTTGAATCCATTACGATTGCATTTTCATTCACGATTGACTTTCTAGTAGGATCATGCGGAGGCGTCAATGAAGTTGGTAGTTTGTTTCCCAGTTGGGAATCATATAAATAATGGGATAAAATTTCGTCAGGAATATCTAGTATAGATTTAGATTCGATTTCTTGAAGTCGACATAATCTAATTAGATATTCCAATAACGAGAGCGAAGAGTTTTTGATTAGTTTGGGCATTTTCTCATTTGTCTCTTCGTTTTCTTCATCATCATCATCATCATCATCATCATCATCATCGAATTCTCCATTGTTCAATTCACCCAAAGCGATCCATTCCTCGGTATCTTTATCAAGTAATTTGATTATCAATACGGGTGAATTACGCCCTTCCAAACGTAATAATTCCCCAGATGCAGTGAAAAACATTCGCTGAACCGAGTTGAGGTCATATGTTTTCCTTTGTGGTTTATCCTTTTCATCATGATATCTATCATCATTAAAATCTTCTAAAACTTCCAATGTATAATTAAATTCATTCTTCTTGTCAGGGATGATTCTAACCAGACTTCTTGCAAATGTTTCCTTCCAAGTTATGCAACTTAACTCATCTACGTCACCACCTTCAATATATTTCAATCTGCTAGGATTGTAAAAAATTGAATACATCACTAAATCAAATACAGGACCAACTGATTTATCAATAGATTGATTGATATAATTAGCAGCCTGTAAGAGTCTACCTGGTGATATACGCTTCTTACCAACATCAGCACATAAATTCAGAGTAGTCAATGCAAGGTTAAGTATAGGAATTACATCATTGATCTCATTTAATAACGATTTCATATATTCTTCAACCTTCTTAATTGACTCTGGTTCGTTTTTACTTGTCAATTTGGCTACGATATCGTTCATTTGTTCATCAAAATTGTCAATTTGTGAGTGAATATCATCAATTAATTCAACAGCTGATTCTAAAACAGTATTTCCTCGCGCAATTGCTAATTTTATAAGATCAATGGCTGTGGATAAAACATTTATCTTGATCTTTAGTTGACGTCTTTGTTGTTCAATTTTCGTTCTTGCCAGATCGGGGATTTGGGCGAGAAAACTACTGATTGTTTTGATTGCATAGCCAGATGCAAGTGATATACCTGATCTAATTGCAAATGACACAGCTTGGTTACTTGCCTTTAGAAAGATTTGGTCCATATTTCTTCTGATTTTACAACAGAGTTAAGATAGTGTTCACATATTGTAAAGAAAAAAATTACCATTCCGCTTTTTCCACACAATTGTTCTAAGAATTTTTTTTATTGTTCGCGTTGTTTTGTTTTTCATCTTAAAACACAAGCAGATTTGTTTTACTTTAACATCCAAAAGTCATTTGAAACGATATATATACATATACATATACATATAGAAAAGATATAGAAGATCTGGAAACAAGTAGATCAGATGGCAGTAAGAAAACCATTAACTCAGTTCACAACTCCACTTGGTTCAGGTGCTGGTGTACCCAAAGATAAACGACCACCACGCGTCACGGATGTTGAAACAAGATTAGCCAAACCTTTTAAAGTCCCATTTGCTGGTCGGCTGGAGACACTTAATGGAGCTGTAACAACCACAAGAGGTCGTCCTATCCGTACTGCTAGAACTAAAGTCACAAATTATGTTGAAGAAGGGGTAATTAGTGAAATTGAAGATTATGGTGTTGATGAGGAAGGAAAAGTCATTAAACAACAAAAGAAATATGGTGCTTTATTACCACGAAGTATTTTAAATAAAGATCCCGTGGGAGCAGAACTGAAACTAAAACGATCATTTACTATTCCTTTTGCAAAAGATAACGAAAAACGAAATGAATTCCAACGAGGTCCACCTCCTCCATTAGGTACAAAAGTACGGCCATTACTACCTCCTCGGGCACTTCATGATCCTATGAGCGAGTTTGCCATTGTGTTATATGACCCAACTGTAGACGTTATACCTAAAATTGAAGAAGAAACTACTAGTCAAGATCTGCTGAAATCACCAACACCAGAAGAAAATGAAGAGGAGCAAGAACGGGCAATTAAAAGAAGGAAAGTACATAAGTCATTAGCTGAAATTTTGGGTATAGTGACTAGTCGTGAAGAGCAACTAGCCAAATTCCCTAATGTTCCAGTTGTCATTGATCCTAAATTAGCCAAGATTCTTCGTCCTCATCAAATAGCGGGGGTCAAGTTTTTGTATAGATGTACTGCTGGCTTAATTGATCCACGAGCAAAAGGATGCATCATGGCCGATGAAATGGGGCTAGGTAAGACCTTGCAATGTCTAACATTAATGTGGACATTACTTCGTCAAAGTCCTCGTGGCAGAAGAACTATTGAAAAATGTATCATTGTTTGTCCATCTTCTTTGGTTCGTAATTGGGCTAATGAAATTGTCAAATGGTTAGGTGAAGGTGTTTTGACTCCTTTGGCAGTCGATGGAAAATCTACGAAATCCAGTGACTTGGGTTTGGCATTACAACAATGGTCGACTGCCACGGGAAGAAATGTTGTGCGCCCAGTTTTAATTATCTCCTATGAGACATTAAGAAGGAATGTTGATAAATTAGCCGGAACAGAAGTCGGTCTAATGCTAGCTGATGAAGGACATCGTTTGAAAAATGGGGATTCGTTAACATTTACTGCTTTGAATTCATTGAAATGTGAAAGAAGAGTTATTTTATCTGGTACTCCAATTCAGAATGATCTTTCTGAATATTTTTCCCTTTTGAATTTTGCTAATCCTGGATATTTAGGAACAAGAAATGATTTTAGACGTAATTTTGAAAATATCATCTTAAGAGGTAGAGATGCCGATGCAACTGATAAAGAACGAGAAAATGGTGATAAAAAATTATCTGAATTATCTCAACTAGTTTCTAAATTTATCATTAGAAGAACTAATGATATCCTATCCAAATATCTTCCTGTTAAATATGAATATGTTTTATTCACTGGGTTATCACCTATGCAAAAAGCATTGTACCAACATTTTATTACATCTCCAGAAATTAAAAAATTACTTCGAGGTGTTGGTTCGCAACCATTGAAAGCAATCGGTATGCTTAAAAAGCTCTGTAATCACCCAGATTTATTAACTCTTCCTGAAGATATCGAAGGATGCGATCACTTGATACCTGAAGATTATTGTTCTTCAATAGGACAAAATGGTGGCGGAGGACGTAATCGAGAAATCCAAACATGGCATAGTGGTAAGTTTATGATTCTCGAAAGATTTTTACACAAGATAAACAAAGAAACTAATGACAAGATCGTCTTGATTTCAAATTATACCCAAACCTTAGATTTAATTGAACGAATGTGTCGGTCAAAACGTTACGGAGCTCTTAGATTAGACGGAACCATGAATATCAATAAACGTCAAAAATTGGTTGATAAATTTAATGATCCACAAGGTGCTGAATTTATATTTTTATTATCGTCAAAAGCTGGAGGATGTGGTATTAATCTTATAGGAGCCAATAGATTAGTTCTTATTGATCCCGATTGGAACCCTGCGCTGGACCAGCAAGCGCTTGCAAGAGTATGGAGAGATGGCCAAAAGAAAGATTGTTTTATCTATAGATTCATAAGTACTGGTACGATTGAAGAGAAGATTTTCCAAAGACAATCAATGAAATTATCATTGTCGAGTTGTGTCGTTGATGAAAAAGAAGATGTTGAAAGATTGTTTAGTGCTGATAATTTACGTCAATTGTTTCAATTTCAACCAGATACTATCTGTGATACTCACGAGACTTACAATTGTAAGCGTTGTACTAAAGAAAGGGGTCAATTTATTAAATCACCAGCTATGCTTTATGGTGATGCAACCACTTGGAACCATTTGACTAATAAGGCATTGGCTAATAATGAAGATTCGTTAATTATCAATGAATCGGAATTTAATGACATTTCCTTTGCGTTTCAGTATATATCTCATTAGTGTTAATTTAGTAATATGTAATAGTAAACCCAATTTTGTGTTCAAACTTAATCATTGCAGTATATCTTGCGACATTAGTCAACCCGTTTTAGAAACTGTTCATCTACTCCACTTTCGGAGGAATTATGACGTGTTTTAACAAACCGGGTTAAGAATAACGTGATATCCATGGAACTGGTACATTTTGTAACTCCGAATTTCTTCGTACTTGATCTGTCACCACGACAGCATCTCACATTATTATGAATATAACACAATAGGAGTTCTTTTAACAATATTCATCAACAAAAATCTGAATTGCTGCAATTGAGCTACGGGTACTTGTATCCGATATGTTCGTTCTTTTGATCCCCCAGTATATTTAAATCCCTCCACCAAAATTCCCCCACAAAAAATACTCCGAGGGAACACCTGCGGAAAAATCGCAATCCCCCAATCACCGATTCAATTAAAGTAATTTCCCTGTGAATAAAAAACTATAAATATAGACCAAGATACATTGAACATTCTTTATCGCAATTCGGAATAAGCAAGCAATATAACATGTCACCCGAACAACAACAACAATATCCTTCCAATCCGATTATCATAGTCGGTGGTGGTCTTGCAGGTCTTTCCGCCGCCCATCAAGCATATCTTCGTGGAGCCAATGTTATCCTTCTCGATAAACAAGGTTTTTTGAGTGGGAACAGTGGTAAAGCAACTTCGGGTATTAATGGAGCTTTAACACGTACACAAGTCCATTTAAAAATTCCTGATTCAGTTGAACAATTTTATCAAGATACCCTTGCTGCAGCTAAGGATAGAGCAAACCCTGAATTGATTCGAGTTTTGACATATAATTCTGCAGATGCTATTCATTGGTTACAAGATGTTTTCCAGTTAGATTTGAGTATTGTTTCTCGATTAGGTGGTCAATCTCAGCCTAGAACCCACCGGGGACATGATTCGAAGTTTCCTGGAATGGCCATTACGTATAGGCTTTTAGAAAGGTTGGAGACTTTGAGTGAAACTGAGCCTTCAAGAGTTAAAATATTAAAGAATTGTCAGGTTATTGATTTGGTTATTGATAAAGAGGATAAGTCCAAGGTTTGGGGGGTTAAGTATAAGAATCTTAATGATAAATCGAAGAATGAAATTAGGGGTCCTGTGGTTATGGCAACTGGTGGATATGCTGCTGATTTTACCAAGAATAGTTTGTTGAGAAAGTATCGTCCTGATATTATTGATCTTCCTAGTACTAATGGAAATCATGCTACTGGGGATGGACAAAAGATTATTATGAAGAATCATGGGGTTGGTATTGATTTGGATAAAGTTCAAGTTCATCCTACTGGATTGATTGATTACAATGACAAAGACGTGGTTATGGGCAAGAAGACACCTAGATTTTTATTCTTGGGCGCTGAAGCATTAAGAGGTGAAGGTGGGATTATGTTCAATGCCAAGGGAGAAAGATTTGTTGATGAATTGGGAACTAGAGATTGGGTTTCTGGAGAAATGGAAAAACAATTCAAGGCTGGTAATGGTCCAATTAGATTGATTTTGAATGAAGCTAGTGAAAAGAATTTAGAATTCCATATTAAGCATTATACTCAAAGAAATTTGATGAGAACTGTTTCAGGAAGTGAATTGGCTAAAGAAATTGGTTGTAGTGAAGAACAACTTGTTTCTCAATTAGAAACCTATAATGAAGCAGCCAGTGGTGAAATCAAGGATCCATATGGTAAGAAATATTTCCCAGCAACTCCATTCAATTATCGTTCTGATGCCAAATATCATGTCGCATTTGTTACTCGTGTCTTACATTTCACAATGGGAGGTGTTAAGATAAATGATAAATCTCAAGTGTTACGTGACAATGATTCTCCATTTGAAGGTTTATATGCAGCTGGTGAAGTTGCTGGTGGTGTACATGGTCATAATAGATTGGGTGGTTCTTCATTATTAGCATGTGTTGTTTATGGAAGATTAGCTGCTGACCAAGCATCCAGTTATGCGTTGCAAAAGTTGAGTTCTGCTTCTCCTGCTCCTATTGTGTCAGAAGTACAATCTGCTACTAAAAGATTAAGTATGATTAGTTTACATATTGATCCTGAAAGTGGAAGAATCATTATTGATACAAGAGGTGAATCTTCATTTGAACCAAATAAAACAGCATCAATCCCAACAGCAACAACTCCAAACGCATCTGCAGATGGTTCTGCCGCACCTATTACAAAAAACACTTCAGCCACCACTGCAAAACCATTTAGTATTCCCGACCGCGAATTCAGCATGGAGGAGATTGCTAAACACAATAAGGAGAATGACTGTTGGTGTGTTGTCAAAAATGTTGTGCTTGACTTGACTAGTTTCTTAAATAATCATCCTGGTGGTAAAGAGTCTGTTGTAAATTTTGCTGGCAGAGACGCGACCGAGAGTTATGCAATGTTGCATGAAGATAATTTTATACCAAAGTATGTTAGCAATTGTGTTTTAGGGAGAGTTGAAGGAACTGTTCCTGCGTTGGATTTGTAGATAGTTAGCATAGTTTGACTTTCAATAGATGTTTCTGTTCCAAATATGCTTGTTTTCTGTCCTTATGATGAACCCCAAATATTTCCATTCGCATTCTTAGGTTCCTTAGGAGATAGCTGTATGTACCCCACAAACGCACGAATGGCATCTCCAATTCGTTCACTTTTTAACCAATAGAATACAAATATCAATTATAACAATATAAATATGAAAATCACAAAAACTACATAATGACTAAAACAAATGAAAACTTCTCAAAAGTTGAATCTCAAACTGAAAGCACCCTCTACTCTTCTTCTATGCTATTAATATATTCTTCTTCAGTCATTAAACTTTCATTATCGGTTTCAATTGCAGAAGAATCTGTAAGTTTAATACGAGCAATCCAACCAGCACCCATTGGATCCTTATTAACAATACTTGGATTACCACTAGCTTCATCATTAACGCCAATAATGTCACCATTAACAGGGGAATATATTTCTGAAGCAGATTTCACGGATTCGATAGACCCAATAGAATCACCAACTTCAACAGGATCATTAAGTTCTGGCAATTCAACAAAAGTAACATCACCAAGAGCATCAGCGGCATATTTGGTGATACCGACATAAGCAGTGTGGTCTGGGTATACAGCTACCCATTCGTGTTCTGGAGTGTATCTGACCATGGTTGGACGTTCACCGGCATGTATGTTGACAAGAGCATCTGGATCTATAGCATTAGCTTTGTTGAAAGCAAATCTGGAGGTGGAGAAGAAAGCGGCTCTGGTAGCAATTGGTTGGACAAAGGTAGGTCTAACGATTGAGGTTCTTAATAATGTCTTGAACATGGCTGGGAAATGAAAAACTGGCTGATCTGATGAAACGATTGTGAAAAACCCAGAAGAAAACACAATTGGGTCTTTTTATAAAATGAAAAAGGGAATGAAAAAAAAGATTGATGCCCTGGGCAAATGGTATGATTGTTAATTTTTGTGTTATAATAATATATTGAAGAATGGATGTTTTCAGATGCAGCTGTTTTGACTTCGGTCTTTCTTTATTTGCGGAGGTACTAACTGCTCAAAGTGCCTTACAGATTCTCTTATGATTTTTCTGACTCTGATCAGAAGTCAAAAATATTTCAAGGCACACGAAGCAGGATGCTGGATTCAATTGAAGTCGTTGGATTGTAGTGGTTAGGATCTTAGTTAGGTATATTGGAAAATTAGTACGTGATTACCTAATATTTTGATAGTCTCTTCCCATTTGTCTTAAGATGGGACTATTTCTGGTCAATATCGGTTAAAATTCAAATTAAAGTTTCAAACCCTCTTTCAAACATCAGGTTAACAAGCGAACCGCTAATATAGTTCGAAGTCCCACATGACCATCTATAGGAACATCTCATCTCAGATTTATTTTAATCAATCAAATGGTTGTTCATATATCGAAGTGAATAGAAGAAAAATCCTTACAATCAGAGTCCATTCATACTACCGTCGGATTACCCACGTCGTTTGTTCCAAATAGTATACCCTGCAAGTGATATGAACATATATTATTGAACAAGTCCATATCTATTACCACAACTGAATAGTCATTTTCAAAAAGCAATTTGATCCAGCTCAAACTGGTAACGCTCATAAGTTCACGATGTTTACAATTTGGCAGATTCTTTACGGAGCATGATCTTTAACGGAGAAGGGATAGTGTCCAAACAGGAATATATTTCAATACAGAACAGATGCTAGTTTAGGCAATGGCTTATTACTATTCCATGTTCGTGTTAGTTATATAAATTACTTTGCTTTAACCATGGTCAGGGTGGTTGCAAATCAAATAGCCAAAAAAAAGGTGGGGATTTTTTATTTTTTGGCAAGAAAGGCACTCAGCTACGGGCGAACATGTCATCACGAAGGGGACGAAGTGGTTGTTGCTTTGTTGTTCCAAACGATATACACATTTAATTAACTACATATAAACCTTAAAGAAAGAAAAAAAGACAATAGAAGTAAAAAAAGGCAATTAAAAAGGAAAAGGGATTCTCAAACAAATTCATACCAAAACTTGATAAATGATTTTCTCATGAATCTATTATGGACAGAATATGATGAAAATCGTCTCTTCGCTCCATCTAACTGAAATGAACGGCAATTGGTACAACAATAACAATGATAACGATAATTATACCAAAAATAAGACACATTCTCATCTTAAAATCCTTCCACCACATATCTTTTCTAACTCTGTTAGCACCTCTTCTAAAACCTTGAGCACTGATTGCTAAATTATCAGTTTTGTTTTCTATAGAGTCTAATCTTTCCCCTCTTTCAGCGACTTTGTTGATGTTATCTCTCATGATACCGACTGTATCATCAATTTGCTAGAAATTAAGTTAGTATATACTGTGTTGGCTGGCTAGTAGATATTAAAAAAAACTACGTACGGCTTGTATAGCGGCTGTTCTGGAGTTTGATTGTTCTCCAGTGGTTTGGTTTGGAATGTATGGGTCATATGGAACTGATGAAGACATCTCTGTTATGTGTGTATGTATGCTATTTGTGTCTCGAAATATGGGATATATTTGGGGAATCTTACAAGGGGAGTGGGTTATAGTTTTCTAACAAGTGTGTGTTATCTTATTAATCTTGATGTTATTAGTTACTCAAATTTTTTGATTTTCACTGTGATGATATCCTTGAATGGGGAATTAATCTATTCTTTAGGTTTGATTGATTGATTCAAAATATGCTTTACCTATTCTTTATCACACACACTTTTTTTGTGGGAGATCTTTCAGAAAAGGGGATCAGGTTTTTCTTCTGGCTGTTTCTTTTTGAACAGATAAAACTACATGTTAATTATTGATGTTTGGATGTTTTGCTGATAAAATTTACGTTGTTTTTTTTACCTTGTAAGCCGAAAATAGATTCACCAAGAAATAAACAAGTGGGACATTTTTGAGCGACAAATGTCGCATTTTATCCGTAGTTCAACTTAAGCAGATACATAAGGTATCAACGAAACAATGTTGTGATGTCATTTGGTCAACAAAAGTTGAAGAGACTATTGCAATTTGTTTTAGTGTAAAACCATCTTAGTTCTAGTTAGAATGCGACTAAACTGCCTCAAGGTGACTGATGGCGCAGTAAAGTTTCGTTTTTGATCATGTAAAAATATTAAAAGTTGTGGTTGTTGAATGATAATTCAAAGGAAATCGGGTCGCTTAGTAACTTAAGTATCAATATGAAAGTGACGAGGCTTAAATTTTCGGATGATTCTTGATAATACGGGGGTACGGTAGGTTTGAATGTTACTCAACTGAAAATTTAGGAAGTATTTGAAAACTTTTTGCAACCAATTGGGTTTAGGTACTAAATCAACTTTATGTACACTTAGCACGAATTCTGGTTTGCTCATTCATTGTTTTTTACGTATCACGGAATCAGAAGAGTGTCAATTCAAAGGGAATCAAACCCTTAGTATAAGTTAGACTTAAACTAACGTGTGGAAGAAAGGCAACAATAATGTATTCTATTTGTATTCCAAAACATATACGAAATCGGGAGATTCATAGTTATCATAACTAGGTACAATAACTTTCCATATTTATAACCCATGATTGTAACAATCCCTATTCTACAGTGAGGGTAATTTGCACTACTTGAAGACTGCTATCGGATTGTTCATGGTCTGATGAATATTACCGTGTTTTAGTCGAAAGCATGGTCTTGTGTACACTATTTACTATTCTCGTCGTGTATAGTAGTTAGTTAGATTTTACCATAAAGTGAAATACCTCAGATGAGATTTCAGGTGAGAAGTTTCACAAGGTTTAGCTGATTTCCTCCTTATTTATCCACAAGGAATCTTCAGTGGAAAGGTTTACAGAAATCAGTATAAATAGGGCACAATTTTCCTTAAGTTTAGTTTTAGTTTTAGTTTTTATATGTTCAATCAACGAATATTATCTCTTTAATCTACTATAATATTTTAAGACCTCCTTTATTCAAAAAAAGACATCTTTCAATTTTTCGCGAATAGACTCCTGTGTCTCAGACAAGCTGCGGAAAACATGCTTGCAAATCATAAATTACCAGATAAGAATTATAAAACGGATCAATTCTGATAGATTTCAATTTACAATTTGTTGGCATTAATTTTCTTAATAAATCTTCATTTAAACGATAACCCTTTACATCCAAAGCCTTCAATAAATCGGGGAATCTTACCACATCGGTAGCATAGGTAACGTTTTTCTCATTTGTGTAAGAGAGACCCAATTCTTGAAAATTTTCAAACTTCCTGAAATTCTCCTTGGGAATAGTAATTGGATTCCTCCCTAAATCAAGAAATTTCAATCCTGTTGGTAACATTGATTCGATGGTTGCAAGTTTGTTTCCCTTTAAGTATAAAGTTCGTAAGTGCTTGCAACGATTTGGCAAATCCCAACATTTCAAAATATCCGCTGTAAGTTTACATTTGGTAGAAGTGATTTTTGGTGTCGCCCTTACGGTGTGAATTTTCAAGTATGCACAGCTCCATTATCGACATGACTACGCTATTGGGGATTCGAAAAATTTTCGCATCGAGGCTTGTTATTGTGCTTTTTCCAAGATTTAGTTTCTTCAAGTTTGGAGCGTCAATCAAGGCCTTTTCGAGACTATTTTTGTGCAATCTGATATATCTTAAACCCAGTCCAAACTTACAATCTACTCTGGCAATGTTAGGATCATATAAATCGAGTTGTGCTAGATATGTTAAACTTGCAAAGTCAATGCTTTCCAAAGATCTTACATAAGATCCTCTTAGGTTCAATTTTATCAATGATGAAGGAAGCAGGAGTTCTTCTATTCTTTGGAATAAAAGATTCAATACCAATAAGTTTGGTGGGAGTTGTAAGTCTGTTAATTGACTCAGCAAATCGGGAATTCCTTCTAAAAAGTTAAAGCATATAGCGAGGATGGTAATTTTAACTCATGGAATCTGTAAGATAATTTTTTATTTGACTCAGTAATATTAAGCAGTTTGAGATTTGGAGGAATGAGAAACAAATGACCAATTTTCACAGTCGTGGATAACATTGGATAAAGAATTGGATCTTGTAAATTTTCGGGAAACTTTATTCTTCAAATATATTCCTGGGACTAGGAAAATGTGTAAAACTCCTGAGATTGGAATAGTTAATAATCGATTCCAAACCGTGATCGCTCGCATTTAGGTATAATCGTTCAATTTGAGTTGGTAGATGTAATTGAGACAAGGGTAGGTCAGAAAAACTCTGGAATACTTAATGTTACTTAAATGTGATATGTCACATTCCAGTGTATTATTGATAAATTCAAAACCCATTGACAATGATCTTAATGAGGTCGGCAAGTCTAGCTTAGAGGAAATTTTGATTGTTAGAGTAGGTAGTTCCAAAGAAACCAATTTTCGGGGAATATAAGGTAAAATAGTTTGCAGAATTTCTGTTTCATGTTTTTTAAATCCTGTAGATTCTCACACACATCAACGGAACTAACTAACGTTGAAATCTTAATTGCAACCTTTCGCGCAGTCTTTGGTAATTCACCTGGGATATTGAAGTTTCGATCAATTTCATAGAAATTATATGGAAGGGCTAAAACTTGCGCAGCCCACGTTTCATCGCCTGTACACCATGGCACTTTTATTTGTACTACTTTCAATACAGATGATTTCAATCTGTGAAGAGTCTCGATATCTTTCGAATTGAAAGAAGCGATATACTTTTGGGTTCGATCTTGGATACTTCTCTAAAAATTCAAGAAAAGCATATACGTCATTGAATCTACAATTGCGTATTATATAAAATCCTTCGTCTAGAATTGGGATATGCATGTTGTTTGTACGATCACCCATGGGCTAGTAATCAGATCTTACCTCAACATTGGCTAACCAATTGCGAAGTTTCTAATAAGTGGGGTATCAATATAGGTGTGTAGATATTCATTGGAAATATAATTGAATATCAAGTTGATTATCTCTGGAGAAAGACCTAGAAGAAGAAGATCAACATAAGTACTGGTCTTCATTTGGTGGTGAAAGAATATCTGGTACTATTAAGTTGGAGGTATGCTTGAATGTCTTGCACCAAATCATAATCAAACTGGTTGATACAAAAGTAATGCAAATGTATATGACTGTGAATGATCTGCCTATGATTTCGTAAAGTTATTCTTCGTTTTATAACAAAGAATATTCAGAGCTTTTTCCCCTTATTTTGATTTAAGGTTTTCTTTCAACTTGGTGGGGATAGTTTGTATGTCCTTACAAGACAAATGTAGGATGTCAAACTGCATTCTGGCAGACACCTGCATGTGAATAGAACAGACTCTCAATCGGTATGGTCTCGTTCATGACGGTTTCCTTTATAAACTGCCTCAAGTGACTGATAAAGTTTCGTTTTTCATCATGTAAAGATTTAAAAAAATTGTTGTTGCTGAATGGCAATTCAAAGGAAATAACGGGGTTATATAAATCACTTACGTAATATTGTGGTACAAGAGGTACGGGCCGCCTGCAAGGCGGCCCTATGCACTCACTGTTAGGTGAAAGGAAACTTACGATAATCCATCTGCGGTGGGAACCTCCGGTGAAGTGTATAGAGAGTGAACGGAACCCACCTACAGTGGGTTAACTCGAATGGTTATGCAAAAGTTCTTAAAAGAGTGAACCAACCTACGGATCCCATCTACAGTGGGTTAACTCGAATGGTTATGCAAAAGTTCTTAAAAGAGTGAACCAACCTACGGATCCCACCTACAGTGGGTTACCTCCGGTGGTCGTGTAACCTTGGCTAAAGTTTGTAACGTAACTTTCATTTTATAAAGCTGAAAGATGAAAAATGAAAGATAAAGGTGATGGGGCTTGAATTCCCTGTCGGTGCTTGACACTAGGCAACGCGGTTGGGTTTGAATGTTGCTGACCTGATAATTTAGGGTTTATTTGAACTTTTTTTGCAACAAATTGAGTTTACATGTTAAATGGAATTTATGAATTAATCGCGCGAATTATGGTTTAAACATCGATTGGTCTTACATATCATGGAATCGAAAAAGTGTTGAATGCAATGGCGAGAGAAGCTACAAAATAATGAAATAAACAGTGGTCACTGTTTAGACGACCGTTTCGATATTCGTTCATTTGAGAGTTGTTCCAGCATTTTCGAAATTACTACTTAGAAAAGACATCTCCATGGCAATACTAACTTGAAAGAGTATCTATTTTTACAAAAGAGATAACCTAATTATAATGCTAGTGAAATCGAGATATGGGTTAATACTTTTGTGTGACTAAAACTCCAGTCATAAATGGTGAGCAACACAAGAACAAGGAGGAAACAAAAATAAAAACTCCTGCTCGTTTTGTAAACATCATTAACTACTGGATGCAAAAATATTTTCAATAACATTAGCAAACGACATATATGATCGCTTGGCTTAGAATACAACAAGGAATCAATAGACTGTATAGCTTGTTACAGAAAAGTCTTCTTTCGTATCTTTGAATGGAGGTTGGACAATGCAACAAATAAGTCTGATTTTTTTTTCTAAGCATGTTAGGTACGCACGTCATCTAATTTTTGTCACGATTCATTTTTTTTGCCGAGTTATTAAATTAAGACAGAGTTGATTTTTGAGTGACATAATATCTGGGATAAATTACGTGGTTTGTGCGACAAAACAGTGTTTGTGTCAAAAAACCATCAATCATCGTCTAAGAGGAGAAGAGATGGTGATGGTTTGGTTAGAGGAGGTTACTTTGAAAAAAGATTAAGTAAAAGTAAAGCAATCAAACAAAATTAACACATGCATGAAAAATTAAAATTGTCTTGACTGATCAATTGAAACTAAGAAAAATCTCTAGATCAATTGCTAATCTAATAACTAAAAAGAAAGATAGGAAAACACACATAGAAATATGATTGTTTACTATTTAGGTTTTATTTGTGTGATCAATTGTGTTTACTGTTGATAGTAATTTATACTATAGAATGATTTTACTACGTGTTAAGTATTAAATGTGTCAATGGATAAGTGTTGAAAAAAGGGGGGGCGTGTATTATTGTCCAATTATAAATGTTAGTTGAAAAACAACAAAACAAAAATTTCACTTAGAGAGTTAACGTTTATACGCTAAGCTTAAACAAAGGCAAAAAAAAAAATCTTTACGCACATACATTTCTGAACACACACACATAACTATTTATGACACAACAACAACAACAACACTGCCAACATTTTTTCACCCTTTTTAAATTCAATTGAATTTTCTAAAAAAGAAAAAAACTTCTTTCTGTTTCTTTTCCTTTTTCTTTAAAATTATCTTTAGTTATAATTTACATTTAATTTATATACATATACATAATCAAAAATGGACGGTGGTATGTACTATATCTTTTAAATTGAATCAATGACCATTTCATAATCAATTATTCCAATTGGTAAATACTTTTTGGGGGAGATCAAAAATGAAATTTTTCAGTGACGTCGAGATTTTTTTTGAATGCGTTGGCAATTTTTCAAATCACCACACACACACACAATCAAACTATACGCTGATTCACATAAGTTACCTACATATAGCTAAATGTACTTAATGATGAATTGAGCGGATTACATACAATCAATTATTATGTGTGTGAGTGAGTGGCTCAGTCAACCAATCATTTTTTTTTGTGGGTGCATCATCAATCAGGGAGAACATTTATTGAGAGAAGTTGACAAATTTATTACAATCCATCTAAATCAAGAGATGCAATTGATATTATGATCAATGCACTACTTGGAAATTCGATTGATTCATTAGCAATTGGGAAACTTGTGCGCAATCATTGATTGGGTCTCGTGTGTGTGTTGAATGATTTTTTTTCGTTCGTTCGTTCGTTTGTTTAACGGATGGGATCGTTTTGGGTTCGATGAATTTTTTTTAGGTGGCCACTAGTTTCCGATTTCACCAAAACAAACAGAACGAGACACGATTTGAGATTTTTTTTTGTCTTGCCGAGGAAAATCAGAAAACAAAGAAACCACGACAAAGTGTTTGCCAACATAATAGTATTGATTGATGCAACCATTTTCTATTAGGAAATGGATTTCATGCAAAAGAATAAATTATTGACTATGATGCATAGTGCAAACTTGACAATTGAGTTTTGATAATTAGGCTTGACATAATTACTGAATAATCTTCTTCATGATCTTAATTGATTTAAAGCGAAATGGAACAATTTTTCCAATATTCCTTATACTAACACCTTATATAGAAGAAGTTGCTGCTTTAGTTATTGATAACGGTTCCGGTATGTGTAAGGCCGGTTTCGCCGGTGATGATGCTCCAAGAGCTGTTTTCCCATCTATTGTCGGTAGACCAAGACATCAAGGTATCATGGTCGGTATGGGTCAAAAAGATTCCTATGTCGGTGATGAAGCTCAATCCAAGAGAGGTATTTTAACCTTAAGATACCCAATTGAACACGGTATCGTCTCCAACTGGGATGATATGGAAAAGATCTGGCACCACACTTTCTACAATGAATTAAGAGTTGCTCCAGAAGAACACCCAGTCTTATTAACTGAAGCCCCAATGAATCCAAAATCTAACAGAGAAAAGATGACTCAAATCATGTTTGAAACTTTCAATGTTCCAGCTTTCTACGTTTCTATTCAAGCTGTCTTATCTTTATATTCTTCTGGTAGAACCACCGGTATTGTTTTAGATTCTGGTGATGGTGTTACTCACGTTGTCCCAATTTACGCTGGTTTCTCCTTACCACATGGTATTTTAAGAATCGATTTAGCTGGTAGAGATTTAACTGATTACTTGATGAAGATTTTATCTGAACGTGGTTACACTTTTACCACCACTGCTGAAAGAGAAATTGTTAGAGATATCAAGGAAAAATTATGTTATGTTGCTTTAGATTTTGAACAAGA
Source organism: Hemisphaericaspora nanyangensis (assembly GCA_030557635.1). Lineage (NCBI taxonomy): Eukaryota > Fungi > Ascomycota > Pichiomycetes > Serinales > Debaryomycetaceae > Hemisphaericaspora > Hemisphaericaspora nanyangensis. The sequence continues at coordinate 293,781 of JAKTPO010000007.1, read as the reverse complement.
AATGCAAACTTCTGCTCAATCTTCTGCCATTGAAAAGTCTTATGAATTACCAGATGGTCAAGTTATCACCATTGGTAATGAAAGATTCAGAGCTCCAGAAGCTTTATTCCGTCCATCTGACTTAGGTTTAGAATCTGCCGGTATTGATCAAACCACCTTCAACTCCATCATGAAGTGTGATGTTGATGTCAGAAAGGAATTATATGGTAATATTGTTATGTCTGGTGGTACTACCATGTTCCCAGGTATTGCTGAACGTATGCAAAAGGAAATTACTGCTTTGGCTCCATCTTCCATGAAGGTTAAGATTATTGCTCCACCAGAAAGAAAATACTCTGTCTGGATTGGTGGTTCTATTTTGGCTTCCTTATCTACTTTCCAACAAATGTGGATCTCAAAACAAGAATACGACGAATCTGGTCCTTCTATCGTTCACCACAAGTGTTTCTAAGCTAGTTAGACAGATATTATGTATTCTTGTTATAGTTGTTGTTTGGGGGTTGTCATAATTTGCACAATTCAGAAGATAAGTTGAAAACAGTTGATATTGTGAATAGGTGTCACCTTTCTTATATTTTTTGTCTTTGTTGCTATTTTCTAATACAATTTGTGTTTTTTATAAAAAAACTCTTTTCTAGTTTTTGTATTTTGTTAGATATACATATATAGTTATTATCTCTTCTTTTCGAAAGATGATTTAAATATATATTTATAAAACAAGAAGGTTTGAAGGGTGTCTCCTACTTTGGATCTATATATTAGGACTATGTATTCAAAGACAGGTCGAATGTTAGCAGCAAAGAATACCATTTCTTGCCTCGCTGTTTCGAACTATTCTCAATTGTGCCATACTGCAAAATTATTACTTATTCTCCTCTCTTTGGTGGAATTGGCTCGGGAGAGAAATCAGATGATGGTTCATAAACCTGCCCCCTCTGCTGCGGTGTCAGCAATCGATCTTGCTGTTCTTCTTGCTCTTGTTGTTGTTCTTCAGGTTCATCCTGCTGCTGTTGCTGCTGTTGCTGCATCCTCAATTCCTTACTTTCAACAACCCCATCATAAAACACCCTCCATGTCTTACTTACTTCTTCAAATTCTTTACCGACTTGTACTGATTCATTGAGTGATCGATTTAGGTTGTTTAGATTTTGAACTACTGTTGATAAATTATTTGAGATTTCTTGGATAAGCAAATCTCGTTGTTTTTGGAAGTAGGTTTCTACTAGTTCTTTTTGGCGTCGTATTTGGTTTGGATTGGGAGTGGACATGGTTTTGATGGTGGTTGTGGTGGTTGTAGGGGAGTGGGTCTCTTGTGTTGTGTTTATTGTTTTCGGGATGTTTGATTTTGCTTTATTTTTTTGGTTTGTTGATATTTGGGGGGATGTGACTACTCAGACAAATTGTTAGAGAGATCTGTTGGTTGCAAAAGATCAGAAAAAGGAAACTTCTAACAAACTATACATATATACATATCGATCTAACACTCTAAGTATGCAATAATCAATACTTAAGGAAGTCTCTACTGATTTCATCCTCTTTCGCTTAAACCCCTTCCATCAGTCAATTAATAAATTTACATTTAAACGCGAAGCTTCAAGCCCTAAAAAAATTTTTCAAATCTAACATAACCTTCTGAACGATCTGGTTAGCTATCCAACATACCATTACATAAACAATGGCAAAGAAAGACAAAAAGGCCAAAGAGGCAAAGAAAGCACGTGTTGCTGAAAAGCAAAAGAAAATCCAAGCCAAAGCAGAATCTAAAAACAAGAAACTCGCAAAGAAATTAGGTGAAGACGATGATGATCAAGATATCGATGCAATCTTGGAACAATACGCTAAGGAACAACAAGAATTCACAGAAGTAAAAATCGAAATATGCGACCGTCCACCGAGAAGATTAAACCCTGCTATGGTTGCAAATCCACTTAATGGAAAACGTGAATTAATCTTATTTGGTGGTGAGCATAATGATGGATCAGTATCACATTTTTATAATGAATTATATACTTTTTCACCTGATAATTCAATTTGGAGAAAGATCATTTCCAAGAACTCACCACTTCCAAGATCTTCACATGCAATGTGTGCCCATCCATCAGGTATAATCTTAATGTTTGGTGGTGAATTTTCATCACCTAAACAATCAACATTTTATCATTATGGTGATACATGGATCCTTGATGCTGAAACCAAAGAATGGTCCAAGATTGATCAAAAAAAGGGCCCATCAGCTAGATCAGGTCATAGATTAGCCATTTGGAAAAATTATATCATTATGCATGGGGGTTTTAGAGATCTAGGTACCCTGACCACATATTTAAATGATGTTTGGTTATTTGATGTTACTGACTATAAATGGACCCAAGTTGAATTCCCACCAAATCATTCTATTCCAGATGCTAGATCAGGGCATTCATTGTTATCGTGTGCTGATGGTGCTGTCGTTTATGGAGGTTATTGTAAAGTGAAGGCTAAGAAGGGTTTACAACGAGGGAAAGTGTTGACTGATTGTTGGTTATTGAAGATGAAGGCTGATCCAAGTGGGGTTAGATTTGAGAGAAGGAGGAAACAAGGTTTTGTTCCATCTCCTAGAGTTGGATGTTCGTTGGTATATCATAAAAATAGAGGGATTTTGTTTGGTGGAGTTTATGATTTTGAAGAAAGTGAAGAACATATTGATTCGGAATTTTATAATAGTTTATATTCTTATCATATTGAGAATAATAGATGGTATAATTTGAGTCTTAAATCTACAAGAAAGAAAAAGGTTGAACAACTTAAGGAAAAAACTAGAGATGAAGATTTGGAAGAGATTTTGAATTCTATCTTGGCTAAAGCTAATTTGAAAGATGATGATGACGAAGATGAAGATGAAGCTTCTAATAAATTGAAACAATTGGCATCTGATGACGAGGAGAGTGATCGTATTGAATATACAATCATGAATCAACTCCCACACCCAAGATTCAATGCAACCACATGTGTGGTGGATGATACATTATATATCTACGGTGGTGTTTTTGAAAGAGGAGAAGCTGAATATAATTTAGATTCTATGTATGCCATTGATTTGGGTAAATTGGATGGTGTTAAGGTTCTTTGGGAAGATTTATCGGAATTAGATAAATCTGTCGTCAATTCTGAGGATGAAGATGACGAAGATGACGATGAAGAAGACGATGACGATGAAGAGCATGAAAAAGAAGAAGAATCGGAAGAAGAAGAGGAGGAAGAAGAAGAAGAAGAGGAGGAAGTTGAAGAAATTGAAGAAGAATTCCCAGATGCAAGATCATGGTTACCACATCCAAAACCCTTTGAAAATTTACGTGCATTTTATGTTCGTACTGGTGCTCAATTCTTGGAATGGGCAATTTCAAGTAATAAATATGCTAGAGGTAAATATTTGAAAAAGGCCGCTTTTGATTTATGTGAAGAAAGATTTTGGGAAAGAAGAGAAGCAGTTGCTGTTGCCGAAGATAATTTGGAAGAAATGGGAGGTGTTGGAGAAGTTATTGATAGAGATTTCAGCAAGACTACAAAGAGAAGATAGATATTATATATAGAATATATAGACCGTTAATAAACCTCACAAATTGATTTTGATTTTATATCTAATATACACTCTAAAGAAATGAAAAGAAAATTAACCTAATTACCCTTTATGCAAAATGAATTCCAACTTGATGGAAAGCATATAATAACTTTAAGAAATCAGTTTGGTCCATCTTTGAAGATCTTTGTTCAGCATATCCTGTTTCTTTCAACACGGTATCGATCTTTTGTTTAACAACGTCAGTCAAGGATGCTCTATCATCCACCATCATTGCATCGTTATCACTTTGAGTCGCCAAATAGGTTTTGTAATTCTTTTCCAAAATGTCTATAACATTTGCCGACTTAAATCCAGCTGCAATTGTCTTATTCTTTCTCACAAAACAAATTCGCAATAATCCATCCCATTCATTAAAATCTATATTAGGTCTTGGGTTCTTTATTTCGATTCGCACAACTGATGATTCAACTTGTGGGGGAGGACGGAAATTATTCTTACCCACCTTCATAATATGGGTTACGTTAGCCCACATTTGTACATTGGCTGATAATCTACAATATAAGGCATCACCCGGTCTAGCTAATAATCTTAACGCGAATTCTCTTTGGAACATCAATATTGAAACTCTTGGTGGGTTTGGTTGATTTAATAATTTAAAAACTAATGGAGAAGAAATTTGATATGGAGTATTTGAAATACAAATATCAAAATATGGTAATTCAGTCTTCATGAAATCTCCCAATAAGATTTCAAGTTTCTTTTGTTGTGGAGTTCCATGAACTCTTTTTGTTAATTCAGCAGCCATACGAGGATCCATTTCTACAGCAACGACTTTTCTTGCTTGTTCTAATATACGAACAGTTAAATTACCAGTACCTGGACCAACTTCCAATACTATATCACTTGGTTTAATCCCGGCTTTGTCAACAATACCTTGGGCAACTAATGGGTTTTTCAAGATATGTTGACCTAAGTTTGTATTAAATTTGAAGACTGAGTTTAAGTGTTTTTCGGCGGCGACTGTTGCACCGGTTGGGTTGGATGCAGTTGTGAACTTCTTCTTAGCTGCTTTGGCCATATTGTCTATACTACTGTAGTATCTATGATCAGGCTAGTCTTAGTTGCAATGGGATGTGTTGCATTAAATTTTTTCATGTGTTTCCTAGAACGTGATGCCTCATCAGAAAAAAATTTAAATTTTGCGACATTGTGTGGATGTCGTATTAAATCATTTCTAAATTCGAATGTCGCAATGTTTTTGTTATGTTTGTTTGTATGGAACTTGGAACATTCCCCTTTGGAATAAAAACTTTATAATTTACATAGCTTACCTGAAACCACCACCACTTTGATACCAAAAGTACAAACTTTAAGCTTCAAGTGTTTACGACTTTGTAACAGAGTGATTAGAAGAAGCTATTAGTTATACGGTTTTTTTTTGCTTGCTTTCTTTCTTTCTTTCTATAGCAATTGAAACATCAACTTCCATACATATACATATACATATACATATACATATACATATACATATACTATAGACATTTTAATTGCTAAATAATTGCAAAAATATCGGATGAACTTTATACAAATATGAATAGAAGGCTGATACTACGAATACCAACAGCAAAATTATCGGATATGCTTAGTTCAACTCCGGGCTTTTGTTTCTTTGATAAGTTAATTGATATTCCCGTTCCACCAGCTTCTAATTCGGCAAATGATGTTTTGAAATTGAGTCATCATGATATATTTAAAATTAGTAAAGTGATTGAAGATATTCATTTATATTTGATTGATGTGCTACAGATATTATTGAATGTGAATCAAATGGGGAATGGACAAGTGTTGAACCTAGAATGGTATTTTGAAGGAAGAGATCAAGTGTTTGATTTATTGAGAAATATAGATAGTATAGATTCAATCATATCACAGTTATTATTACTTTTAGAATCTAATGAGTTGTTGGAAGTTACAAATGCTTTATTGAAGAGGTTTGAAGAAGTTAGCGATGATTTGTTGGATGTAAAGAAACATTCAATTGTGATTAAGAAGAATTTGGATATTGCTATTCGATATCAAGAAATTGGTCAAGGAATTATGAAATCGTTGACACAAGAAATTGAAGATTGTCTCAAATGTATTATCAACCTACGAGAAATAAAATTAACAAGTCCTAGACGAACATTACCTAAATTCCAATTAAGTGAGATCATATCACGAATGAGATTGAATGATGTCTCAACAACAACTTCATCATTAGCAATGAGATCAATAAGGTTGCCTACATTTAATGAAACCGACGAGAGATTATATAACGAATATCTCGCCATAGAATCAAAAATAGGCCCGCTTCGAATATCACTACATGTTGTTCCCATAAAGATTGAGGAATTCAATACCATGTGTGGAGGAGGATCGATGTTCATTAAGGCAAGAGAAGAAGTTTTGAATAATTATGAACAATTATTATCACGATGGAATCATCTACAACGAGAAATGAAGGCATTAAAAATGGAAAATCTCGATACGAAATGGAATGAAATTTTCCTGTATTTGATTGATGAAATTGGTAAGAAATGTGATTGGATTATTCAGGAATTACAACCTCGTAGTTCTGCTTCTACTATATCATCGTCAGAATCGAGTTCTTCGTCCTCGTCTATTAGTGATGAAGTCGGTTCCACTTATAAATTATGTTCAAATTCAATCACGTTGATAAATAAAGCATTCAAAGAAGAAGTTATTACTGATCGAGACTTGTTAGATATATTCAATGAAGAAATTTTGATCAAATGGGACCTTGCTAGTGAATTATTGGGTAATGCAAGATCACCATCCATAGGAGGGAGTAACACGATTAGATCACCTATTTTATCTACTGGATTGAAGCTGTTTCAAACAGTAGCAAGAAATTCGGTTGATTTACTGGCACATCACCAACAACAACGTGAGAGTAAGTTGTTTAATAATGGATTGGGGATAGATTTCGGAGTAGATGTTGAATCGATAAAAGTACCATTTAGTGTTGAGAAAAAAGACCGCATTAAAGATCTTGGACCAATTACTAGTCTGATCAAATCTTCTGGCGGGAGAAGTGTTCGAAACTCGATCTTGAATGTGTTTGATGATATTGGATCCGAATTGGGTGAGATTTCATTTGATGATTCCTTAAGAATGGCTGATGAAGATGTGAGACTGCTGCTACGTGAAGGTTCAAAACGGGTTTCGTTTGATGCTGAGAGTTATTTTCGACTTGTGTTGAATTCAGTTGGTGAAGATTTTATTTCTCGTATACCTAAGATTTTACCTGGTTATATCAAAGCGGGTTATCCAATAATCGAGAAGAGAGTTGGTGGTATATATGGATCCAGTGGAATTCCTGAGATAAATCCTACTCATCCGGTCTTTCAGTCTCCAGTAAAGACTTCACCTACTTCGTCAATGACAAACCGATCGCCCTTGTCCCCAATGCGGGGGAAGACTAGTATTGTGGATCTTACTCCACCGATATCGAATCATGCATTTTTGTCAAGTTTATCACTTAGTAGTTCTTCTTTAGGACTGGTTCCAAAACCATATCCACTTTTGAGTGAGATCCAAACTCCGAATTTGACGTTTGGGAAGAAATTGAGTTATAGTAATACTTCATCACCTGAACGACCTTTGTCTTCATTTGGGTCCATATATGATAATGATCAATTGTTTGCTGTAACTCGTCCACGACGACAATCTTGGAAATACAATTAACAATAAGGTCTTTTGTTTTTATTTCATCAAGTTTTCATTAGGAGATTCTATTTACATAAATATTATATAGATATTTTACTGGGATAATCATTACGCTGTATTACTTATTCTCCTTATCAGTATTATTCTTCTTTTCAATTTTTTCCATAAATGGATCTGGACCAAATAATTTATACCATATAGTGTTTTGTTCAGTTTTTAGAATTTCTTCCTCGCTAAACTCACGAATTATATCACCTTCCAATATCTCCCCCTTTTGAACCTTTTTGAAAGATTTCCCCGTGATTCTTGTTCCTAAATGATATGTTGAGATTACAAGAACTGGGATTGATAATAATATCAAATATATCCCAGTATATTTTTGTCTTAATTTTGGATCGGCTTTCTTCCAATTGGCTCTTCCTGTGGTTACTAGTTCATTAATAAAAGGTGAGTCTACAGTTTTGGGAGGGGTGTTGGTTATGTTATTGCCAAATGCTGATGGTGGTGGAGGATGTGGTGGTGGTGCTTGTGGTGTGATTTTGATGGTACTTCTTCCTTCTTTTTGGTGGAAGGTTGGGTTTGGTTGTTGGTTACTACTGCTTCCCCAGACCATCGTGGTGTGTGTGTGTCTGTTGGTAGCGTTCTAGTTAATTGTAACCTTCTATTGGTTTATACTAAAATTTTTCACTAAATACACATATTCTAAATTTAGAAAAATAATTGGGTAGTGCAAAATGGTTAAACCGTTAAGTGTTACAATTGCAACATCGAACGTTTGTTCAATTGATTGTATAAATTCTTCAACAATTTTCACCCAACCATCGACAACCACCTAGTTTCTTTCTATATATCCAATTGTACACATATATATATATATAAAACCATGCAATCTCTCGAACAAACATTATCAGCATACTTACCAAACCATCCAAAACCAGACTTAAAAATAGCCTATGGTACTGCCGGTTTCCGTACCAAAGCCACCAACCTTGACTATGTCAATTATACCGTTGGGATTCTTGCTTCACTTAGATCCAAATATCTTGGTGGGAAAACTGTTGGTGTTATGATCACTGCCTCTCACAATCCTCCTCAAGATAATGGTGTTAAAGTTGTTGATCCATTGGGATCAATGTTGGAATCTAGTTGGGAAGAATATGCAACCACATTAGCCAACAGTAGTCATAATGAATTATTGACCAATATTGAAAAATTAGTTGATGAATTGAAGATTGATTTGAGTGTTGTGAGTAAGATTGTTGTAGCTAGGGATTCTAGAGAAAGTAGTGAAAGATTGAGTGAAAGTACCATTGAAGGTTTTAAGAGTATTCCAAATACTGAATATCAAGATTTTGGATTATTTACTACTCCACAATTACATTATGTTACTAGATGTTTGAATGATTCTGAGTTTGGCGAAGTTTCTGAAGATGGTTATTATAAGAAAATGGCGGAATCTTTTAAGGAAATTTATCAATTGTCTGGCAATGATTCCAAGATTGATATTACCATTGATGCTGCTAATGGTGTTGGTGCACCAAAAATTGTTGATTTATTGAAGAATTATTTATCTCAAGAAGTTTCATTTAATGTAGTTAATGGTGATTATGTTCATCCTGAATTATTAAATTTCGATTGTGGTGCTGATTTCGTAAAGACTAATCAGAGATTACCAAAGAATGTTGAATCACCAATCCCAAACAAATTATATGCTTCATTTGATGGTGATGCCGATAGGTTGATTTGTTATTATATCGATCCAGAATTTAGATTATTAGATGGTGACAAATTGGCAACTTTAATTGCATTATTTTTACAACAATTATTCCAAAAGATTGATCACACAAAATTGTCATTAAATATTGGTATTGTTCAAACCGCATATGCCAATGGATCTTCTACTAAGTATGTTGAAGATGTTTTGAAACTTCCAGTTCGTTGTACCCCAACTGGGGTTAAGCATTTACATCATGAAGCTGAAAACTTTGATATTGGTGTTTATTTTGAAGCGAATGGTCATGGTACTGTTATTTTCAATCCAGAAGCAGAACGTAAGATCTTTGCCTACAAGCCAGATGAAGCCAATGTTGAAGAAATCAAGGCAATTAAAGTTTTGCAACAATTCAGTAAATTGATTAATCAAACTGTTGGAGATGCAATTTCTGATTTGTTAGCTGTTTTAGCCATTGTTCATTATTTACAATTAACTCCAGAATCTTGGAATAAATCATATACTGACCTTCCTAATAAATTGATCAAGGTTATTGTTCCTGATCGTACTATTTTCAAGACTACAAATGCTGAAAGAACTTTGGTTCAACCTGCTGGATTACAAGATAAGATTGATGAATTGGTTGCAAAATATCCAAGTGGAAGATCTTTTGTTAGAGCATCTGGTACTGAAGATGCTGTTAGAGTTTATGCTGAAGCTGATACTAAAGAAAATGTCGAAGCCTTGTCTGATGCCGTTGCTGCTTTGCTTAAATAAGGGGACATAGCTTCAACAATATGAAGATAAAGCAAAATGGGGGGGATCTTGTTCTCCAAAAGAAAAATGTTAAAAATAGATGATACACTAAGTTCATAATCATTATTTGTAGGTAGTCATGCGATTTTATATAGCAATGTAAAATTGATTAAACAGTGATTGTGCGTTTACATAAGGATTATGTTCTCTTTCAATTCCTTTTAAGAGTGTCACTCGGTAGATTACGTTCCCTATTTCCTCGCCTCTACAATCAATTCTATAAAATATCCATAATTCTCATATATTTTAAGCATAATAAATACTTTACATCAAATGCAATTTGCCTCTTACTCCCCTCTATAATGAATCCGTTTGAATGTTCCAGGAGTTGTCAATTTTTTACCTAATGACCATAACCCTTTCTTTAATCTTTTTGCTTTTGCCTCTAATTTTCTATACCATTCTTCATTATTACCAAACTCCGCACCAGTCTTACCTTCATAGACAATAGCATAACCCAGTTTCAACATTTCTGCCGAAACGTCCTTTTTACCCCACCATGTCCAAATAGTAGTTCTCGCCACTAATCGTTTATATTGATCAATTGAATATGGTGTTATGGTAACAAATCTCCCTTGAACATAATTACGTAACCATAACAATGCCTCTTCTGAAAATGGTTGTGCAGGATGTCCGAAATGAGCACGTTCAGGTGCATCTATACCACATAATCGAATCATTAAAGTTTGATTCTTGAGAGATTTTGCATCTTGAGGAATTTTTCGTGCCCAACCCCAACCAAGCCAAAATCCACCTGGAGTATGATAAAATCTAAAATTATCACCATCACCTACACGCGTTACGTATCCGTATAAACTTGTTCTATTTGTAAGGATGGATTGAGAGATGTCGAGATAAGTTCTGATTCGTTTGATGTAGCGTTTATAGAATTTTATGGAGAGGATGATTGAGGTTGTTATACCTGCTGATAGGAGGAGGACTTTGGGGTGCCAGACTGATATATCTGGATGATGTGTTATTGGGGGAACTGGTGGCATTCTATTGTATGTGGGTGAGAGATCACTGTTTTTGAAATGGTGAATCGTAAATGTTTGATCTGTAATATAGTAATAGTATAACAAATTTTCTTTTGGTTTTTGGCGCTGTATTGTTGTGTTGTGCTACCAAGTGAAATTCATTGTGAAGAATTCCGGTATAAATTTATAATATTATATACATAGAATGGAGTAATTATTTTAACCATATACCTTTATTAAACCCCGGAGTTAAATTATGGGGTAGCACTTTAATTATAAAGTGTTGATAATAGGGCTTGTGACTTATAAGCCTTGAAAAGCGAAATTGGTATTGTAAATATTTTGGCCAGTGGTTTTGTAGGAAATGTTTATTAAAAGCAACTAATTAATTAATTAATTAATTAGTTAATTGATAGATAACCTGTTTCTAAGTAAAAGAGATTACCTATGTTTACGTTAAGAGTTGGAGGGATGGTATGTTCTAACAGTATTGAAGTAGAGTAGTACTAGCACTAGTGTCAGAGCTACTACTACTACCACCACCATTTATCTGCTAAACGGAAATCCGTTGTGAGGAGACCGAGTGTTGGATGTTTTGTATCTAACTTGCTTATTTTTCTCTTTGTGTACAACGTATAGAGCAAAAGCAGATAATTTGGTAAATGGAAACTAATTAGTTCCAATATAATTTATTACCAACAGTTTCATATAATTAATAATTACGTTGAATAATTTACTTCTCAACTGAGAAGGATCTCTTGTTAATTGGCTATATATATATGTATATATACAGTAGTACATCACTTGAAAGGAAAGAATTAGAAAAAGAATAAGATTTAAATCTTTCAATTCAAAGTGATGCTCGATGAAAAAAGGAAATGGAACATTGTTATCGGGATCAGTTGGACCCTCAACTTGAGTTAAGTAGGTATTTTAGATTTTTACGCATAAATCCTTTTTGATCTTCCTTGATATTCTGCTTTATTTGTAATCTTGTTTTTAATAAACATGGTAAGTTTATCGTTAGTTGTTGGCGAAACGGGACGAGGAATTGTCCATAATATTTGTCCCTGCTACTTTGAGACTAGAAGTGTTGCTTTTTTTTGCATAGTAAACATAGGTAAGAGTTATTACCTTATATTATTATAGTCTATAGTAATACTATTACTATATATATATGTATATAATACATATATTACATATCCGAGCCTATATATCCATATAACTTAATTATAATCTTTAATTTAAAAAGAAAAGGAAGGCCTTAATATTAATAAAAATTGATTTTGTACTATTCTCTACTTTTCTTTACACTTTCCCATTTTTTTCTACACTTTACCTGATTATATATTACGTATACTAATATAAAAGCAATAAATCTATACATACTATATATACTCTATATATACTATATATATCATTAGTAAATAGTAAATATGTCATTAGCAGATGGTGAATATGATATAGACTTATCCCAACTAATAGACTTACCTATGATGTCTACTACGAATAATAATAATAATACCAACAACAGCACTGGAGAAACTAACGTAGCTATTAGATATGGTTTCATTCCTCCTACTATGGATCAATCTAAACCATTGACTTTATATCAAGCAGATCAAGAATGTATACTTACAGCTGAAACTACTACTCATAATAGTAGTACTGATAAAATACTATTTGAAGGGATATCGCAAAGACATAGAAGTTCAAGTAATACCTCCAATTCAAATGATTCTTATTATCTAAGTTATATCCCTGGTGATCAACATGTATCATTGAAAAAGTTAAATACAACAATTAGATTTAATAAGAGTAGAAATATAAATAAACTACAAACAAAGATAGGACAATGGGAGAAACAATACCAATTAGACAAAAAGAAGGAACAACAGCAACAACAGAAGCAGCAGCAACAACAGCAGAAACAGCAACAACAACAGCAGCAGCAGCAACAACAGCAGCAGCAGCAACGACAACAGAAGCAACAACAACAACAGCAAAGATCTCCTGTCAAACCTTCACGAACACCTACTCCAAGACAAGTATCCACACCAAGACAACATCAAGTATCTTCAAAGAGACCACCTACTACAAATAACACTCCAGAACCATCCACAAAGCAACAACAGCAGCAGCAATCGCAGCAACCACCAACAACTGAAGAACCAATTATAAGTGAATCTGACTTTGAAGATTTGGAACTAGAACTAGAAAGTATCAGTCAACAATCAACTCCACCTGCAACAACCAAACAACAATCAACTCCTAAATTTAAAGAACAGCAACAACAACAACCTCTTCGAAAACCAGCAAAGACAAAACCTAACAAAACTACAAAAGCTACAAAAGAACCTGCAAAACCAGCAGTATCCATTCAACAAGCACCTCTAGAAAAAGAACAACATGATATTTCAATGGAACTAGATGACGATTTCAAAGATTTGGAAGACCAATTACAGGAAGTCCTAGAAGAGGATGAATCAGTTGAAGTTCAACATCAACAACAATCTACCTCTCAACCGACAATTGAAATCAACAATTCACCAATGGAGCCATCATTCAATGATCACGATGATTCTGAAGATGAAAGCGATTTTGACGATTTTAGATTTAGCACAAGGATAAAAATCGATGAAGGGACTCCTTCAACTGATCAGAAACCTAGATTTAATAGTGATTTGATTGGTGGCAGGAAAGGAAATAATAAACCTATGAGTTTACGTGATTTGGTGGCTGCTGATGGTGGTGGTAGTGGTGGAACAAGATCATTCAATGATGATTTGAGTAGTAGTGAAGAGGAATAGCGAGAGTATATCAGGGTTTTAGTATATATAATTGCTAATACACATGGGAAAAGATTAAATGAGATAATTGCATAGAGTATGTTTAACTTATGATTTTGTAGAGAATTCAACAGGGAATTCTATTGCCAACATTACCACTGTAGAACTCTCACTTAAAAGTAAGTAAGGAGGGTGATATGGGTTAAAGAGAACTGTTTGAATTTATCATGTGACTACGACCGACTTTGGGTTTCGGCTTTTCCTACCGGATCTCGGTTTTTGTATAAACCTTCAAGAAATATTAAATCAATAGCTTATAAACTCCATTAATCTGTATAATCTGTATATCACGAGTTTATCGAATTCTGGAACGAAAGTAGACATTTTATTAGAGACTACTGATACTACACTACACTACACATCCAACAACACCACCACAATGAACGAACCTATTTCCGAAATCACCAAACGAATACAAAAGCTCCAACTCCATCTATCACAACTCAACAAAGATAATTCAGTCATGGCACAACTCAAATCATTAAGAAAGAAGGTTGAGAATGTATATTCGACACATCCCGAGTTCAGAAATTTATATTCAGTTATCAATGAGCTTGAACTATGGCAAAAACTTGAAAAAGAAACAGGAGAAGCAGCCGAATCCGAGAACAAAATGACTCAAGACATGGAAAAGGAATTATTGCTATTGAATAGCGACGCGATAAATAAGAACTATAACCTATCTTGTGAATTAGGAACCATGAACACTGGTTCCCTATTACGTGCCATAAACACAATTTTACAGAACGACGATGTTTTTATACGACAAGTAATATTGAATAAAGAAATTGAAATTAGGGAAATAGTTAGAATAGTGGAGATGTTGACGATTAAGAATATGATTGTGTATGAGGAATATATGAAGGTTGTGATGAAAGAGAATCAGTTTTGGATTGATATGGATGAGAGATTGACGGAGTTGAGTGCGAAAGTTCGTCAGATTGAAGTTGGAAGGGAAGAGTTGAAGAAGTATTAGAGAAAAAGGGACAAAAAAAGTATGGATATAGAGCAAGTAGGAGAGTGTATCTATCCCCATGTGTATAAAGAAATATATTGTCTACTTTTAAAGCTAATTATACAAAGAAAGAAAATTATTTCCTATCAAACAGAAATAGTTTTCCAAATATTTAAACCATCACCACCGGTAGAAACCAAACATCCAGGAATCTGTTTATGCCATCTAACATCCTTAACATCTCTTTGCCAATGTACAAACAACAATTGTGGTGGGATATCTTGTAATTCTTTCAATTCTTTTCTTTGCTGAGAAATTTCTTCATCATCAGCTTCCACGGCCAAATCCCATAATGTAACAGTATTATCCTCTGATGAAACAGCAATGATCGATTCATCCAAAGGATTAAATGAGATAGAAGTAATTGCAGACTTATGGAAATCGTAATTTGCAACAGGAGTAGGTTGGCTAGTGCCATTAAAATTTCTTAAATCCCATACACTCCAAGTCCCATCATCATGACCAGATGCCAATAAATGATTGATCTTACCACACCATGAAATAACATTCACATCAGTATTTGAAGCCACAACAGAAATAGCAGGCTTATGTTTCTTAGATCTAGTATCCCAAATACGAACATATCCATCACATCCAGCAGTTGCAAACACGGTATTTTCTCCCGTCGACCATTGAATATCTTCAATTGAAGATTGTGAAGCAAAAAAAGGTGTTTTGTCAGTTTGCCAACTAGATGTAGTTCTTGTAGTTAAATAAACCCTACCTGATAAATCACCAGTTAATAATGCACCAGTATTGACTAATGGAGACCAATCTAATCCATATCCTTCAACATTTCCATGAGCACGGATTGTATGTAAAGGGCGCTTAGCCGATTTGGGAATCATATAACCTGGAGAATCAAATGCTTTGAATTGTGAAGCAAGGTCGAAGATATAGCATTCACCATTTTCGGACATGGTTGCGGTCAAGTATTCTCCAGTTTGTTGGGCATGAGGAGAAACTCGGATACGATTGGTGGTGTACTTTAATGGGATGGTTTCGCTGTCGAGGACAGGGTCAACGTCGAGATCTTCGTTATCTTCGTCTTCATCACCATCTTCGTCATCATCGTCTTTGATTAAGGTTTTGGCTAATGAGGAAGCTTTCATTGTTATTAATTGATTATCTTTATTTTTGGCAGCTTGAGTAGCAGTTGCTAAATAAACTGAAGCAGGATATGATCTTCTTTCAGAACCTAAATTATCAGGTATTATATCTACGGTCAAACATGGCCAAGGTAAGTTGACATTATGTAACATGTCGTAAACACTTGGATCAGCTTCTAATACTTCATCAGGACCTAATGGACGTGATTTATGTGGTAAATAAATTGAAGATTCTTGTTCTTCGGCTGCCTGTTCTTGTTCTTCTAATTGTTGGATCTTGTTAGTTGCTGTTTCTTCATCCATTTCTTCATCGTCTTCAGCTGAATCAACTTCAATGATTTCTCCATCACTTTCGAATTCATCACCATATGGATCTTCAAATTCTCCCACATCCATGGCTTCATCTTGGTCGATGTTGTTGGTGGAAGCTGGAACAGAGTCCGTGGTGGTTTTGGTGGTTTTTTGATGACTGTCAAAGTCATCAGATGCTGTTCTCTTTGACATAATGTGTGTATAGTATATATATATACTAAGCTATTGGCTGATGATATGTAGATTTTTCAGAATTTTTTTTTTATTACAGCGAGAATCCTCATCGCATCAATACTCCATCTCAATATCGGGTAACCATCCAATCTTACATAGTTAACATCAAAAAGGTATCGTATCCTACATTACAAGCCAATTGCAATACAACACTAGATTAACAAATGGAACGCAAGGCATTCTTAGACCAAGAGCCTCCACCTGGATACATTCCAGGTATAGGTCGAGGAGCGGTTGGATTCACCACTAGTGCAGATTCATTCACACACGGAATTGTAGGCACAATCACGCAACAGGAGGATGCTAATGATGATGAGAACAGTAGGAGCTTCATGGATAATGAAGACGGGATATTACTTTCGCTGCATAAATTGGATGACGACGATGAAGAAGCTGAACGGATCTATAACGAAATAGAAAATCGATTGAATTCACGAAGAAGGGATATAGTCGATGATACAATAACAACAACAAAAGGATTACCACAATTTGGTGAACTTAAACGTGATTTGGCAACAATTACAGAAGATCAATGGGCACTGATCCCAGAAGCTGGTGATATGACTCGTCGAAATAAACGAATGCGAATTTTGGAACAACAACAACAACGAACCTATGCAATTCCCGATTCCATAATCTCAGGTACAGCAACTACTAATTTTAAGTCAATTTCGGAATCAAGGGATAAATTATTAAGTTCCCAATTGGACAATTTATTACCCAATTCACAAAAAATGATTGATAGCGAACTTGAAAAATCAATATTGAATCTGTCAGGAATGGAACAAGATTCGAGAATTGCCGATATAAAAAAAGGAAGACTTATATTGGCATCATTAAGAAAAAGTGAACCATATCGTGCAAGTTCATGGATCCTGTCCGCTAGATTAGAAGAAGAAGCAAAGAATCTTAAAGCTGCAAAGGAATTTCTTGCGCAAGGTTGTAAGAAAATTCCAACAAGTGAAGAATTATGGTTGGAAAATATCCGAATTCATGAAAAATCAATCACTGATTTGAGATTATGTAAAGAAATTGCTACTAATGCGTTAGAATATAATCCCAAATCAGAGAGATTATGGATCAAAGTTTATGAGTTGGAGAATGAATCAATATCCCGTCGTAGAGTGCTCATGAAAGCATTGGAGGAATTGCCAACCAATACAAATCTTTGGAGGAAACTTATAGATTTAGAAGATAGTCAAGAATCAGTCAAGAAATTATTCCAAAAAGCAGTGGAATTATGTCCAGGAGAATGGGATTTCTGGATCGGCTTAATCAATATTTCCACCTATCAAGATGCCAAAATCTATTTAAACAAAGCGAGAAAAGCCCTAATTGGTGATCCTCGTGTTTGGATTGCAGCATGTAAATTAGAAGAAAGGGAACGCGAAGATATCGAACAAATTAAACTTAATAAGTTAATGAATAAAGCGTTGAATGAAGCTAAAGACGCAGGATGGACTAAAGAAATGTGGTTCGATAGTTCGATTGATGCCGATACGGAAGGGTTTGGGAAGACTTCAAAAGCGATTATATTTGGATATTTGGATTGGTTGAACCTTGTGGACTATAAAGTGATACTTGAAGATGCTGATGTGATGTTTAATTCAGGAAAGGGTTCCGTTGCACATACGCTATTGGAGTATGTCATAAATAATAATCCAAATGAAATAGAATGCTGGAAGAAGTTGATCAAATGTGTAAGACAATCGGTGCAACAAGCAAGATTGTTTGAATATTATGAGAAAGCAATTATGCTAAATCCCAACTATGAATTGTTCCATTTAATGTATGCAAAAGATATGTGGAAACTAAAAAATGACATCGATGGAGCAAGAAACATCCTTCTCAAAGCTAGAGATACCTTACATTCCAAACAGCAATGTATCAACCTAGCAATCATCAAATTAGAACTACAAACTGGCAACTACCAAAGGGCGAAAGAGTTTACAGCCAAATTAACAACCAATTACCCAACCACCTCAGAAAAGTACTGGTACAAACACATTCACATTCTACGAGCACTCGAACCCGGTGAGTCCACTTTTCAACATTCAAACACCGCCTTAAAATATTTCCCAACCAACTGGAAACTTTTAATCCAAAACATCCAAATCTTACTCTACGACCTTGCAAAACCCCAACTTGCAAGAGAAGCCGCTTCAACCGCCGTCAAAAAATGTCCTCAAGCAATTGAAATCTGGATTTTACTCGCCCAAATCGATGAACAATATTTAAATATCATAATCAGAGCCCGATCGGTTTTGGATACTGCAATACTTGAAAATCCCAAGAGTGATTCATTATGGCTTGCGAAAATTCAGCTTGAAATTAGGGCGCGTGATATGATCTCAGCTCGACAATTGACTAATAAGGCATTGAAATTATTTCCTGGGTCCCTGGGAATATGGGTCCAATATCTTCTGCTAATTCCTAAGATGTCACATCGGAAGACGGCATTTTTGGATGCATTGAAGAATACTGAAAATTCTCCAGTGGTGTTGATGAATGTTGGTGTATTTTTTTGGGTGGATGGAAAACATGCAAAGGCAAAGAGTTGGTTTGAGAGGGCATTAAAGGCTGAAAAAGCATATGGAGATGCTTGGGGTTGGATGTACAATTATTTATTGAAATATGGGAGTGAGACTGAGAGGAAAAGTTTCTTGGAAGAAATTGAAAAATCATTGGATATTATTAACAAAGGTGACAAGTTTAATATGATAAAGAAAGATCCAAAGAATTTGAAGTTAACTTCAAAAGAATTGTTACAAGTTCTATCTAAATCTTTATTAGAAAATATTTAAATCGATTTCTTTTGATAAAGCGCTAGATTCAATGCACTTAATAGACAAGGAAATTGACCTTCTTCTTCTACCCACTTCTTGGCTAGTTCTCCACACATGGACTTGAAATCGTAGGATCCATAAGCATTCAAACTCTTAGAATCAAAATCTATTATCAAATAGGAATCTTTATTAGTAGTATACTTTGAAACCAATTTTAATCTCGATGATAATTCATTTGGATTCATCGGTGAAGGTAAGAATTCAATGGAAAATCCAAAGTATTTAGATATTGTACTCAAAATATCCTTACTCTTTTTAGCATATGTATCTCTTAATCGAGTCAATCTTTTACTTAACTGAGTAATCTTGGTTTCGAGTATTTCTTTATCATTTTCCTGTCTTTCAAAAATTGCTTTCGGTATTTGTTCCTCAACAGGTTTCTTTTCAACATACTGGGCAATCAAACTTTCATTTTCTTTACGTAAGACATCTAATGTTTCTTGCTTGATTGCTTGATCTTTGGATATCAAATTTGTTTTTAATTGAAGTATTTGTAAACTTTGACGTTTTGAATTGACTTGTTCGAGCTCTTTTATCTTATTATATGAACATTTTAATGAATATTCCAAATCCCTTAATCTCGATGAAAGTTGTAAATTTTCCTTTTCTAGATCATGAACTTGTGATTTAAAAGAATGAGAATCATCAAAATTACGAGGTCTCTTGTTGCCAATTTCAGCTCCTCCTGTTGTTGATTGCTTTAATTGTTTTCGAAGATCTTCAATTTCAGATTTATAATCTCCTACTAACTTTTCTAAATTTGAAAGATATTCTTCCGTTGCTTTATCATTCTTTGGAGCTTCATGCAGTTCCTTTAATCTCTTTCTTAAGAATTCTATTTCTTGAGAATTTAACTTTTTCACACTTTCTAGTTTATTTATTTGTTCATCTGCATTCTTTAATTTGGATTGGAGTTCTTCCATTTGGGGATAGAAATTAGTTTCAAGATCATTGACAAATTCTTCGTACTCTGTTCTTAAGATTTTATTCTCATTGGATTTTTCGGCAAGTTTTGTTTGGAGGGTATGATTTTGGTGTTGTGTTTGTTTGAATATTTCAATGAAATTTTGAACTTTCAAGGAATTTGTTACATCATCGTCAACTTTTTTGGATGAATCTACAATGGATTCATTCAAGGTTTTGAAAAAATCATTATATTTCGATTCTAATTGTACCTTTTCAATATCTAATTGATAATATTTCTCTTCAAAAGCTTGTAATTTCTGTACTTTTGCCATCAAGGAATTATTCTTTTCTTTTAATAGCTCAACTGAAGTAGTAGCTTGCAATAACTGATCTATCTTTGCTTGTAATTTGTTGTTGGTTTTCTGTAAGTTATTATTTTTGTTTAATAACGATTGATTTGAGGTTGATAAGGAATCCTTGTTGTTCAATATATTGGAATATTTATCTAGATCGGTCATTAAGTTGGCATTAGCCAACTGTAATTCCTTTATAACGTTATCCTTATTCTTCATCTCAGCATTTAACTCATCATTAACACTAAGTTGCAAATTCCAATCAGCACTGACTTGTTTATATTTCCTAACAAGTCGATCATTTGATGCTTCTAATTCGTGATACTTTTTCTTTAGAGAATGGGTTTCTTCCTTCAAGGATATCATTTCTTGTTGTAATTTCTTCATTGAAGCGGATTGTATCTGACTCTGATTATCCAATTTGGATTGTATCTGTTTCTTCTCTTCATAGACAAAATCGAAATTTGATTTCAATTCACTCAACTCTTTAGATTTCTTTTTCAATAGTTCTTCATAGTCTGCGGATATATTCTCTCTTTCTTGCTTCCAGAGTGCTTTCTCTGTTTGAAGTGAGCTCAATTGGTATTGAAGTTTGGAGATGGTTGCTTTGAGGTCTCGTTCGTCATCGACCAGCCCTCCTCCTCCTCTTCCTCCAGCTGTGATTGTTCCTGTTGGAGGATTATCTATAAAAGGTGAAGAAGGTGGCATCGCTGTGCATGTATATCTCCCTTAGCTATATGTATATATATATGTATAATACTAATATACTCCTAAAGAAAGTTTCAATCAATCAATTGTTTACATGTTTCTTTTTGGTTGTAAAAAGAAAAAATAATAAAATTCTTGTATGCGCTACCAATCTATAATTTCACATGGTAGCTCTGTTTATTCCTGCATATAATGACAATCAAATGCGCAATTATTTTGAAAAGCGACACACACTCAAATGACCCTAAAACCACCGTATCACCAATCTATATCATTATTAAACTGTGGGCTTACGATAGAGAATGTCTAAGATGTATGTATTTCACTCGCTAATTGAGTATGTTCCTCCATAAGACCATTGCTAACTTTTCATAAACAAAAAAAACAGACCAAGAAACTTCAAATTATTAGAAGAATTAGAAAAAGGTGAAAAGGGTTTAGGAGCAGAATCCATTTCATATGGATTAGCCAATCAAGATGACATCACCATGACTTTCTGGAATGGCACTATATTAGGTCCACCTCATTCATCTCATGAAAATAGAATTTATTCCTTACATATTGTTTGTGATGAGAGTTATCCTGATCAACCACCTAAAGTTAAATTTGTATCCAAGATTAATTTACCTTGTGTTGATTCTGAAGGAAATGTTATAGAATCTGAATTTGATACATTGAAGAATTGGAGAAGAGCATATACTATGGAAACTGTCTTGCTTGAATTGAGAAAGAGTATGGCATCTCCTGCAAATAAGAAATTACCACAACCACCTGAAGGATCTACGTATTAAAGAATCTACTTTTAACATCCATTACACTAGAGATACATAGATTTTTATTGTCTATACCTCTTTATTTTATTGATTCATCCTTTTTTGCCTTTATCCTTTTAGTTCCCGTTATTTGTATAAATTTCCTACAGTGTATATTGTTATTATTATTATCCTATATATACACACTAGTTAAATAAATAAATAAATAAAGTAAAAACAGCAATTTTCTATAACCTACCATCTGCTTCGCTCTCCATCAACTTTTTAAACTCTTGTTCAGCATTTCTAAAATCCTTGACAACGTCGCTATATTTTGATCCAGGTTCAGTTAAATCCTTATTAGTTTCACTATCTGTAATTTCAATATTTATCCATCGTTGCAGTTTTACCTTCTTACCATTCTCTTTGGTTGAATAGTCCATCAAACATCTCTGAAAGAGTCTCTTGAAGGGTAAACATATTATCTCTGGTGGATGTCTTCTTGTCGGATCTGGTCTGAATGTACATTCATGTTGTGTTATTGATTTTAAATGACATTGGTATTTATCTGGTTGGGTTAGTTGGTCATGATATTGTCGTTTAATGTCAGCTGATGTGTATACAGGTACTGGTGGTGCCATTAATGGTGTGTCCTATCTTTACCTATTAACTATCTTCGTATATAAAACAAGGGTATTATTAAAGATTATTTATATTAATTAAAAGCTTGGGAAAAAAAAAATTATATAATAATGAGGGTTCCAAATTATGGGATGCGAAATTATCAATTCAACCATACACTAATGGCTCTAACACTTCACGTCAATTCCTCTTCGTCTTTCTGATTCTCTAATCTCAAACATCACTTGACTTCCAACAAACAATGCACTAGAAGATAACACAAAGAATTGGAACCCTTCCCATGTCTTAAATAAATCATGTAACAACTTCAAAGTTCCATCTTTACCCAAACAAAATCCAACAAGATTAGCAATCATCATCATCCAAATATTGACAACAGCTCCTATACCACATAAATATCTAAACCACCAATAATCGCTAAACCTCTTGAAATACGCAGTGGCTAGGATTTCCGGTGTCAAAAAAATCACAATCAACCATCCCCACATTAATAATCTTAATTCAATATCATGCCATATGGCAACAAAACTAAATACTAATAAACTATTCAATATTCTATATTTCCCACCACCTCCCATGGGGATATAGATATATCTAAGGATCCATCTATTGTAAGATCTATGCCATGCTCTCCAAAATGCCAATGCCGAGAAATTATTATCCATACATCTAATCATATTTTCAGGTGGATCAATACCATCTAATAAACTCCATAATCGGAATAATCTCCAAGGAATTAATAATTTCAACCAAATTATGTTGAGATTAAACATACCCAACATTGAGATTTGGAATGCAGTATCACCATCCCAAGCTTTGGTTTTGGATACTGCAACAACATACATGAAGTGTAATAAGAATTCCATGACTAACACACAAAAACAAAAACGAATAGCATAGATAAAGATTCGATGGTAATTTTTCACTGATGGTAATTGTTCATAGTTTGATTGATAAATGAAATCGTTGAAGGTGATTATAGGACCGGCTATAAATAAGGGGGTATATGTGACATAGGCAATATAATTTACGATATTGTAATCTTCTATTGGTAATGGAGCACTAAGTCTTTGTCTTTCTTCGAGATTAGCAAGGGGATTTGTTGATTTGGTTTCAGTTTCCAGTGGCGTTTGTTGTGACTCAATATTTGTCTTTCTTTCCAAGTAATCATAATTAAATGAAATCATTCTTAATAATGTAAAATTAAAAAACACATCCCATCTGCCAATAATTCCCTTATATCCTTGTTCCAATATATCTATACCAAATGAATAATGACCAATCCAATGGTTCATAAACAATGTAGAAACTCCATAGATCCAAGTTGCCCAAAGTGCAGTCTTTCTATCAGGGATGAATCTCGAAAATGAATAATTAATAGCAAGATGGATAGCAATTCTCGATACATTTATTCCATGGGCCCCTATCAAAAATACAATTCCAAATACAAAATCAAAATATGTTCTCTTTGTTGTAGTAGTTGGTAAAACCAAATTCACCGCTTTTCTTATCCCAACATGACTAACCACAAGCACACAAAGTAAGGGGAAATTATTCCTAAAGAATCGATATTGTTGATCTGAATTGTCGACTTTGCGTCCAAATATCCAGCCATCACTTAATAAATGGACGAATTTTGGATAATTAGGATTGGTTTCATTGGAAGCTTCCATTGCTGCTTTGAACATTAATGGAACAACTATTAGGAACACTATGGTATAAAGACGAAACTCGATTGTTTTCCATCTTGATTCAGGAGAGGCTCGTTTGATTATTGATTGTCGTTTTTGGATGTTGTTGGATGGTGAAAGACGAGTGTCTAGTGTTTCCAATGAGAAAAAACTGTGTAATTGGTTGAGAAATGACGATAATGTCATTTTCCATGAGTGTACTGAAGGTATATATGTTATATGGAGTCAGTTAACACCTAATATTGACTATTAGGTTAATATGCTTACCAATAAACTTTTTTGATAATCAGAAACATGTCGTGGGTTCAGCAGCCTTAATATGTAAGAAAAAATTTTTCTTAATAAATTAAATTTTTCAATTGCAATATTGATTGATTAATTGATTAACAGATTCGCTAAACATGACAGACAGTAAAGAGCCACCTAGGGAGGAGTTTGGAATAGAAAGAAGACCAAACCCAAAAGGTTGGGTCCCTCCAAAAGCCCCCTACAATCCCTATGACCCAACCGACATAAGACCTGCAGAAGGTTATCCATCTGAATTCAAACAACCAATGGCCCAACCACAAGGATTTTCATCTATTCCAAAGGCACCTAGTCAATACCAAAGAGTGAATGAAACTATGCAGAGATTGAATTATTTACCTAGACCCATGTCGGAATTGTATCCTGGTCAATATAAGGTGTTAAGAAGAGTGGATACTAATGCTAGACTACATAAAGCATCAGGGGTATTTGGGACAGTTATATGTTGTGCCTTGGTATTTTATGCTGCATTTTTCTATAGATGGGATGACGGTAGAGAAAACGTTTTCAGTGGGTTTTATAGAGCTAGATTAAGGTTTAAAGAAATTAAGAGTGGTTTGACAGAAGAAGAATATGATGATTTATATCATCCCAATAAGAAGGATAAACCAATTAAGGCAGTTATGGATGCAGAATATATTCCTGAACCATTAAGAAAGACTGAGGAAAGTGATTATGCATTGAATAGACCTTCTGAAAGACATGTTTTAGAAGCACAAAGAATTCAACAAGAAAATGAAGAAAAGATGTTGAGAGGTGAAATGAATCAACAGCCAATAGTTAAGCAAGAACAACAACAACAGCAAACTCAAGAGAAAAAGAAGAAGTGGTTTGGTATATTTTAATAGAAATAGCACGACTTGTATATATGTTATAACACCATAAGAGATTTTTTTTACAGTGAAGTGTAACATCGATATTGGTTCCAAATGAGGCCCATCAATCATCACCAGCCAAAAGTAATATAAACTCTCGTCGTATAAAAATCTTATTAACAAACGTTTTATTTTACCCTTGTCCTTTCTTTTTCAACACTTTACTCTTTTTAAGAATATATATAGAAACCATGCCAGTACCTGAACGAATATCAGCGTCTACTACACTCTTCAATGTGTTAATCTTTGTCATCAAGCTTGTAACTTTGTATATAAGAAGCTTTTTTGGATCCAAATCACATGCATCATTAACAACAACCACAACCATAAACGATGATTTCAAAAACAGAATAATTAGAGCAAGGGATATATCAGAGATAACAAAGATTAGTGGATACATAGCAAGAGAACACGTTGTCACAACCAAAGATGGATATTTGTTAGTCGTTCATAAAATTGAAAATCCAAATATCGTATCCAACAACGATAACAAGATTGGTGTTGTTTATTTTCATCATGGATTATTAACAAGTTCAGAGTTGTTCGTGTTGGGATCAACCAAGGAAAAGACATTACCTTATTTATTAGCGGATTTGGGATACGAAGTATGGTTAGGTAATAATCGTGGTAATAAATATTCAAGGAAACATTTGAAATTATCAGCGTCAGATCCAAGTTTTTGGGATTTCTCATTAGATGAGTTTTCATACTTTGATATCCCTGATACTATTAACTATATAAGGCATTTCTATAAGGAGGATCCTAATGTCAAAGTAACATATATTGGATTTTCACAAGGTTGTTCCCAATTATTTGCTAGTTTGAGTTTGCACCCATATTTAAACTCCCATATTGAACGATTCATTGGATTATCTCCTGCCATTATCCCTCAAAATTTAAATCATAAAGTGTTTAAATTGATCGTTCACCAAACAGCAGCAGATAACACATTCTTATATAGTTTATTTGGACGTCGAGCCATTCTTCCCTCGGTATCCTTTTGGTCAACAGCACTAGGTCCTTCACTTTATGAAATCATCGTAAACAAAGCCCTAATGTTACTATTTGGTTGGAATGGTATCAATATCAGTCAACAACAGAAAGAAATTGGATATCCTCACATGTTCTCCAATTCATCAGTAAAATCACTCGTACATTGGTTTCAAATTATTGGAGCAAGAAGATTTCAAATGTTTGACGAAACTTGTCATTATGGACTTACGCGTCTAGCTTCATTATCTACCGTACTGAAACAAAAGGGAAATGTGGTGGCTCCATTCCCAATTGATCATCATTTGAATGTGCCCATGGTGTTATTTTATGGTGATAGGGATATACTTGTAGATATGAAAAAGACAAAGAGCTTGATAATTGATAATAATTCAAGTATGAGACATAAACTTGAGATTGTATTATGTCCAGGTTATGAACATATGGATACGTTATGGGGAGAACGGGTTTATGAAGATGTATTTAGACATGTGATTGAAATTCTTGAAAGAAAAGAGAACACACAACCAAAGATTGAATGGAATGAGCACAAAGTTAAACGGACAATAACTAATGGTAGTATAAAATAGGTAGAATTAGACTAATATTTAGATAATGAATTATATAAAGAGTAACTTTATATAAAATCAGAAAATTGTGTTCAGCTTATCTCGTCTGAACCCTGAAGTGGATTTGCAACTTACCCGGCTTAGGTTAAGCCAAACCATATAAGATCATCTCAACTTTTGAAAAAATTTTTTTATGTTTTCCCCTTCTTTTTCTTTTCCTTAACGCAAAATTTCACAGCCATTCACAACGTTAATGCATTCCTTTGAGGTTGAACCCATTATGGCGTTCTGACCCATGACCATTGGGATATAGTTGTAGTGTTTTATACCTTTTTGTAATGGACTGGAGAATAAACTTTTTGGTTGATCTTGGGTGCAGCATTCCATCTGTTGAATAAACTTGATTTATTTCTAAGGGATTACCTTCGTGTGCCCGTATGGGGAGTGGTGCAATGATCAGCTATACATCTTTGTTATTGGCATAATTGAATGAATTGAAATGGTTTTTGTGTTGAAGCTTCATTTGTAGTATGAGATGGGGCAGCTTGTGTGAGATGACAAAAATGTCATACGTTGAGTTTTGTATGTAACTTTAATCGTTTTCTCTTAAGAATCACCTACATTGACATGTTCATGGGCGATTCAATGGTATTGATTCGAGATTGATGTAATAGTAGAGTCTTGTGTAGCTTGTATGATTTGGGGTTTTTCATCAATGGGCAATTTGCCATGTATTCTGCACACAAAATTATCTGTGTAAACTTATTGATCAATCATAATGCTAAACAGTTAACATCCAACTTTCCACAACCATATGCCAATATGAGATATCCATACTTAATAGTGATATGGATTGTCACAATCTATGCGGCTATTGGTACTTCTACAACTACTACCACCACCACCACATCATTGACATATTTATCCCTTTGGAAACGAAATACTCCCAAATGTGATAAAAGCCACGAAGTCCCCAACCAATGTCAATTCGCCAAAGAGAATCGTAACGACCACGAAGGAATCCTCAACTACTTCAAATTATATTATAATAGCGATAGCTCCCTCGAGATCATCCCATTATCCCTTTTCTTGATTATGTTCTTTGTTTCTTTGGGAATTACAGCTTCCGAATATTTATGTCCCAATTTATATACAATTTCACGAATACTTAAAATTTCCGACAATCTTGCTGGATTAACATTACTTGCTTTTGGAAATGGTGCACCTGATGTTTTGAGTACTTTTCAAGGTATGAATATGGATTCTGGAGGATTGGCAATTGCTGAATTATTAGGAGCATCATTATTTATAGTCACGGTAGTAATTGGTTCAATTGCAGTTATTCATCCCTTTGAAGTTCCTCCAGATTCATTTATTAGAGATATTGTGATGTACATATGTGTGATATTGGTGGTTATAATTTCGATGTTAGTGGGTGAATTACTGATAATTCTATGTGTGATATTGGTAGTGGCGTATATTGTATATGTTGGATCAGCGGTATATAGTCATTCAGTTAAAAAGAGACGGATTCTACAATTATTACGTGATCAAAGATCAAGAGGTCATTTTGCTGATTCAAATATAACACTTCAAGAAGTAGAAGATATTGATGAGATATATCTTGATAATTTTGCCATGTTGCCAACAATTGATGAATTGAATCTTGCCGGTGGTCTGCGTAGCGATGATAGCATGAATGAATATGATACGTTTTTGAGTTTATCTCAAGATGCAGCATCTACTGTGGGTGTTATTAACACTGGTTCTTATGGGCTTAAGATGTTGTTAAAAGGATTGGCTAATCATTCAAATATCCAAAGTGGATCAATTCAAATATCTACTGAAAGACAATTGAGTGGGGATACCAATAATTCACCATTAGTACCGACACAACTGAATGAATCACAAAGCCTCTTTGAATCACCATACAACCAAATCTCAGAATTATTATTCCCTCAACTATCATCATTCCAAGAATCAACATTTTTAATGAAATCATTCACAATTTTTACATTACCAATTACAACCATGCTCAGAATCACAACCCCAGTACGTGATCAACTTAAAATTGACCAAATAAAAACCAACCCCGACCAATTCGATTTCAACCAAGACTCGCAACTCCTCATTATTCAATCCATAGCCGGCACAATCCTTTTACAATTCATCTATCTCCAACCACCAAATATTGTCACTTTTCCATTACGAATCCTAGTATCAGTTGGAATAGGATACATTACACGCATAACCTATCCACCTCTCTCACCCTCAGCCACCCGAATGCAACTCATCAATAACCTAGCTTCAATCATAGGTTTCATAGTCTCAATATCGTGGATCTCCGTCTTTGCTACCGAAATAATCAATGTCTTGAATGACGTGGGGCTGACTTGGGACATAAGCGATGACATTCTCGGCATAACTATATTCGCTTGGGGTAATTCCATTGGCGATTTCATTTCAAATTTGACAATTGCCAGAATGGGAATGCCGATGATGGCGTTTTCTGCATGTTTTGGAGGGCCGCTATTGGCGCTTTGTTCATTGGGGATGAGTGCGTTGGTGGTAATCATGAAGCTGTACGGGGGAGGGTATGATGTGGAAATGAGCAGGACGTTGGCGATTGTTGCTGTGGGTTTGGTTGGGAATTTGGGATTTTTGGGGGTGGTTGTGCCGAAGAATGATTGGGTTTTGGATAAGCGAATTGGAAGTATTTTGATTGGGAATTGGTTCTTGGTGACTACGTTATGTATATTAAGTGAAGTGTTTTAGAGAGATAATAAACGCGTCTGAAAACCAAAAATAAAACATTATAAAATTGAATACTCTTCCTCGTTCTGTTATTTATTTTACTACTTTTTATAATAGATACTACTTAAACCAACGGCAGTAAGCGAGAAAAAGATACAGTAAGTCCTTGAAAGGATTAGTAATAGGAAACCAGATGAGAGCATTCGCCCGAAGCTGCAGAGAAGAAAAATGTTCACCGATCCGCAACGTAGGATGAAAGGTTCTGAAAGCCGCGCCAAGAGCCACGAGAAGAGCAAGAAGTTGACTACAAATCAAGCACGGTACATCGCTAATGGTGCGTGACAAAAGAGACAGTGGTCATTGTGCGCCTACCCCCCTCTCAAGTACAAGAATTTGCTACATTAGTGCACATGTCTCATAATGGGAATAAAGCTCCACAAACTTTGGGAGAAAATGGATACAGAGATTCCTCAGACGTAACAAAGATGTTGCCCAATTTGGTTTACTGCTACCCTGTTATGTACATCCAGATCATCTACGGTAGATCCTTCGGTTCGTAAACCATTTTTAGAGATGTTGGATTTTCCTTTTGATAGAGACAAGTTGAAAACTCATTGAACAAAATATATTCAACATGGACAAAACCGGAGTGCAACGTTGCACCACAAGACGTAAGAAGGTAGTTGGTAGATCCTGGAAGGTAAAAACTTATGTAGAAGCCTAAGTTATTAGCGATATGTCCACTGTTGTCGAATGTGTTAACGTTGCAGGTGAAGCTATACCACCAATGGTTATGTTTAAATCCAAGACACTTACGAACAGGCTGGTTTCCAAAAGTAGCCTCCAAAATGGAGGTTTACCTCAACAAAGACGGGGTTTATACAAAAAATCCGATCTTCTTGTGAAATGGTTAAAGTTTCAATTCTTACCAAACCCTAACCCTAATAGAGAAAGTGAATTTTCCGAGTATTAATTACTCGATAACCAATCGACCCTTTCCAAAAATGAAGAATTTTTTGAGTAGAAGTGTGATGACTAGACTTGGGAAAGAGTGCGTTCTTCTAGTTCTGGAGCTGGTATTCTTACTTTATTTGTCACCGCACACATCACATATTTTGCAACCACTTGCCTTGTTAGTCTTCCATCCTGTCAAGGAATGGTATAGATCAATAGGGGAGAAATTCAACGAGAATTCGCCCTACGCAGAATTAGCTTAATCGTTCGTCAATTTCTATCTCGTGATTTTCTGATCTTGTTCTTAGATGAAGTTTGACTTGAAAATGAGTTGGGTGTCATTTCTGCGTCATCTAAGAACAAAATCAGAAAAACACGAGATAGCAATTGACGAACGATTAAGCTATCAAATTTGGCCTTGATAACCCGCCATTTAGGGAAATCATACTGGCAAAGCCAAAAAGGCATTGAAATACTCAAAACCTTTCAGTTTAATGATTGACTCAAATGCTTCAAATTGTCAATCGTTCTTCGATGAGGAGCTCTTGCTCTGGTTTTTCATCCTCCTTGTCAGTCTTTCGCCTTCTGTGAATTATAATTCATATTTATCTTACCCCAAGTGGTTTATCGCCGTCTGAGGTATTTGATTAAATTCAATAGCACCTTCAGTAGCCATCCATATTTTATATGGTTCCATCTTGTGCTTTTGTTGGTTGTGTGGATTTCAAGTAATTTTCAAAAAGCTTCTCTTGTCGTCTAATTTTGGAAAAGTTCTGAGAGTTTCTCGTGGTAAAAGAAGTTTTTTACAGATGCCAAATAAATATAAGATGATGTTACCTGTCAACAAAAATTCTTTGAACTTGTTGAGTTCGTGATCAGGAATTCCAGTGTTCAGCAATCCGTAATAGTTCAGCTGGAGCATGGGGCCTGTGTTAAAAAAGTATTTATTTCTGAATTCAACATTAAGATATTTTCAAAATAAGACAAGAAAAGCTTTTGAAAATTAATTTACTAGAACTCCACAGAACCACAACACGTGATTGGAAATATGGATAAATAAATCTACAAATGGAATTGTAAATGTAGTTAGTATCCTAATTGCTTCACCGATAATTCAGGTTAGGATAATTATACTATCTAAATATGTGGATTGTTTAGATATACGAGTCTATGGGTTCTCACACAATAATAAACAAATAATATTATCTATATATGATATTTATCTAAGGTTGTTAAAACCGATTAGTGTTCTTCACTATATATTACAAAGTGAAGAAGAATCTAGTGAATATTTTTCTTGTATTTCAGAGCTCGAAGAATTCCTCATTGAATTCCTTTTCAACCCCTGTTAACAACCATGTTATAGAATGATAATAAATATATTTAAAATAATTTAAATTAACAAAAAAACGCTATTTAATTTATATTTTATAAACAAAGAAAAAGAATTGAAAAGCCAAACACACAATGAAAACATATAACCAGATAATTAACCTTCGTAGAATAATAACAATAAACTTATTTTTTTAATCAACTTCTTCAACAGTTGGTCCACTATCACCACCGGCACCACCTCCTGGAGCACCACCTGGGAATCCACCAGGAGCACCTCCAGGGAATCCACCACCAGGAGCACCTCCAGGGAATCCACCACCTGGAGCACCACCTGGAGCACCACCAGCAGCTTGATATGCGGCAGTAATAATTGGATTAGCAACCGATTCCAATTCCTTGTGTTTATCAGTATATTCTTCAGTAGAAGCAGCTTGAGAAGCATCTAACCAAGAAATAGTAGAATCAATAGCATTACTCAATTTTTCCTTGTCATCAGCAGGAATCTTATCCTTCATTTCACCATCATTGATTGAATTCTTTAAAGAATAAGCATAAGATTCCAACCCATTCTTGGCTTGAATTCTGGCAGCTTCCTTTTCATCATCTTCTTTAAACTTTTCCGCTTCAGAAACCATTCTTTCAATATCTTCTTTAGATAATCTACCCTTATCATTGGTGATGGTGATCTTTTGAGACTTACCGGTACCCTTCTCTAATGCAGAAACATTCAAAATACCATTGGCATCAATATCAAAAGTGACTTCAATTTGTGGAACCCCTCTTGGAGCTGGTGGAATTCCCGACAATTCAAACTTACCCAATAAATTGTTATCCTTGGTTTTGGCACGTTCACCTTCATAAACTTGAATCAAGACACCTGGTTGGTTATCAGCATAAGTAGAAAAGATTTCTGATTTTTTGGTTGGAATAGTGGCATTTCTTGGAATCAACTTGGTCATAATACCACCAGCAGTTTCAATACCCAAAGATAATGGAGCAACATCCAATAATAATAAATCTTGAGTCTTTGAAGAAGTGTCACCAGTTAAAATAGCAGCTTGAACTGCGGCACCATAAGCAACAGCTTCATCTGGATTAATAGATTTGTTCAATTCTTTACCATGGAAAAAATCAGAAACCAACTTTTGAATCTTAGGGATTCTAGTGGAACCACCAACCAAAACTAATTCATCAACTTGAGACTTGTCAATCTTGGCATCCTTAAGGACTCTTTCAACTGGGTCTAAAGTAGATCTGAATAAATCAGCACATAATTCTTCAAATCTAGCTCTGGTGATTGAAGTATAGAAATCAATACCTTCATACAAGGAGTCAATTTCAATTGAGGTTTGAGAAGAAGAAGACAAAGTTCTCTTTGCACGTTCACAAGCGGTTCTTAATCTTCTTAAAGCTCTTTGGTTACTGGAAATATCCTTTTTATTTTTTCTCTTAAATTCTTGAATGAAATGGTTAACTAATCTATTATCGAAATCTTCACCACCCAAATGAGTATCACCAGCAGTTGCCTTAACTTCAAAGATACCTTCATCAATAGCCAATAATGAAACATCAAAAGTACCACCACCTAAATCGAAGATTAAGACATTGTGTTCACTCTTGGAACCCTTTTTATCTAAACCATAAGCAATTGCGGCAGCAGTTGGTTCATTAATAATTCTTAAAACGTTTAAACCAGCAATTAAACCAGCATCTTTAGTAGCTTGTCTTTGAGAGTCATTGAAATAAGCTGGGACAGTAACAACAGCATCAGTGACTTTAGAACCTAAATAACCTTCAGCAATTTCCTTCATTTTACTTAAAACCATAGAAGAAATTTCTTCAGCAGAGAATTCTTTAGTTTCACCTTTAAATTCAACTTGAATGACTGGTTTACCACCTTTTTCAATAATCTTAAAAGGGAAATGTTTCATATCATTTTGGACTTCAGGGTCGTTAAATTTTCTCCCAATCAAACGTTTAGCGTCAAACACGGTGTTTGAAGGGTTCATAGCAGCTTGATTTTTAGCAGCATCACCAATTAATCTTTCAGTGTCTGTGAATGCAACAAAAGAAGGAGTAGTTCTATTACCTTGGTCATTGGCAATAATTTCTACTCTATCATTAGCAAAATGAGCAACACAAGAATAAGTAGTACCCAAATCAATACCTACTGCTTTAGTCATTGTTTAATTTGAATTATATAATTAATTGATTAAAAATATGAGGATTATTGTTGAAAGAAGAAGAAGAAAGAAGAGAAGAATAACTGGAATAAAAAGGGTAAAATTCAATGGCTATTTATATTTATGTAGGATTAAGGGGGGACAGAGGTTTAATGAGCTGGTTGCTAAATTTTTTTTTGTGCGTTATGATTAAACTAATTATGGGTTAATTATGTGGGGGGGGGTGAAAAAAAAAAGAGTGAGATGGAAAATTCGAGAAGGTTCCATCACTTAAATAGTTTTTAATTACACTGTAATTTTTCTTTACTTACTTACTTACACTTTAAGTAAATATAATGTTTAACTTATTTTGGTCATAGCATTAAGTGATTTTACCAACAGATTACACCCTTTACCTAATTCCCCTTATACTATACTATACTATACTATACTATACTATACTATACTATGAATGTTTCTATTTTATTTTGCAATCACTAAAGTTTTTCTAAATAAAAGATAACTTTGTGTGATTTAATCTAATTGTAAAATTAATTTAATTACTTAATACCAAATATGAAAAACAAGTAAGTACTATAAGTAAAGAATTTGGTAGATGCTTGTTGGATATTATTCGCTAGTTACTTAATTATAGCTCTGTGTTGTGTAGCCCGCGTAACAAATACAGAAAGTTGTTCTCGAATGCAAATAAATATAGGAAAAATGAAGTAAGCTATTAAACGATTTTACAAAAAGTAAATGGAGGTTTGATTCGTAACAGCTAGGGTACGCTGATCACACCCAATACGTTTTATATAATGAACGTATATTCTAGTTTTACCGCTTAATCTCTAAAATAACACATATCGCTATATAAAAGTTTTCACTTTATTTCACACTCAATGAGCAAACCGTGTGAGAGAAAATTCCTTCACTTGAATTTACCTGCACACTACCTAAGAGCTTCAAACACATAAAAACACCGCTAATAAATAATAAGCCAACAGATTGTAAGAAAAAAATTTTTCATTTACCCTTCTTTCTTCTTTCTTCTTCACAGTAATCCATTCCAGCGGCGTCGTTCTTTAGTTATGTTATTTCCAATCTAATTAACTTGATAGCTACTGGTAATATCATCGCGTTTGTGTTTCCAAGTTCATATTCTGCTTTTAGGCAGATATGCATCTTTAAATAACCAAACAAAAAGGGATTTTCATCCCCTTTTCAGATGATATAATTATGATGGTTTTATAGAGTAATTAACCAAAAGGGTGTATCTCCGGTTGATGAGTTAAACGATGACTCTTTCGGTCATAATCCCTTTTACATTTATCTTTTATTCTTGTAAAACATTTAGTTGTGTAATTGAACTATTCATATACCCTGACTCCTGCCCCCCCCCCCAGTATTCATTCGCATCTCTCTGAAGTAATTAAGTCAATTTTCTTAATCAGTCACAAGAGAAACGCGTCTTAATAAATTTCACATTTTATCTGGTGAGACCAGTAGTGCCCAATTTTATCAAAGTAATTATTACCTTATAACACATCCCAACATGCCTCGTGGACAATTAATCCTATTAGAAGGACTCGATAGATCTGGTAAATCAACTCAAGCATCATTCCTCACTTCAAAACTCCCCTCATGTGAATTAATAAAATTCCCCAATCGTTCAACTCCAATAGGTAAAATTATAAATCAATATCTTACAAATAAATCGTTTCAATTATCTGATCAATCGGCTCATTTATTATTCCTGGCAAATAGATGGGAATTAAATCAACATATTCATGACTTACTAAATCAAGGAAATTTTGTTGTGTTGGATAGATATATATATTCAGGAATTGCCTATTCCTTGGCAAAACATGGTTTTTTCACTCAACAAGAGGATAACATAGTCTCTAATGATGTATTGGGAGATCCTAA
Organism: Hemisphaericaspora nanyangensis; assembly: GCA_030557635.1. Classification (NCBI taxonomy): domain Eukaryota; kingdom Fungi; phylum Ascomycota; class Pichiomycetes; order Serinales; family Debaryomycetaceae; genus Hemisphaericaspora; species Hemisphaericaspora nanyangensis. Next base: position 257,701 of record JAKTPO010000007.1, on the reverse strand, counting down.
TTGGTTATTGGGTCCAGATAAAGGATTACCAAAACCTGATTTAACTTTGTTTTTGACTTTGGATATAAATGAAATTAGCAATAGAAAAGGATGGGGTGATGAACGATATGAAATGCAACAATTTCAATCAAAAGTAAAAGAATGCTTCTTAAAGATATTAGATACAGGGGAAGACCCAACTATTGAAATTGTTGATGTTGGTGGTAAAGATATAAATCAAGTATCTGAATTATTATGGAATATTATCAAATCAAAAGGTAAAGATAAATTAACTGATGCTCCTATACATTTAATATAGTTTAGACTTGTACCTTTCTAGACTTACCCATACATTTAGACTTCCTATACATTTTGACTAACTACCCTATACATGTAAGTATAAAACCTCAATCTAACTTATCTAAATAATTCAACCTTTGCAAAATCTTATTCTTCAGTATTTCTTGTAATTCACCTCCCAAATATATTTCATCAAGTATATAATATAATTTATAAAAATTAAATACTAAATCAACTTCACATACATTATCAAAATAAACATCAAGAATCTCAACAAAGAAATGTAAACTTTCCAAATAACTCAATTCAGAATCTTGTAAATCAATAGCAAATATAAAATATAATCCAGCATATCGTCTATATACTAATTTATTCTTTTGTTCAAATTCAACAAAATTAGATTGTGTTTTAGAATCTCTACTACTTATTAATCGATGGATATTCAGGATATATTGTCGTTTCTCTTGTGGTGTATATGAATTATTAAACCATTTAGCTAATCTTGTCTTTCCTTGTCGATTGAGAACTAATAAAAAGTGAATGGACATTTGTCTATTGCTTATAGTAGTAGTGTGATATATATATATATATATAGAATCTATTTGCTTATGGTGTAGATGGTGGCACTAATTAACTATTCGATAATTAAGAAATTTACACAGTAAACAAAATCTTAATTGGAACGAATAAAAACCCCGAAAAATCGCGTATGGGGGGAAATGATCAATAATTAGGGTGATGATTTCTTCCTCTGCAACCAGGCAGCAAAACTACGTTAATAGTCATGAACCAATACGATGAATTCGCTGTTGGTGATGGTATAGATGATGAAGAAAGAAAATCATCCTACCAACAATTTCAAATCAAAGAAGCAATTGTCTTTTTAATCGAAATAACCCCAGAATTACTCCAACCTCAACCAGACCTAAACTCTCATTCACAATTGTATGAAATCTTATCAAGTATCAATGACTTAATGTCAGAACTAATAATTACAATGAGGGATACAGGAATAGGTATATATTTCTACAATTGTGCTGAGAAACCTTCGTCAACCAGTCTTAGACTGATGAAACAACCTCAAGGATTTCAGAGATTATTTAGATTAAATTATTTAAATCTTCAAAATATGAAAAAATTAAATGATTTAATACAAGATCATAATCTACATCTAAAATCCCTAGAATCAATATTTAAATACCAAAAAATGCAAGATGAAAATCATTTATCAGTAGTTTTGAATGGTATAATTGATGAAATTTCGGCAAAACCACAATTTAATAGAAAGAAATTGGTTTGGATTACAAATAATGATAAACCATATACAAAGGATTCTACAAAGGAGAATTTATGGAGAATTATAAATGATTATTATAATTATAATTTCATTATTGAACCATTTTTTCTTGCTTCTTCACCAACTAAACAATTCGATTTTGAACAATATAAAGACGTGTTTTTAAATACTAGTTTCTTGAAAAAAAGTCAGGAAAGACAGAGTCAGAAACAAGAAATTGTTGACGATGATGACGATGATTTGATGGAACGTTCAGGTGGTTTTACCAAGGATTCGCCAATATTCCAAAAATCAATGCTTGCTAACCAAATTCGAAAAAGTATATTTCGAATCAAAGAAGTTCGAAGAATGTTATTTCTGTGTAATTTGATCCTTAGCGATAATGGAAAAATTGGAGGTGGGTTAGGTTGTACTATTAAAGGATATACATTATATTCACATGAAAAATACAAGAAAGATTTACTATTATATACACGAGAAGAAACAATTAAGAAAGTGTTTTTAGATACTAATCTAATTAAATCAAATTCCGGAGAATATGTTCAAATTAAACCAGATAAAGAAAAATCAGTGGCACAAAGAAAAGAAGATGCTGGAATTAGAAAAGGTTATGAAATTGGTGGCGGACAGGATATTATCTTCTTAAATAGTGAACAATTGAATTTTATAACCAATTACGCATTTGACCATCGATTAGAAGAACCTGATGAATTCGTTGACGAATTTAACCAGCTGGATGATGATGAAGAAGATTCGGAAAAACTCATCTTCTCAGAACCACCATATTTGAAATTAATCGGATTTAGAGACATTGAAAATTTCAATCCAGTATATACTTGTGGACCACCAGTATTTATAACTGCCGATTTACATAATGGTATGAAAACCACCTCGATAAAAGCTGGATTCACCAATTCTTTGGAAACTTTAGCTTCATTATATCGATCCTGTATCAAATTACAACAATATGCAATTATGTTTGGGTGTACTAAACGAAATTCTCGTCCTTATGTTTATGCAATGTATCCTACTCAAACTAAGAAATCTTCAAGATATATACCTGATGATTCAGATTTCCCTCAGGGGTTCTTATTAATCAAATTACCTTGGATTGAAGATGTGAGATCCTTACCTGAAGATTTCATCTCTGATAAAGATTATCAAGCAAATAATGATAATACCGCATATGATCAAGAATTGATTGCCCAGTTTAAGAATTTATTTAAACCTTATATTATGCGATATTATAATCCTAAAGATTTCCCCAATCCATCATTGAATTATTTTTATAAAGTGATCAAACATGAAATCCTTCAAATGGAACTCAAACCCCTGGATAGAACTCTCATGAAAAACGATGTTACAATCCAAAAACTAGCACAATTAAAGCAAGAAATAGATAATAATGATTCCTCACGGGATATATTACGAAAAATAAACTTGAGATTGAATGAACTAGATGAAACATTACCCAAACGGAAATTACCAGAACGGATAATTAAAGCAGCAATAGCTAGTTCTTCAAAGAGACAAAGTCGAAAAGTATTACCAGATATTGATGAAGATGCAGTTTTGATAAAGTGGAAACAGGGGACTTTGGGTGAATTTACCATGGATCAGTTGAAAGGATTTCAAAAGAGATATCCTCAGATTAAGATGGGACAGAGAAAGGCGGAAATGGTGGAAAATGTGAGTAAATTTTTGGATTCGAGGGAGAAGAAGAAGTAGGGGGATAAGAAAATGTGTGTAGTGTGTGTGTAAAATGATAATTAAACGATTATTTTTGTTTTATTGGCGTAATGAGCTTTATAGAAATGAGTCTTTTTATTACCAAAATGTTAAAATAGTTCCTTAGGTGTTTTATTAAGTCTTAATGTATTACTCTCTCACCAAGATGTTGATTGACATCGTTTTGCAGCAATTTCTTATTGAACGTTTTTTCAAGCTTGTTTACCTTTAGAATACTGATCCAAGAAAGGAAGGAGTTCCTCTCTAGGGTCCCACGTTATCAGATAATAATCAAAGGATGTATTATTGAGTTTTTGTTTTTACTACTTTTGAAACTTAGTAAGGATCCTGGAGAAATTCAGGACTTCTGAACTTCTGGTTAGAATTTCTTCCAAAATTTTATATTCTCACTTACACCACCAACTTTCTAGAAGACCCTTTATTATTGTTCAGCTATATACTGCAACAAGTCAAGCTAGAATTCCCTAACTTTTCTATTCGATAAGAAAAAGAAGGAGATATGAGGCTATTTTCAACACTAAGAGATATGATCTATAATTAATGTTAAAAAAAATCATGCAGCCAAAAAAAGCTATCGATTATATAATCGATTACAATTAAACGGAAAAAATCCTATTTAAGCAATCAAATCGCATTATTATTTGGGATAAGTCATGATAGGTGAAGTACAACGTTTAAAATTTTTTTCCTAACAATTACTCCTGGTAGCTTAGTTGGTTTAAAGCGCGAGACTGTAATGAGTATCTCAAAGTAATCTTGAGATCGGGTGTTCGACTCACCCCCGGGAGATTTTTTTGGTTATTTACAACTCACTCCAATTGATCTTGAAAAGGAAACATAATCCTTTTGTTTATCTGAGAAAGGCATGTTGAAATAGTACCTCTATAATTCTTAAGTTTTATTGCAGTTTCCTAAGAAAGCGGTTTTCTGTAGATTTTACTAATCTCACCAACAGAGCAATGGTAGATCTGTTGCAATCCCATGCTTTTGTTTTGAATAGCAAGACAATCCCAAATTTGTCTCTCCGAATCAGTTAATTTTAATAACTTAAGGAAATTAAAACTAAAAAAGGTGAATCAAGAACAGTTTGAGATAGACTCAGGTGAGAGGGAATATCTAATTCAAAGTGTACATTGGTGTGATATACAACCATTCAATTATAAATATCGCACAAGGCTTTTTCTTTTCACTTTCGGAGCATATTCGCTATATCAACCCATATTTGCCGTAAAAATTTTCAATCCCTTGTGAAACTATGCAATCTCAAAGCTGTAGGTTATTATCTTTGAATCAAAGGATACTAAAATAGTTATGAAAATGAATGACATACCCGAGGACTTGCTTATCTGGCATGAAAATCTTATTCTGTTCATGCATGCAAAGATTGATTTGCCGCAAACAAACATTTTGTAGGGTAAAGATGAATTTTGTTGAAGTGAGGGTAATCGAATCTAGGATTTGGTATACATACGAAGTAAAATTCTGTGAGATAAAGTGAAAAGTTTTACCTAGGAAAACTGTACTAGAAACATATATAGAAGTAGCTACCTAAATACATATACGAAAGCCGTGTCTTTACTATATTTTAGAAGCTTATTGATAACGAACCCATTGTTAACTCTCTGTTACTAATACTGAAAGGGGTTTTCTGTTCTGACGAGCTTGTACCATCTCAACAAATTTCTTCTGCAGTTGATCCCCAAGGTCACTCTAAATTGTGGAGCATTTAGTCAATCTTGATGTCATTCCGCCCACCTCCAGTCAACATATAAACCAACTTGTTGCCACAACTTTGCTTGGTTGCTCTTTACTCGGAACTTTTTTGTTTGACTAACAAATCCAAACCAATCAAATTTAGTCATTAGAAAGCTATTATCATTAACTTCGTGGGTATGTATATATCAATCATTTAATAAATATTATGGCAAGCATAGTTAGAGATCATTATATTGCACTTCTACTTTCAAGTCAGGTTCGTTTATGGGTCTGAAAAACTGCATACAGGAATTAGCTTTTGGAACTTTCTCTCGGAAAAGGGGGACAACATTTTTACCGTTTTGGTCTTGCCAAACAAAAAGGTCACACGACAATTCTAAGGTGCAATTACACAAAGAAGGCATAGGACCTTAAAATTCAATATTTTACCAAAGTCACATCCATACATCGGGAACAAGACGTATAATTCCGTTTAATTTATAAGAAATGGGAAAGGCAGAGTTTAGTATTTGGAGTACTACTCAACAGTCTGTTCATTTTTTACTCAGAGTTGCCTACGTTTATAAAAAATGTATTACAATCAAAGGTTTCTGCTAACTACCTGAAGAATACCCTTCTATGCCCCAAACTAAGCCGGAAAAATATTTACACTCAACTTAGAAAAAGAAAAAGGAAGTTCCAACGAGAGACAGGGAGATCTTGCATGCAGCATCAAGCAGTGGTTTTTCTGTGATTCATGGCCATCACCCTACTTCCACTTGAAATAGCGACAAAATTGGCTGCAATACTTGAATCAGTAACAAAAAGATCACTGACCAGTTGAGATGTTTAAAAAATGAGCAACTGAGATCAAATAATGAACATCTTACTTGTTCATTGTAGTTTTGTCAGCAAGAAGTGGGACTTAATCAATTTACGTTTCGAATCGATGGAAGAGCAAGTTTTGACATGACCTTTTTCTTTTTCTTTTTTTTTTTTTTATTTTATTTTTTCGCCTACGGCAAGAAAGGCGATTTTGTGGAGAATAAATAGGAAAGAATATTTCTACATTGGGAAACTTGTCGTGTGACTTAAAGTCACTGTCAATTAGTGTCAATGACTGTATAAATACGCCCGAGGAACCCCCCAAAAAGATATAATGAATAATTTGACCAGCTAAAAACTGCAAATCTTTCCTAAATATTATTCCAGACCCTTTCATTTATTACTTGCTAATCGTTTATTACTAAGCTGCCCGTATGAGTCTTAATATATATACTAACATACTATCAGAGAAAATCGCAATACATAATCAATAAAATCACTTAAAAAGTTTTCATACAAATATAAAAAATGTCATCATCATTACCGGAATATTCTCAGCCAACTGATTTGCTTCCTGGGTATACGCCCGGATTAAATTATTATGGTCTAGCCTTAATCAAGACCGAGTTTTTCACGCCCTATACTTGTAATAGAGGTTCTAGAGCATGGAAACCAGTATTTCTTCATTTAAATTCTACTCAATTAAATATTTACGATTTAAATGTAGAGAAGAAACTTATTCAACTAATTATGTGTCTTTTTATGCATTTAAATTCTTTGGATGAACTAGCCATGGAAATGAATCTGGTTTATAGAAAGAATACTTCATTTGATAGTGAGAGGAGTTCATCTGAAGATCCTAATGATGCAATCGATGCATATGGTGGAAATAGTGAGAGGGGTATTATCAATGATTCCAAACTTTTTAAATTGAGATTGAAGTTGACACAACAAAGAAACAAGAATACATTATCTATGATTGGTAATTATTATGATTTGCTTAAAGATAATAGAATTTTATTTGAACCAAGCGCTTCTGAAGAAGATTATAAGAAAATTAAATCTTTCCAAGGACAACTTTTAAATTCATATTCGTTGGCTCATTTACAATTAGGAGAAGCACCTTCATTAAATCAAATCATATCCGCAATGTATAAGGAAGAAAATATTTATCAGCATCAAAATAATTCCACATTAGTAAGGTATAAAAATGTCCTTAGACTCCGAATAGAATACAAACAAATCTTATTACAATTTTGGTCATTCCCTAGTATGATTAATTGGTATAGGAATTTAGTAATTGGTCGTGACTTGAGCTTCCCACTTGAATTGAGAAATGTCTCCAAGTTGAAGTCAATACCTTCGTCGAATTCCACTAGAGCTAATGCTCTTTTAATTGCAACTGCTGCAGCTGCTGATTATGGACATCTTGTGGCAGTGGAAGAAAATTTTGCATTGGCGGCAATTAGATTAAATATACCGTGCAAATATGATGAAGAAAATGTTGTTGTTGCTGTAGAGGACGACAGTGATGATCTAGCAGATTCAATCGAACAATCATTATTTGAAAGAAGAGTTTCCTTAAGTACTTTGGATTCTAGCGAATCCTTTGATTCCGAATCTAATTCAATTACTATTCGTGGTTATAAGTTTTATTCGACTGAAGGAATATATACAACTTTGGAAAAACAATATATTTCAAATTGTATACCTGATTTGGATTCTTTTGCTAGTTGGAATGGGAAATTGATTACAATTAGTAATGTTGATCATTTTATTAGAAAAGATGCCGATAAAAGTGATGTGTATATCAGCAGTTCTGCATTCCCATCGTTGGTTTTTTCACTAGATAAGAATGCACATAAGCTCGAGAATCAAGCAAATACAAAGACGTTTATAATTCATAGTACTGGTTTATATGGTGTGGTTTTAACTGGAGATAACGTTGTCATGCCTCGTATTTTATAATTTTTATAGAATTATTTATTCTTTTATTCAGAATAATGTGATTAATGGGAAGTTATAGGTTTTATAATTCAATATATACTTGTGTTGAGATCTTAGAATTAATTGTAAAGTGAAGCAAAAATTTTGGGTTGTGTAATGCATATGGAAGGGACTTCCAATATTGTTTATAACTGCAAGCACAAAATAGTATACTCCCGGTAAATGGGCGCAAAAAAACTGTGATTGTAATAAGCAAATGAAAATTTGCGACTACATGATAAAGAAGGGAAGATGTTCAATAAGAGTTACATATTTGTGTAATCCTTCTAAGGGGCTTCCTAACTATTTTTTTGGTATTGCCGGAACGGGATCCATTCCTAATCATCAGTCCTAATGGTTTGTCTTTGGGATCAAAAAATAGGTTGATTTATATTCACTGATAGTATCCGACAAGGTAAGTATAGTACTCGTATCATGATGATTGCGTATCTTGTTTTTTGTCGCGTAATTTCGTTCCATCAAGTGGCTGCAAAAGAACAGTTAAGTCCCTTAAACCCTGCGCAGTAAGCTCAGTTCTAGGAATTTACTATAAGGGGATAGAGAGAAAAAGAGTCTTATTACACATCAATATCGGTTGAAGTTGGGTTAGCCGTATAAATTAACCTAGCTTAAAATGATTCTCTCTATATGTAAACTAGTTGACATGCGATCTTATGCAAGTGATCTGGAACTGTGTATAATTTAAAGTGAGACAATTTGTTTTATTGTAAAATCTGGGTCACGATTTAAATTTTAAGGAGAAATTTCATGTTAATCCGATGATGGGGCAACAAATCAATTCCTTGTTAATTACTATACTATATGACCCTCCCACTGCCCCTTTGTAAAGTTAAAAAGAAATTTAGATTTGTTAATTATTGAATTTAAACTCTATTTCCCTTATATTGATTTGTCGACGACCAGTTAATCTGGCCTTGTGTTCAACGTTACCCAATTTTAATTTTTTTTTTCTTAGAGACAACTCATACAGTGTTCGTTCGTTCGTTGGAAATTTTTTCTTATTTTGACAAATCTCACACTTTCACACTTTTTGGTAGAAATAGCATTACCAAACTCAAAATCAACAGAGTAGTCTCAATCATTGAGTAACCTTTTTCACCAACTTTTCATCTTTTATATTTACCCCTGCTGCTTTTCCATTTAATTGAATTTTTTTAATTTTGAAAAAGCATTGTCCCATTGTGTTTATCCATTGAAATATAAGATACTAAAAAAAGAAAGAACCCCAAATTGATCATGCCAACTCCTGCTGAAATCATTGCTGCTCGTCTTAACAGAGAACAAACTGAAGCCGATGACGACTTTAAATATCAAGACGAAGAAGAACAATTACCTGAAACTCCTTCAAAGGTTAAGGCTTCCATTTCTGATGAATCTGCATTTCCAGCTTTAGGTGGAGGAGCAGCCAAATCCAGTCCTCTTGCTCCAACTCCTCAAACTTCTTGGGGCCCAAGTATGAAATCCCCTTCTAATGCTAGCCCAATTTCTGGCACTGCTTCTCCTTCTCCTGGCCCAAGACAATCTGCTACCAAGTCTAAGGTTTCCACCATTCAAGAAGCTTTCTCTCTTGATGTTGAAGATCAATTGAATGTTACCCGTCCTGAATTTATAAAGATTTTGACTTTTGTTAAGCAAGAAACTAAGACTAATATTGAATGTACTACTTCTCAACACACCAAAAAGAGAACCTTCTTGATTACTGGTAAACCAGAAGAAGTTAGATTAGCAAAGAGATTGGTTATTAAGAAGTTAACTAAACCTGTCAAGATTACATTTTCTGTTCCTGCTAAGTTAAGAGCAAGAATTATTGGTCAAGGTGGTAAAAACTTAAAACCAATCATTCAAGCAAATGAGGTCAAAATTGAAATTGGTGACACTGAAGAAGTTGATTCTGAATTTGAAGATAATGATGTTCAAGATACTGAAGATGACATTTTTGCAAAGACCATTTTAGTTACTATCAATGGTGATGTTGAAGGTTCTAAACGTGCCAAAAATCAAATTTTATCGATTGTTAAAGAAGAAACCAAGAATTTGTCTACCAAAGTTCCGGTCGATGAAATAGTTAAACCTTTTGCACAACAAGGATTAAAATCAATTGTTGAAAAGTATTCCACTCTTGATTTTTCAATTCCTGATTACAAGTCATCTAGATCTAGTATTGCTATTGTTGGTGAACGTGAATTAGTTATTGAAGCCAAATCAGAAATCAAATCAACTTTAGAAAGCTTGTCCGAAAAGATTGTTGTAGAAGAAGTTCCAATTCCAAAGATTAAACATCAATTTTTACCAATTGATGAAATCTTAGAGCAAGTTAATGTCTTAATTCAATTACCAAAGGAAGGTGAAACTAATGTCAAGTTCATTGGTGAAAAAAAGAAGATTCCATTAGCTCAAGAACAAGCTAGAAAGACCACTTCTCAATACAAGGTTGAAGTCTTAGATATGTCCAAGGCACACAGAGGTAATTTGAAACATGTCAAGGCTGTCGCTGCACACTTGAACAAGAATGGTACTTTCCATGAAATTGCCAAGGCGAATGATATCAAGATCAACGTTCCTGGAATTAAGTCATTGGGTGATGCTACTTTAGATTCTATTCCTATTGAAATTGTTTCCAAGAATGATGATGAAAAGATTAAGATTGCCAAGAAGGCTATTGTTAGCCATGTCAACAAGATCACACCCGATCAAACTAAATTAATTGAAGATATTGATGATTTCTTATTGAACAGTGTTGAACAAACTATTAAGGATGTTGCAAAGGCAGAAGGAGTTAGCTATGTCATTTTAGGCAAACAAATTACCTTATTCTCTAATAAGGTTGAAGAAGAAGATGCTGAAGATTTTGATGCTATTGCCAATGCTGAAGATTCCTTCAAGGTCGTCAATGAATCTTTGAATAAGTTGAGAGAATTAGCAGCTAGCTTAGAAACCGTTGTTCTTACCGTCGATTCCAAGGACCAACAACAGGTTGCTGGTCCAAGAAATACTACTTTAAGATCTATCTTGAACGGTGTTGAACCTAACTCTGTTACTGTCAAATTACATTCCAATGGTGTTGAAGATTCCGAGAATGAAATTTTTATTCGTGGTAGTAAGGAATCAGTTGCAGCTGTGAAGAAGGATATTCAATCTGTTATTAGTGATGCTCAAGAATATAAAGATGGTTTCACCACTACTGTTCAAGTCCCAACCACCGTTCTTTCTAGATTGATTGGTAAGAGTGGTTCATACTTGAATTCTCTCAGAGAAGAATTTGGAACTAAAGTTGATGTTCCAGTTGTTGAAAAGGAAGAAACTAAAGATAAGAACGCAAAGACCGACGTTACTATTACCGGTATTAAGAGAAACGTTGAAGAAACCAAACAAAGAATTCTGGCAGTTGCTAAGAAATGGGCCGATGAAACTTTGGTTAGATTGAGAATTGAAAACCAATATCATAGAAGAATGATTGGTCCACAAGGTGTTTATATCAATAGATTACAAGATAAGTATAATGTCAAGATCAGATTCCCATCTGCTGATGCTTCCGAAGCTTCTAACTTTGCAGATGCTCCTAAATCTAAGGATGAAGTCACAATCAAGGGTTCATCTAAGGGTGTAGCCAAGGCTGAAGAAGAATTAATTGAATTATATAAATTCGAAAAAGAAAACGGGTTTAAACAAATTGTTCAAATTCCAGTTAAAGCAATTGCTAGAGTTATTGGTAAAGCGGGCGAAACCATTAATGATATTGCTGATGGTACTGGTGTTGAATATAAGTTCAAGCGTGATCAAGAAGAAGAAGAAACCAAGGGATATGCTGAAGTTGAATTGACTGGTTCCAAATCAGCTCTTAAGGAAGCCACCAAGAAGATTCAAGATATTGTTGATGAAGTTGAAAACTTCATTTCTGTTACTATCAAGGTTGATCCAGCTTATCATCGTGATTTGATTGGTCAAGGTGGTTCTGTCATGAAGGAAATTATCTCCAAGGCTGGAGGTGATGAAGTGCCAAGAAATAGACAATATAAACTATTAAATATTCCAAATGAAGGTTCTGGTAGTGATGAGGTTACCTCTCAAGGTGATAAAGCTATTGTTGAAAAGATTGTAGAACAAATTAAGAAGATTGTTGCTGAAAAGGAAGCTGCAATTTCTGAAGAAATTGATATTCCAAAGGAAAAGCATAGATTAATCATTGGTCCAAGTGGTATTATTCGTCATAATATTCAAGATGAATTTGGTGTTAGTCTTGAAATTCCAAGACCAAATGATCAATCTACAATTGTTAAGATTGTTGGTTTACCAGAAAAGGTTGCTGCTGCTAAGTTGAAGATTGAAGAATTAACTAAAGATGATTGGAATGTTTCAATTGATGTTCCAGCTGCTTATCATGCATTAGTAAGTGAAAAGGGTGCAATTTTCAAGAGATTAAAGTCTGATTACAATGTTGAAGTTACTCATGGAAATTTCACCAGACAAGCTGCTAAATTATCCAATGCTTCCATTCCAGCTGCTCCTGAAGAGGCTTATCCAACCGAAAGTGTTAGGTTCAAGTTCACCATTGTTGAAAACGCTAGCCAAGAAGAAGGTAAACAAAATGACGTTGTTATTCCTTGGAAATTGAAGGGCAGTGAAGACAATACTGCCAAGGTTGCCAAATTGGTTGAAGAAAGATTAGAAAATGCAAAGAATGCTAAATTCTCGGGATGGTTCTATGCATCTCAACCATCAGTCTTTTCGAAGATTATTGGTCCTCAAGGTTCCAAGGTCAATCAAATCAGAAAGGAATCAAACACCTTTATTTCAATTCCAAGGGCAAATGATAAAGAATCTAAGTTTATTTATTTGGTTGGTTCTGAAGAAAACTTGAATATTGCCAAAAAATTAATCGAAGGTTTATTGTAATTCCTTTTCAAAGCCATATGCTAATAATTCTCTGTCCTTTTTCTTCCATTTTTTGTATCTAGTGTAAATGTAAAAAAAAATTAATAAAGAGCATAACGTATAGATTTTTATGATAAATCTCAAGAAAATGTAGAGCCGTACATGATTTATGTAGTCTAGACTCTAGCCAAACCCATTTTTAATCCACATCCGTTTGTAATTGGATGGAATGAACTTTATCCAAGCCACCGTTCTTCATTTGAAAGGGCCGTATGGGCAATAAACTTCGTATTTATATATTTCATCTAATTGATACAATAAAGCCACTATTTCTTATCAAATGATAGTTGCACAAATTGGAGACAAACAAATAAGTGACCTGCTATCACTTTTTGACTCAATAAGATAAAAAAACTAAACTACACAAAAGTTAACTGTTAGCGATAAATTTTAAATAGTGTTGCACAGTTTTATTGTCAAACTAATTACCAAACGTTGCAATTTCACGTGACTCAAATTTGCATGAAAAAATTTTTTTCTTTTTTTTTTTTGTTGCTTTTTTCTTTTTCTCCCCCCAATTTAATCAGTGTTGCACATAAACAAAGTTAACTATTGAAAAATGGAACAATTCAAAGAAGGAATTAACTTTTCAAAAAGTAACATGAAAGACAATCAATTGTTCGTCAGTCAGCCTAACTGTGTTACATTGTAAATTACTTTATGGGTTTAATTAGCCGTACATTATATCCCGACAACCCGCTCAACTGAGTAGCCACAGTTGTAATAAAAGTGTTAATCAGATACATATTAATTTCTACCCCCAATGCATAAAGCCGCTGTCACGCAAATATCCCTTACTTTACTTCAATTCACATGCTTTTCTTTTTCTTAGTTGGACCAGATCTGATACGAAAATACAAATCAGGTCACTGAGTAAAAACTCATATAAAATAATTTTGCAGCCACAATTACAAAAGTTGCTCTTGATGTTATTCTTCCGTAGGAGTCAGGACCTGTTTAGGAAACTGTTTAGATCTGTAATTCTGTATGTTAGACTCAAAACATCTCTTTATTGCAGAATCAGGCGGATTATCGGCCCTATAGCCAATACAAGGCGGCAAAGTTTTGTGTTATATTTCCGTTTCTGTCTGATTCTAAGTGCCGCGTATACACAAAATTAACAATAGAAAATTTTTGTTTGCTCATTATGTCAATCGCCGTAGCCGAGATGAGGTTCCACAATTTTTGGAAAAGAAATTTTCTAAATTAACTTGAAGTTTCTTTTAGGCGGTGGATATGTATCCCGTCCTAAATTGTTCGTAAGCAAAACTATTGCAACGATATCCTCAAAATAATCTTAATATAAAAATGTAACAATATCCGCTTATGCTTTATCGTTTATCGTTTTTTCTTCTATCTTTTATTATCTATCCAAAGAAAAGTAGCGACAATGGCTTTTTCAGATATTTACAAGTTCCTGTCATCTCAGGAAAAGCACAACTCTGATGTCGAACAAGCCAGTCTTTCAAGTTCTTCAGAACACAATGCTGCTGTTATAGAAGTTGATAAGAATGCCAAGGAGATTGGTATCATTTCCGCAAGTTTCCTTATGCTTAATAGAATGTTGGGTGCTGGGGTTTTCTCCACTGGTTCTACTATCTTTGCCCTTTCTGGTTCTGTTGGTACCTCATTGATGATGTGGTTTGCAGGTACTGTTATTGCCTTTTCTGGTTTATTGGTTTATATGGAATTAGGTTCTGCCATGCCAAGAAACGGTGGTGAAAAGAATTATTTGGAATTCATGTACAGTAAGCCAAAGTTCTTAGTTACTGCTATGTATGCTTCTTATGTTTTCTTCTTAGGTTGGGCTGCTGGTAACTCAATTGTTGTTGGTGAATATATCTTAAATGCTGCTGGTCAAGAAGTTAACCAATGGAACTCTCGTGGTATTGGTATTGCTGTTATTACATTTGCTTTCTTAATCAATGCCGTTCACATCAAGACTGGTTTATTCCTTGCTAATGCATTAGGTATTTTCAAGATTTTTATTGTCTTATTTATCGCCATTACTGGTTGGGTTGCCTTAGGTGGTGGTATCAAATCCAACAACTTTGAACCAACTCACAACTTTGTTGATGCTTTCCATGGTACTACCCCAACTGGGTTCGGTATTGTCAATGCCTTATATAACGTTATTTGGTCTTATGTTGGTTACTCCAATGCTAACTATGCTTTAGGTGAAATCAAGAATCCAAACAGAGTTTTAAGATTGGCTGCTCCAATTGCTTTCATTGGTTTGGCTATTATCTATATGTTAGTCAACATTGCTTATTTCGCTGTTGTTCCAAAGGAAGAAATTGCTTCTTCTGGTAGAATTTTAGCTGCTTCTTTCTTCAAATATGCTTTTGGTGACAAGGCTGAAAAGGCTGCTTCTGTTTTCGTTGCTTTATCTGCTTGGGCTAACGTCATGTCTGTTATTTTCTCCCAAGGTAGAATTGTCCAACAATTAGGTCGTGAAGGTTCCTTACCATTCTCTAAGTTCTTTGCTACCCAAAGACCATTCAACACTCCATTTGTCGGTTTAATGCAACATTGGATCGTCTGTATTGTTACCATCGTTGCTCCACCTCCAGGTGATGCTTACAACTTCATCATGAACTTGATTTCTTACCCATTGAATGTTGTTAACACTGCCGTTGCTGCTGGTTTACTTTACATCTACTATAAGAAATCCAGAGGATTAATTGAATGGAACCCACCTATCAAGGCTTCTCTTCCAGTTGTTATTTTCTTCTTCTTAGCTTCCTTTTACTTGATTGTTGCTCCATACATTCCACCTGTTGATGGTCAAACTGTTTACAACTCCTTACCATACTGGATTCACGCCGTTGTTACCTGGGGTGTCTTTGGTGTTGGTTTAGTTTACTGGGCATTATGGGTTAAGATCCTTCCATACTTTGGTGGTTACAAATTAGTTACTAAGGAAGTTTTGGGTGAAGATGGTTTCTGGAGAAACAAATTTTACAAGATTTCCAAGGATAATGTGGAATCAGAATTACATAATGATGAATTTGATAAAACCGAAATTGTCGGTTAAAATCGAATAACCTCAATATCATAGTTTGTATTATAGTACTTTTCAAGGTCTTAGTTATTTTCAGTTCTTTAATTATTTATTTTCAGGTATATAGTTTTGTTCAACACAAGTTTTAATAGACACGCATATTGAACTGCAGATATTATTATACACTAGGCTTGTAAATTCATAGCTTTGCTTTCTTTCTGATTACCTCGGTTTATCTGTACTTATTGCACTACTAAGTTGATCTCGTTTCACTCCCCAGTAGTCTGACCTTCCAAATTAACTTTTACGTGCGCTTAATCTTTCTACCTCGGCATATAATGTCCACATTCATAAATGCTCTTGTTCTCTCCAAGTACAACGTGCTCATGTATTTCATATTACCTATATACATGTAAATACCGAGTCTCAATGCTAAATACAAAATTTTCAATAATGCGAAACTTCCGCCCCTTAAACATTAAATCTATGGCTCTTTGGAGTATATAATGGAGACCATATACCTCTAACGGAACTGTTGTTTGACATAACCTTATGGTTGAATTTAAACAATTCATTTCCTGAACGTCGAACATATTCATTAAGTTTGTTAACTACTTCATCTTCTTTCAAACGAGCAAGTTCAACAGTCTTTTCGGTCTGGTTATTGTAGTAGAAAGTTAATTTCGGATGTCCAGATCTCTTTATAACTTCAAACATTGTTCCCTTGTGTTTATCAGCAATCTTTGATATTTTACCATTAACCAATGCATCGCGTAACCCTTGTGATGATCCTGCCCAATTACAATATTGAACAACGACTTTATAACATGGATTCACGAAAGCTCCGACACCGTTACGTGCCACTGACAATTTGGGTATAGCCTTGATGCTCATATTTTAATTAATATACTATTGGTAATGGAAGTTAATCTTACAGTCTAAACTATCGTTTTCTGTGTTTCTAACTATGAAAAATTTTTCGTTGAATAGAAATTATTGTAATGCACACGACTCTTTTTCTTAGTCGTGTATAACACACTGGAAAAATAAACCTCTGCCAACAGAAACTGTTGAAAGCAAGAAAACCCAGTTGCTATCTAATCTTACACAAAATTAGAGTAAAATCATGATTAAAATATGATTAGGTAGATGTGCCAAAAAGAATGGACGAGTCCGGAGTCGAACCGGAGACCTTTCGCATGCTAAGCGAACGCGCTACCAACTACGCCACACGCCCTTCCTGTTGATTTATAATAGTCGTCGTTGAAAGACTTATTGGGCTGGATCCCATTGTGTTTGTAAAAGAAGTCCTTGATTAATAGTTCTTTCAGTCAAATTTGCAGGAAATGCAAACCATTTGGATGCCCATAATATTATGAAACATTCGGATTGGGTAATTACCAATGGCCGCTATATACTTGTTCAGTACACAACAGGCGGCTTTGTCCTTTCTATAATAATCCTAAGAATGGTTAGTTCATCCTTCTTATTTTTCACTGTTTGTCCAAGAAATGTCTGCTAGATTATACTGTCTTACCAAAGTTGCAGTTGTTGATGAAATATACAAAGTTGTCCAAAACAAAAGAGATATACACGTGTATGTATAGTGTAGCGAGACTTGGTATCTGTTGATATGAGTGACAGCATTAGTCAGTATGGCTAAGGTGATAAGAGGGCATTTGGTGCGCAATCGGAAATGCTGTACTAATAAGATAGAGGAGGGTATTGGTTGCCTTATTCTCTATGCGTGTCTTACCAATTAATTATATTCTTAGAAAGCCCAAAGAACTTAAGAAGATTAATGGTTATGTTAAGGATTTATCACTAACTGGAACCTACAATGCTAATGTAATGTTCTTTTGTTTATTAGTTTTCCTGGCCTCCTTCCTCGTCCTACTCTAAAAACAACAGACCGGGTAGTCTGATAGAAGTTAGCGTATATATTCTTCTCCTATATAGATTCTGTTTGTACATAAAGCTAATATATAGGTTGAAAAATACTAAACAACGTGTGAAGAGCTGGTGTAGTGGTATTTTGCATCTATGAATACTATACAAAAAAGGTGGTTATTCTAACCAAGCGCCAAGAGGATTATCTTCTTTGTTGGACTCGTACCAACCAGGCCCAGTGAAGCTTACCTGGGATGTCGCTTTTAATCAGATGCAACCCGTTTGACGACTATAGAGCTAAATCTCTTTATATTACCTTGTAAAATTAAATATACAGAACGGGATTAGAATCTACCTGGAGCAGGAGCATTTGTGATGCGTTTGTTGGCAAACCAAATTTGACATGAATTGTTAAATATAATAAAAAATCATATCTGTTTACCATCGTCTCTGGATCCGGTAACTAAATTTTCGCGGCATTCTTTTCTAACACAGGAAGTAGAGAAACATCGTATATCTGCTATTGCAATGTAATACCTTTGTAAGAATGAGTGAATGTTTCGCATCCACAATTTTTTGCAGCAATTTGAGGTCACGTTTAATGATCGGTGTCAGTTACCGATAGAGATAAATAGCCGCAAATATTTTTTTTTGCAAAAATCTCCAAAAAAGAAATTGGAGGGAAAAAAATTCCAAAAAAAAAATGATTTCACCAAAAGCTCTCCAAAATTTTTTATATACCAATAATAAATACAAACAATTAAAATAAAACCCAAAATTAAAGACCAAACTAAAGTAAGAAGTGAATATATATAATGATTAGTTAATTAGAAATTTGACACAAGTCCTTGTTAACATTGAATGAAGTAATAATAAACTTCGTAGAAGCAGCATTAATTGGTTGTTGAAATATTGGCGGAGTAACAACAAGCTTTGGATTTTCTTCCTTGATAATTTCTTGTTTAACTTCACTCTTGATACCTCTAACATTACTATCCTTACTTTGAAGTTTATAGTTAATGTTGAACAATGGCGGAAGAGCAATGTAATTAACGTCATGATTGAAAACTTCACACTTTGCTTCAGAGAATATTGGTGATTGAATAGGACTTGGATATGGTATTGGTTCAGATTTAACTTGTGGTTCACTCTTTATTGGAGTTGCTAATAAAGAATTGATATCACATTTAGTTGATTTGAGTATTGGTGATTTAGCACCAGACTTGAGTTCCTTCTTTTTGCAAATAGGAGTCTTGTTAACGACGGTTGAGGTAGTTGGTTCCGGCCAGCAGCACTCCAAAAAGTTTCTGGTACATGCTTGACATTTTCCATTGACTTTATCTTCATCACACTTCTTCTTTCTCTTTCTACAGGTTAAACAACCAGTTTTGGTTCTTCTTTTTATTTGACTTTCATCTTTCTTTGGTTTTGCAGCAGCTTTTTTCACTGAATTTGCAGGTTGGGCACCTTTTACAGTCTTTGGCTTCACAGTAATGTTTAGCACTTGTTGATAAGATCTGTAGCTTGTCTTTTCCATCATTGTTTTTATTAATAACCCTTTTTTAAATGAAGAAAAGAATAAATTTAATAAAAATTCATCATCAGGAGGGGGAGGGAGGTGTGGTATATAAATATGAATTTGTTAAGCAAATTCGAAATAAATTTTCATTTGAGTCAGTCGCCTATTTTGGAAACTTAGATCGAGTTAGCCGCGATGTCATTCCACCTTTTCGTTAACTGACAACGAACATCCACCTCAAATGGTAATACAACGCGCGTTCCCTTTCCCTTTTAAAAATTAACAGATTTTTTTCTTCCAAAAATGGATGACATTTAATTATTTTTTATCTATAATATTATTGTTATTACTTAACGAAAAATATCTCTAAAGCATAAAAGGTGTTTGTTTTGCTCTATTTATTGCAAGGCATCAAATTTTGATTTATAATAACACTCAATACAACAAACAAATCTAAAAACTACAACCGAGGTAAACATAATAAGAAGGTTGTGTATTGGCTGTTTCTGACTTTATAAATGGAATCGATGATCTCATGGCTACCACTCATGATCAATTGAGACCAGGAGAGCGTTTTTTCACGCATTACATGGAGATTGCTCTACTTCCCTTGTGATTTACGAGCTGTCGTTTACTATGGAGTGTAACAAAACCACAATCGCACTGAAAGAAACCAAGATTGGGGATTCATATTGGGCTTTAAAGGAATTTTGAACTAGCTTATTCGAGTGTAGTTTACTCCTATTCTATGTCAAAATCAATTTTAACCCTTTGTACTCATAAAGGTCTTGCTACCTTAGAATGTCGCAGCATAATTGATTTTTGATTCAACAATCAGATGAATTGTCTATTAACTCGGAAAACTGTTCATCAGACCATGAATCTAGAGACAGGTTGTAAATTAAACTTTCATATACCTCGTGGGTGTGTTTATTACTTCGAACTAAACTACGATTAACCGATATTTGATTAATGAGTTAATAAATACTGCTCAACGACCTAAAATTGCTGCGAAAAGCAAAATCTTAAATGCTTAAGAAAAATATGTGAAACCTGATGTGAAGACAAACCCTCAATTGACTTGCTCATGCCAAAAAAAAGCATACCGTCTAACATTACAATTTCTCCGATTTAGGCATCATTGAGTCATTAAGAAACCATAGGATCTCGTTAGCTTATATTAAAGTGTTCATTTGTTTCATTATAAAACACTTTACAATTAAACGAATAACCACTAAGTAAAAAGAAATGGTCCCTAGCAGGATCGAACTGCTGATCTTGGCGTTATTAGCACCACGCCTTAACCAACTGGGCCAAGGGACCTTTCTGAAACTTTTAGAAATCCCAGTCCATCAACTCACGTGATATACACGTGAGTTGAACCGAGCCATCTAAAATGATAAATGCATCCCCCTGCATGCGGTCATTAATACCTGCAAAAAAAGAAAAAATTAAATAAACAAAAGGTAAGTCAGCTTTAGGAGCTTTACAATATTTCATGGGAGAGTCACACACGATGCCATGTAATATCCAATTACATAGTAAGCCTATAAAAGAGTTTTTGAACCACTTAAGGTCATCTAGGTTCTCCCTCCACACTTATTCAAGGAGTGGTATATTTTATTTTATAGTAACTTCTGAATTATACCTATTCCTAGTTTCTCGTTTTCGCCATTTTCGACGACAAAGGCGTGGCGAGGTTCTGTTTTCGCGGGACTACATTAAGAATTGGGTTTCGTATATGATCAAATCAAACTCCTGTTTCAATTATCTTTGTTAATTCAACTATCCCAATTTTCTTCTCCGAGGTTTTTTAACTTTCTTTTCCTCTAATGTTATATCTGTTGTTTATTTCTGTATGTTATTATGTATATGGATTAAATAAGTGGATTGTTTATGAAAAAGAACATACTGATCCTAAAGAAAAAAAGCCAAATTGTAGGAAGTCTTGCAAATAATAATAATCGGAAATTCCCTGTAAAACAATACTAAAGAAAAGGTTAACTTGCTAATAATGCTATTCCTGAGACTCGCAGACCCCAATTATATATCAACTAGCAAAATACGGGTAGAAATTGAAAATTCCTAGATACGTTTGTGTTTTCGAAATTCTCAAGAAAAATTTTGTAAAACATTTAGCCGAATGTGAAACGAAGTTGTTGACCTTGATAAAATTTTTTTTATATTTAACTCTTTATTTAGTTCTAGCCAAATGTACTAAATGATATAAATTTACGTTGAACCGATTCTCTGGAAGTATATACATATTCTAGTCACATTTTATTAAACACGCCCTTTAATTGTCATTGAAATCTAACCATACAACATTTATTTTTATTAAATACTAAAAAAATCTAAAACCAAAAATAACTAAAGAATAAAAAGTGAAGAAACCAATTTAGGTTGGTTTGATTTGGCCCAAGGCAGCTTTTACATCACCAGGAGTGTATTCTTCCTTGTTGTAGTCCTTAATATCCAGGATTGGACGTTCACCAAGAACTGAAACCCTGTAAGCATGTCTAACATACCCATCTTCAGTGTCAAAGATAGCAGTATGGGAGACACCACTGTTGTGGAAGAAAACAACCTTATTTCTCTTACCACCTTCCCAAGAAACTCTTATTTGAAGATCGTGAGATCTTTCGATGTGGTTATGTAAAAATTCCAATAAGTTATCAGATTCTTCTTTCTTAAGTTCAACAATTCTACGCCCAAATGCCTTGTTGATGTAAAGACTCTTTTCACCAGTAACTGGATCAAGTCTAACTAATGGATGGATATTGGAAACAGCCTTTCTTCTTTGAACACCACCTTGCGAACTTGAGTTAGCAGCTTGATCTTCAGAGGTATGTAATACGTGTAAACCTTCTAAGATCTTTTGGAAAGCGGGAGATAATCTCTTGTAAGCTTCAACAGTGTCAGCAAAGACAGTATCACCACCGTCACCAGATTCAAGAACTTGGAAAATAGTGAACTTGGATGGAGTAATTTCATAAGAGACATCAGAATGGAAACCAACATTGGTAGTTCTATTGTCAAAGATTCTCTTTAATTCTCCTTCTTCTGGTCTTCTATATGTAATGTGCAATTCTGGGTGGTTCTTTGGAGCACCGGAAGATGGATGAATGTGTAATCTACCAAAGTACTTACCAAATTCAACAGCAAAAGCTGGACCTTTTTCAGCAAAGTCTTGATCGTTGAAAACCAAAACCTTTCTTTGAGCAAGCAATAAAGCTAATTCATCTTTACCCTTATCAGTCAATTGGGATAATTGAACACCATCAACTTCTGTACCAAATTTAGGAGTAATTCTCTTGGTCTTGACTTCAGAATCCTTTGGCAACAAGTTTGGGAAACTTGGATCAGCTCTCAAGGCAGGATCATCATGCTTTTCAAACTTCAATGGTGGAAGTTTTTGGTTTGGATCCCAAGATGGTAAAAAGTCTGGGTATTTTGCTTGATCTCTGTTCTTCTTGCTGATAACCAAAACACCGTCAGCATCAACTTCATCGAAATCCTTGTTGTAGTGAATATCGGAATTACCGAATGTTTGTGATAAACTCATTTTTGTTGTTTGTAATGTATTTATTTAAGAATGATTCTTATAATGATTGAATAGAAGTAAATCATGAATCTAAACTTGGGCAAATAACTCTCCTTTTATAAATTTCACATCTTGATATCTACATCGTCCATTAAGCGCGGATATGTGGTATCCCGCAATAACAACAATACCTTTCTTTTTTTATTTTTTTGCAATTTTGATGTGCGATTTGCAACCACTCACGTGATCCTCACTGGTTTCCAAATTTTAACAATGGGAGCCACAACAGTGGATGCTCAAAACACTGCGAAAAACCAAGAAACGACCAAAAAGCAATTTGCAACTGTGGCATTGAATTTAATAAGACGGACAATTAGCGGACTTATGATAAGGAAAAGGACAACTTTACCGAAGAGCACTCATTGTTTCGGCGGGCTAAGAGATTAAATGGATTACTACAACAACCAAAACCCCGCTGATTCCAACGGTTGGCTTATCCGAAAGGTACAAAACGATTATTTGTCAATTATCCTAATTAAACAGCACAAGAATACAATATGCATAACTAAAAAAACAAAATTAGTCAATCTCTGGGGATTAAGCATTATCTAACAAGTAGTTTGTGGCTGCTTCTAAATTCCAACCTTGTTTGGTCAACGCATCAATTGCAGTTTTTTCATCAAAACCCATTCCAACCAATTCTTGAATGGCATATTTGTCACCTTCAGTGTAGCTAATATCTGGAACAGCCCCTTGTGAGTGAGAAGTTGGAACACCAGTCTCGGGCAGAGCGTTACCGAATCCTGCAAATAACTGTTCCCATTCATCATTTCCTTCTGTAGAAGTTGTAGTAGCATTGGCCGCAGTAAAGTCAGGAGCATTCGAATTGGAAAATTCATTGGAAATATCAAACTCTTTTCCAAAGTCCACTGGTTCAGTGTCTTCTTGAGCAGCTTGTAAATTATTGAATTCATCACTAAAGAAATCTCCATGTTGGGTGACATCTGGGGTTGCAGGTTGTAAATTTTCAAAAGCACTATCAAAATCATCAAATGTAGGTTTTAAAACTGGTTCCTGGGTAATCTTAGGAGGAAGATCTTCCACCTGCTCGCTAATTTTAACTTCGGCTGCTGCTTCAGTTTCTTCATCCGAGGAATCACTTTCTTGATAGTCAAGCTCTCTAATTGGAGGGAATTCTTCATTATTGCTTCCAGAGTTTACATCTTCAGAATTTACCATTTCAAAAGATTCTATCCCAGATGATTCTTTGCCACTTCCAAAGTCTGCACTTCTTTCACTATCAAAGTTTTCAGTACCAGCAGTGTTTGGAAGAGTTTCTTCTGCATCGCCAGCGTTATCAAGTGTATCACGGTCACTAATTTCATCAATATTGTCATCTCTAACAGACAAAGCAGCATTATTTTGCACACTAGAAGTTAAAGAGTCAGTTCTTTGAACACCAACCAAGACTCCTGGCATACCAACCATACCCCCAACAATACCAGCATTAGCTCCTTGAGGGAATTGGAATTCTGAGTTACTTGGTGAAGTAATTGGTGTCTCATTTTCATTTTCATTGTCCATTGCCATTGAGGAGGTAGCATTAGTGACATTATCAACTGGTTCACTAACAGTCAAGTCTGGGAATCTTTTATTAATATCATCTAACTCAGAAGCTTCTGGTTCTGCTTCCCCTTCAGAAACATCACGGGCTGTAATACCAGTTTCAGATTCACTCTGTTGCAACCCATCAGTAATTGTCTTATCATCACTCGAAGCAGCAATTCCACCAATTGAAGCACCAACAACTGCACCTGCTACAGCAGAAGAAGCAGCCAATTTCATTTCTGGACTTGGTTGGGTTGGCTTATTAAGTTCAAGTTCCCTTGCCTTTTCTTGCAATTCTTGCTGTTCTCTTTCAGCGGCCAATCTCTCTCGTTCAGCATTATCTAAATCGAGTTGGAGTTGTTTATTATTGCTTTCAATTTCAATTATCTTGCTCTTCAATTCTTCAACCTTAACAATTGCAACTTGTACTTGAGATCTCTTAACAGAAACTTGATTGGACAAAGCTTGATATTCAGATTGTTTTGAAGCAGTTTCATTTCCAAGTTCAGTTATTTCTGCATTCAAGCTTCCTAGTTTCTCCTTTAATAAAACATTTTCCTTTTGTAATTCTTCCAAATTCAATTGTTTGGCGTTTAAATCAGAAGTTAATGAATTCAACTTTGCTTCAGCGATTGATGCCTCGGACCGCAAAGCTTCGGTCCCTTCCTTTGCAATTGCCAAACTTGATTCAACTTGTTCGACTTGTTTCACTTCATTTTCATAAGCTACTCTTAATTGCTTCA
Source organism: Hemisphaericaspora nanyangensis (assembly GCA_030557635.1). Classification (NCBI taxonomy): domain Eukaryota; kingdom Fungi; phylum Ascomycota; class Pichiomycetes; order Serinales; family Debaryomycetaceae; genus Hemisphaericaspora; species Hemisphaericaspora nanyangensis. The sequence continues at coordinate 232,609 of JAKTPO010000007.1, read as the reverse complement.
ACTTATTCTCAATTTCAGCCTTAACAGATAAAATTCTCGTGAGTTCTTGCTCAGCTCTTGTTTTCTTTTCATGTAAGTTTGTAGTTTGAGTAGCAAGTGACTTTATTTGGTTCGAAACATTTGCGATATCAGTGGTTGCTTGTGATAATTGCCCAGAAATAGCAGGATCAGCTAATAAATCGTCATTATTACTAACAGGTTGTTGTTGTTGTTGGAATGGAGCAATATCACTAGAAGCAGGAAGAACTGGTGGGGTGGCAGATCTTGGAACTGGAGTAGTTGACTTTCTCGGAGGAGGTGGAACATTTCTTAATGCATCATAATTCACAACCTTTTGTTCTTTTGGAGCGGTAACTTGTGGAGAAATACTAGCAGATTCAATTGGTGCAACAACAGGAGGAACGGGTTCATCCAGTAAAAGATTTTCTTGCTTTTGATCTTCTGAACTCGAATGCAACTTATTTTTTTCCAATAAAGATTGACCAAATTGTGAAGTTGGTTTAAATGACCCAGTTAAAGTTGAACGAATCGTTGGAGGTTCTACAGATCTGGATATATCCGAGCTAGAAGCCCTCTGTTGAATTACTGGTGGTTGGGGAGAAACAGAAGAAGCAGCTGGGGCAACATTCGTTGTAGAAGAAAATATATCTGCTAAATCATCCAAGGAAGATTTTGGAATTTGCGACGGAGCAGCGACGATTTGTTCTGATGAAGTTTGAATAAGTGGTTGGCCTGAAGTTTTAGCTGGAGCAGGCACAGACCTAGATGGAGGTTGTTGTTGTGGAATTGCTTGATCTTTCAAAGAAGCAAGCAATGATTCTGGCACGATATTGGGTAATTTTTCTCCTGCTAACTTTTTGTTCACTAAGAATAAGGCAATGGAAAACTCTAATTTTGTAAATATACCTGTATTTTGGATATCTGACAAATCCCAAACTGTTGCTAAATCCTGTTGACTTAAATTAGAAGTCATCAAAAATGACGCCACTTGCTCTGGATTCAAATGACCAACTCGGTCTTTATCAATATTGTTGAAAATGGATTCATATTGCTGTTTCATGGCAGGAGTAACAATCCATTCACCACCGCTAGTTGGGACTTCCCTGGTAGATGGATGTCTTATGGAGCTCAGCTGAGAATTGATAGAGCTGTATGATGCTTGACGCATGTGTGGAGTTTGCGACACATTTGAAGTTGCCACTGATTGCCAAACAGACTCAGGCAAAGCAACAGGTAATTGCTTAATTTGTCCACTTAGTAACCCTTGAATCAAATGCATAGCAATAGCGAAACTTCCGACATTTAACTTACCTGCATTGTATCTATCAACCAATGCCCAAATTTGTCCCAAAATTGGAGTTGGTAATTTTGCTTTCAAAAATATATCCCTTGCTTGTGCTCCATTTAATTCACCTTGAACTGATCCCACAGTCTTCGCAAATAACTGTGAGAACTTTTGAAAATCCACTGGACTTACAGGTGTGATAGTGTCTTGTCCAATAGCAGAAGATGGCTGTGCTGACAATAAGGAACTGTTTGTCGATTGTGGTTGTAATTGAACACTCAAGTTAGCAAACTTTGGCAATGGTCCTGGAACATCAGCCAAACCAGGCACAGGACGTTGACCTGCTTGGGTATAGCCAATTAACCTCATGGCATAGCAGAATCCAAATTGTGTTAAAAAACCCAAATTATTAGGATCGGCAATCTGCCAGATTTCTCCTAAAATTGATGGAGGTAACCCTGAATTTTCAAACGTAGATCTTGATTTTTCACCAGTAATGATACCACTATTTTCTGGATCCAATGACTTAAACAATTGAGTATATAACTTCTTTTCCTCTGGGGTAAGACCAACTTTGAAGGTTGGAGTTTCTGGAATGATTGGTTAGTATATAAAGTCAACAAAAATACGAAAACTCAAACGTCGTCTTGAATAATCAAATAACATACCCAGTGTAACACTCATGATCAATTATCTAAATAGAGATTGATAATATAAGCTTTGTTGAAATTATAGTCTTGTTGATTCAACCTAGTTATAAGAAATCAACAACGAACAAACAAATCAAAGTTCACAATAAAAAATCCAATCCACATTTAGATTTTGGAAAACTCGCACGACCCCGTCCTTCCCGTAAAATGCAGAATTTACACTGTTAAGGATTACAAGTTTGGGGAATCATAATGATAGAGATATTCCATTGATATTGATATTATTGAGATTTGATATTCATCTGAATGTGCTTTATTTAATTGAAAAACCCATGAAAATTCTAAAATATTGCTGCAATATTAGCCTATATTTAAACACACACATACATTTAAACCTATCACATACAAACGATGTCGCACTTTTGAATGTCGCTGCACTCAAAATGTCTCCTTTTCTCTCTCACTAAGATGACCTTAGTCGCATATTTTTTTTTCAAAATTTTCATTCCCCCATCGCGATGGGGTTGGTAAACTCATCAAAAGGAATATCAGTATCTTCCTTTTTATATATATCTAATCAATTAACATATCAATAATGAATAGAGGAAGAGGAGGTTTCAGAGGTGGCCGTGGTGGTAGACCAGGTCCAATACAACAAGGTCCCCCTGACACTGTTTTAGAAATGGGATCCTTCATGCATTCTTGTGAAGGTGACATTGTTTGTCGTTCGATTAATGTTAAAATACCATACTTCAATGCTCCAATTTACTTGGAAAACAAGTCTCAAGTTGGTAAAGTTGATGAAATCTTAGGCCCTTTGAATGAAGTCTTTTTCACAATTAAACCATCTGAAGGAATTAAAGCTGATTCTTTTAAGGAAGGTGATAAATTCTATATTGGCCCAGATAAGTTATTACCATTAGAGAGATTCTTACCTAAACCACCATCACTCGGACCTAAACCAAAGAAGAAGTCTACTGGAGGTGCTAGAGGAGGCTCCAGAGGTGGATTTGGAGGAAGAGGAGGCTCCAGAGGTGGCCGTGGAGGTAGAGGTGGTTTCGGTGATAGAGGTGGCCGTGGAGGTAGAGGTGGTTTTGGTGATAGAGGTGGCCGTGGTGGTTCCAGAGGAGGCTCCAGAGGTGGATTCGGAGGAAGAGGAGGATCCAGAGGTGGATTTGGAGGAAGAGGTCGTTAGAAAATTTTTGTACCATATATATAATTTTGAGAGCTTATTTTTTGTCTATTCAGTGTCATCTATCTACAATTTAAAGTAATGCACAAGTTTCAAGAATCACGCAACGTAATTCGCTTTTACCATACTCTTGTGGGACATATGGGTTTGTGTTTGCATTGGTGAAGAGGAACCTCGAAAAGAGGGACATTTCCTTAAGTTCCGTACCATTCATAATGCTATCATAATGAGCTTTGACCTTTTCATTTCCTTGTTTTATCAATTTAATTAACTTTTCTTCACTTTCTTTGGTAATTGGTGATTTAAGTAATCGCTTTTCAGGCATATATTTCTCAATTATAATGTCGGTCTTGGTAAACACAATGTCGAACTGAACACCTTCGTTTATCAAATGATTAAGTAGATTTTTGTCTTCTTCCCTGAATCCTTCTACAGAATCAATCAATAAAAATACCCTCTTAAGTAAATGTCGACGGGAAATATAGTCCGTCACCACCTGTCCTTGTTTCAGATCTCCAAATCTCCCATAACCAGGACTATCTACAAATCGGAGCTTATTTGCAAGATTGAAACAATTCAAAGTCTTTGTAAAGCCTGCACGAGCAGACACAAATGCTAAATCAGCAGCCTTCTCTGGGGTAGTTTTCCCACGAGTCAAAATGCTATTTACCAAAGATGACTTCCCGACATTAGTATGACCAAGGAATAACACCTCTGGCAATGGTCGTAAAAGGTGCCCAGGAATACCAAACGTCTTTTTAGACATCATAACTGATTTGTGATAATCGGTTTTATTAATGGGATCCATTCTTTCATAATCCTCTTGTCTTTTCTTTAAAAGACGTGCATACTTCACATCAGGTATTTCGTCAAAGTCAGCAAGTGTCCATTCAAGTTCAGCTTTGTTATTGTTAAAAAAAGTCTGAGCCTTACCCATCCCCTTAGCGGTAAATGGAGCATAGTCAGACCCTTGAAATATCCTGTTCAAGTCGCTTGGTTTGATAACTTGCTTCAATATGTTGGAAACATTAATTACTTTGGTTGCTTTCTTTGGTTTGACTTTCCTTGGGGTTGGATCTGCATTCCGTTTAATTTTAACGTCCAGTTTATTCGGAGGAAGAGCAGAAACTAAGTAGTTGATACCTCTTCGAGCTATCACTATCCTCGAGCAAGAGATATTAGTGGTACATAGCATGTGGAAAATTTTGGAACAGTCGTTTGATGATGTGCCATCGATTCGGGAAAATTATTTTCTGGAACCTACGAAAATCTTTAACACAATCAATATTATTTCATTAAATGTCAGGGGCCAACGGTAATAAAATAAAGAATGTTGTCGATAAGATTCCCGGTACTTATAGGTATGTTCCTCGTATCAGTTGTTGTGTTTAAGGCAAAAAAACATAAAGTTAGGCTAACTCATGTAAATATAGTTTTCTTGTTTTCAGTGGTTGGAGCTGGATACTTGGGATTTGCCCTGATCCATTTGGAACACGATAAATTGATACACTTTACAACATTCCTTATATTAACGATTCAATTTTATTTCATATTTGATACAAAGAATAAGAAAATAATAAGGATAGTTACATTTATTATATGTACATTTGGAGCAGGAATTGGACTGGAAATTGTCCAAAACTTGGTAAATCCAAAACGTGTATTTGATATCTATGATATTGCATGTAATGTAACTGGTAGTTCATTAGGATTAGTAATTGCATGTGCATTTCATTATTGGAGAATTACTAAGTTGAGAGATGAAAGGTTAAGACGTCGACAAGTTGATTACAACGAAGATAGCGCAATCGTTGGTAATGATGATGAAGCAAACAACCTAATTCCACTCAAAGATTTTCCAATGAAAAATTAAATTACTAATGAGCTGACAAATTGGTTTAGTCAGTGCGCACAGGACTCATATAAATATAGCAAGTACCCCACCATAAGTACTTGAAAACACAGTTTTAACCTTCAACCTATTTGGTTCCTTTTTTTCCATCTTCAAGCTAAAAGTTTAGAAAGCGACAAGCTCATTTACAAAAAAGAATGTCTTCAGAATCAACTTTAGGGTCCTCTTTCTATGGAGATATCAAATCATATGATGTCCATACTTATTGGAACAATAACAACGAAGATGAAAGACAGTTTGCCTATGATTTACGCGAGAAAGTATTGAAAGACTTTGCCAAAGAAATAGAAAATGGTGATATAAGAGTGTATAAATTCTGGGATAAACCAATTGGTCCTCATCCCATTAACATGTGGGAATTGGATTTCCAGAGTCCTGAAATATTTAAGGTTGTTGTGCCATATTTTCAATTGAATCATGGAAATTTGTCAGTTTTGATTCATCCACGATCTGGACAAGGTGATTTACTTGATCATACAAAGCATGCTTTGTGGCTTGGTCATAAGGTTAGATTAGATACAAGTTTACTCAAAGAGTGAGTAGTAATTAATTAGTCAGCAATAAATAATCCATAATTCTCGTTTGCAGAAATATGCGTCACTTTTTGTTTTGTTATAAAATGTCAATGGGTGATTGTTTTATTTGTAAGAATTGAATATTGGCACTTGCCATCACTTAACTTACTGGTACTAAAGAATATAATAAGATGTGTGTGTTTTATTATGTTATTTGTAAAATTAAACGATGACAACAAAAAGTTCAAATAATTGATAATCAATATACCAAAAAATTTCTAAGCCACAACAACAACATGGTACACGAATCTTGCTTTTTTTTTACAACCATTTTGTTTCTTGGGAATATTTATTACAACGTAGCATTTGTATTATTACTTTAACCATTCTTGGCATCACGTTAGACCAGTCTCCCGTAAAAAATACTAGGAACATTTGATTAATTCAACATTGATATCTTCATTTGCAAATATGTTGAAATCAAATGGAAATCTACCTGATCTAATAGGAGAAAAAGAGAAAGTCAACAACACAACCAACAATACTATACCCAAAACGATAAATGAAAACTCCAATAATACAACATTAGAAAATCCAATTGGAATTGAAGCTGTTGCATTGACAGACTCCAGAAATGTCAGAACAAATGATGAAAATGACTTTCGTCAGGCGTCACCTAGTCCTTTGAGAGAGCTTCCTGATGCCAACAAAATTTATAGATCTATCTCAGAAGATTCGCTACCTCAAACACCATCAAGTCAGAGAAGCCCAAAGTCCTTTCTGATTGAAACACCAAAAATTATATCTAATCCATTATCACTTTTCAATAAGAATGAAGACAAAAATGAACAAAGGTATCAATCGGATCAAGAGGAAGAAGAAGCAAAAAACCTTTTTAATATCATGCGACTCCGCCAAAAATCGGCTACAACAAGGGAAGAAAATACAGCAGATCCTCTAGATGAACAACAAAAAGTCAAGGATAAGGATTATCTAAGAATTCCATTTACGCATTCGCAATCATTAGGAAATTTCCTCCCAGGAAGATTTAGTGGTCGTCCACACACTCAGCATGAATCTTTGAATGGGATGGCAGACGATATAAATGACCTCTTCCATCCAACTACAGAATTGACCACCCAGCAAAAGTTTAAATTGAGGTTACTGAAGTTAACTCGAAGAAGACCGAGGGAAAGGAGAAGAACTAGCATTGCAATAGATGAACTCGAAGAACTCAGAGAAGAAGGGGAAAGGCAAGCAGGAGAAAGAGCTCAAAAATTAATAACAGGACTTAGTTTAGGTGGTCCTGCTATTGGTTTGATGGCATCATGTTTGTTAGAAGATGAGAGAGGAATAGCTAGAGCCCCTTTGTTGTTATCATTACTCGGTTTGAAAGTAACGGATATATCATTAAACGATCAAACAAGAATTAGAAGGTTCCGTATTGATTTAGAATATGGAGTTGCCCCCCAGAGAATGAAATGGTCAATAGAAAGAAATGCAAAAGATTTGTTATACTTACATTCCAAGATAAATATTGAACGTTGGGCTAAAGAGGTGGTTGGTGGGAAAATTCAGAAACCTCCAAAATTTCCAATGCCACCATTTCGAAAAGAATCACGTAAGAATAGGAGCAAATCGATAACCAATAGACAACTTCAAGCACTGACATCTGCCAGCAATAGACCACATACACTGCCACTAAATGATGTCACAAGCGCAGACGATGGTGCTTCTATACATACAACGAATACATTGAGAGATGTTATACGTAGAGTTAGACTGCATGTCGGTTCCTTTGCATCATTGTCTTCTGATGAAGATATACCCGAAGTTATTGCCTCTAAAAGAAAGCAAAAGAATGCTCAATATATCCAAGAAGTTGAGAGATATTTAAATGAGTTAATTGAGCAGGTTTCGTTGAAACCGGAATCTAATCGTCTTTTCATGTTTTTTGAGATTTCACCAATTTCATCTCTATTAAGTTATGAATCAGGTTATATTGGGAAGCAAGGGCTGGTACATATAACTTCAACAAGTAAAGCGCTGGGTTGGCGTGTTGGACACTTTGATATTCACGGATTGAAGGGAATTATTGATAGACGTTCTGAGAAATGGTTATTGATTCGTGACTCGTATGTGATGTTTGTCTCAAATATTAACTCTACCATACCATTAGAAGTTTTCTTAGTGGACTCTGATTTTAAGATAAGTTACAAACATGACGAAGAAGTGATCGATGAGGAATTTTCCTTTGATGATTCCTCAATTGCTCATGAAAGGATTGCAGGGGAAATGAATGCAATATTCCCACATTTGAAGATCACTCTAGAGAATGGAGAAAGAAAATTAGCATTTAATCCCAAATCGTCAAATGAACATAAATTATGGGTCGAGTCACTTTTGGAAATGAAGAACTCTACTGAATGGTCGCAAAAACATAGGTTTGGATCATTTGCTCCCGTAAGAGAGAACTGTTTTGCACAATGGTACGTTGATGGACGTGACTACTTTTGGTCAGTATCTTCTGCATTAGAAATGGCTAAGGATGTGATTTATATACACGATTGGTGGCTTTCACCAGAAATATATTTGAGGCGTCCTGCAAACGGAAACCAACAATGGAGGCTTGATAGAATTTTGCAGAGAAAAGCTCAACAGGGTGTTAAAATCTTTGTGGTAATTTATCGTAACGTTGGTTCAACAGTCTCTACTGATTCATTATACTCAAAACATTCCATTTTATCATTAAACGAAGAAAATATCCACGTGATTAGATCTCCAAATCAATTTCTTCAAAACACTTACTTCTGGGCTCATCATGAAAAGTTATGTATCATTGATCACACAATGGCATTCATGGGAGGTATTGACTTTTGTTATGGTAGGTATGATACTCCAGATCATGTGTTGTCAGATGATTCAAAAATCGATTTTGAAAGTTTTGGGCCAGGTGATAGACCCACTCGTGATGAACTCATTAATTTCCAAACTTTCCCAGGGAAAGATTATTCCAATCCAAGAGTCAAAGATTTCAAAAATTTAGAGAAGCCTTATCAAACGATGTATGATAGAAATACTACTCCAAGAATGCCATGGCACGATATTCACATGTTCACTTCAGGGAAAGTTGCTCGAGACTTATCTAGGCATTTTGTCCAGAGATGGAATTATTTATTAAGACAGAAGCGTCCAAGTAGATACACACCTTTGTTAACACCACCATCTGATCTTGAAGACGAGGAAACTAGAAGATTTGGCTTAGATGGGACTTGTGAAATTCAATTATTAAGATCATGTGGAAATTGGTCGTTAGGATTAAAGCAACATGAAGAAAGTATTCAAAATGCCTACATCAAATTAATTGAAAGCTCTCAACATTTTGTTTATATCGAGAATCAGTTCTTCATTACATCATGCTTCATTGAAGGAACTGAAATCAAGAATCGAATTGGTGATGCATTAGTTGATAGAATAATTAGAGCACATAAAGAAGGCACCAATTGGAAAGCGGTGATTATTATTCCGTTAATGCCTGGCTTTGAATCTCAAGTTGATAAAGCAGAAGGTTCTTCGGTTCGTGTCATTATGCAATGTCAATTTATGTCAATTTCAAGAGGCGAATCATCAATTTTTGCAAAATTGAGAAAGAAGGGGATTGATCCTGATCACTACATTCAATTTTTCTCTTTAAGAAAATGGGGAAGGATTGGTGCTAATAGAACCTTGGTTACAGAACAATTGTATATCCATGCTAAGGCAATGGTTGTTGATGACCGTACAGCAATCATTGGAAGTGCTAATATTAATGAAAGATCCATGCGTGGTGTCAGAGATTCGGAAGTGGCTGCCATTGTACAGGATAAAGAGCAAGTCAATATTACTATGAATGGAGAACCTTTCAAGGCTGCAAAGTTTGCTCATACATTAAGAATGAGATTAATGAGAGAACATCTTGGAGTTGATGTGGATATTTTGGATGTGGTTGAAAGAAGATTCAAGAGATTTGAAAAGCTAGCTAGATCAAAGCAAGGTTTATCATTTGTTACTAATAAATTCAAAGATATCGAGAACAGTTATTTATCTGCTATGGTTGAAATTGCATCAAGAGATATTTTACTGGAACCAGAAGGAACTGGAAGATGGATCCACTTTATGGAGAGTATGGGTGAACACTATAAAAGACTACCGATTATCTTTGATGAAGAGGAAGATGACGATTTACCACCTCCATTATTTTTGCCATTGTCATTTAACAATAGAACAGGTACTCATGAAGCTAACAGAGGAATTCGAGATAGAAAGAAACATTCCTATGACAACAGAGTGCAAAATAGTGTCTCACATCAGAAAGATGTTTTCGGTGAAGGGCTTGACAAGTACAGAACTAAACTTGCAAAGAATTCCCGTTTGAATAGTGCTAAATTTCTTAAAGAGTTGGCATTGACTTCTATGGAGGAAAATCCAACAAATTCGTTCTTGCCTGATATAGATAGCGTGAGAGAATTTTTAGAATCTGATGATTGCGAAATGACTGATGAAATGGATGAAGTATCTGAAAGAATAATCACCGAAAGAAACAGAGAAAGATGGTTATTATTAAAGAAAGTTTCTTATCTCCAAAGAGTTGCTAGTAAGCAACAAGCTGCCACAGAGAAGGAGAACAAAAGAAGACAAGAGGTTGGATTAGGTCCATTAACCAATCATATTCCAGATGTTAGTGAAAATGGCGAATTCACTTACCAAAAGTCTAGTTCCCCAGAGGGAAGGGCTTCTTCAGATATGCCAGGCTTAACAAATCTTGGAAGCAGTATTCAAGTCACTTCATTAGATGAATCTACGGCTAAGGATGTCATCAAGAGTATCACGTCGCCAGATGTAATTTTGAGCAGTTTTGTTGATCCATATGCGTTTGAAGATCCGATCGATGGCGAATTTTATGAATGCCTTTGGAACGAGATTGCAAAGAGAAATACAGAAATTTATAGAAGAGTTTTCCATGTTCAACCTGATGATACAGTAACACGTTGGTCAGAATATACTCATCATACCTACTTGCAAAATGCATTTATGAAGGCACAAGAATTAGAAGCAGATTTGAGACAAGCTAGTAACTTAGGAGAAGATGAAGATATACGTACAAAGGTTGACAATGCTGCCAATTTGGAAGCTGAGGATGCTACTGTAGCCGACAATGATATTGACATGGGATTACTTGGTAAAGTACCTCCTTCGAGAGATGCCTCAGTGTCTCGAGCTTCAGAACCTAAAGTGAGAATTAGACTTGGAAGGAAGAATAGTCAAGTGCCAGCAGCAACACCGAATGAAAGTGACGAGAACAATAAGATAGAAGAAATGGATGATGTAGAAGAAATTAACAATGAGCAAGACTTTGAGAGGGAAGATGATGAATCCCCAAACCATGAAATTGAAACTTCCGAAACGGCAAGATTGAGTGAGAAACTGGAGCTCCCAAAACCGGCATTTAGAGCAGTTAGTAAAGCCACAAGGAGTAGAGCAGGTACGTATCTTGCACGAAGAAGAATCAACAATGCGGAAGCGATTTATGACAGTAGATCAGCAGAAAGGTTATTGAGAGAAATTCATGGTAATTTAGTTTATTTCCCAGCTGACTGGCTTAGTGTGGAATTAATTAATAATAACTGGTTTTATAATACGGATAGGCTTCCACCAATGGAAATATATGATTAGAAGGTGTATAGCTATCATTCTTGTACATTTATATAGTATAGATTGCATATCTTTAACAAAGGACTTAAAATTGAGTCGTAAGACCGAAACAGAAGAAGTTTGTATGGTGTGAAAGAGTAGGCGCTTTGTTTATAGTGAAACATTTTTTTACGCGTATGAAACTTGAAAATTTCGAGTCATAAAAGAACAGCAAAAAAATTGCAGCGAAGTGCAATAGTCGATTGACGGCAATCCACAGCAGAATCACGACAACATAATGTTCCTACAATTGCTTTCATATGTCGGTATAATCATTGGATTCCTATTCTTGGTGCTTTCAATTGCATCCGGGTTGTATTATATATCGGAATTGGTTGAAGAACATACAGAACCAACAAAACGATTCTTAACCAAATTGATATATGGAATAATGGTGATATTCATCTTGCTCTTAATATTTGACAGTTTCCCATGGAAGCTTACTTTGTTTTCAGTATTTTCATATTATGTATATTTACAGAATCTTAAGAGGTTCCCATACGTTGAATTGACATCCCCAATATTTTTAGTTTCATGTGTTCTTGTTGTTGCGAATCACTTTTTATGGTTCAATCATTTCCATGAACCATACATTCCACCTTTAGAAGTAAGATTAAGGTCCGACTACAAGCCACCTAGGATCCCCTCGTTCCCAGAAGTCTGTTCATTTTTTGGGCTATTGATTTGGTTTGTTCCATTTGCATTATTTGTCAGCTTGAGCGCACATGATAATTTGTTACCACAACATATTGAACTGGAAACCTCCAGAGAAAGAAAGAGAAAGAATGGTTTAGCGAAAGTTGTAGTTGCTAACATTAGAGAATATATATATGCCATTAGTAGGAGGCTTGGATATGAATTGGATCCACAACATGGTAGACTCGCATAGCTAGTTTCGTTGACGGTAATAATATATTTATGTACGTACATTAAAATCATTAAATGAAACCCTACTAAAGAAGATTAATTATCTAAGAATTTCCGAACTGGTTTCCCGATATCATCCAAACTCAATAAAAATGTATCGTGTCCGTAGTTACTAACATCGTTTCCTAATTCAACATACTCAACTTCTCCACCTTTGCTATTTTCCATTAAAACGTCAGCCACTTCTCGTTGTTGCCATACTGGGAACAAAATATCTGATTCCACACCAATAACTAACACGTCCTTTTCTGCCATTTTCTCTAAACCACGTGCTAAATCAGACAATGCCTCGTCGGGAGTAACATTGGACTTGCTGACTTTCTCTGTGTATGGGACCTTAGGGACAAAGTTGGCGGCACCTTCGAAGCCAGTCGTATGCTGATCAATATATGCTTGTTCTGCTCTTACTCTTGTCGCAAGTGCACTACTTCTATTTTCATGTCCGAGGTCGAACAAATCCATTGCCTTCAGGATATATAACCAGGAATTGGCATCATATTCAAGGCAGAACTTTTCCCCGGCATGATCCAAATAGGTTTCGACTAAGAAATCAGGACATAATGCTGGTGGTCTGGATTCATCAGCTCTCTTTCTGCCAAATCTATATTCCCATTCTGGACCAGACCTATAAGTGACTGTGGCAATCTCACGTGCCAACTTCATTCCTACATGAGGAGGAACCCCCTTGTAGTAGAAACCACGATTCCAGTTAGGGTCACTCATTAGCACTTGTCTTTGAGTATGTCTTAATGCAATTGAATATGGATGGGATCTAGCACATGCACTAATTGAAATAATTTTTTCAACTTCGTCAGGGAATTCCCAACCATATGCTAAAGATTGCATTCCTCCCATGGATGCACCCACAGCGGCATGAATCTTATCTACGTTAAACTCATCTCGCACCAATTCACGTTGGGCACGTACCATATCGTTAACAGTAATAATTGGAAATCTTGTTGCATATTGTTCTTGAATTGACGGATCAATTGATGATGGACCAGTTGAACCATAGCAACCACCAAGAACGTTAGTACACACCACAAAGTATTTATCGGTATCAATATATTTTCCAGGGCCAATAAAATTTTCCCACCATCCCTTCTTACGATTATCAGGATGCGATTTGGCATGCGAAGAGGCGGATAAACCGGTTTGGACCAAAATCAAATTAGTTCTCAGCTCATTCAATTCCCCCCATGTTTCATATGCAATTTCATATTCTGGTAAGTATCCACCAGTGTCCAAAAAGATTGGTTTTTGAGATTTGTAAAGTTTAAATCCGGTTTGTTCAAAGTTATATGCTGGTTCTGGACCTGAGTCCATACTACTTACTTTAGCTTTAAGAACACCTAATGAAAGATCTCTATTCTTTTTTTCCAATCTATCCAAACATGGGAATGTTAACTGAGGATTGGACCCATTTCTAGGTGTTAAAGTTGCACTCACAGTAGGAGGTTTAAATTTGAGTGAATCATGTGAAAAAAGTCTTATTGAAGGTATCGGTGATAATTTGGTTAACCTTGCAGCCCTTGTTAACATTTTAAGGATATTTATAATACTCCACTGCTATTGAAAAGCCAAATATCAAAACTAATTGGTCTATTGCCTAATTCTCTCCTTATCTTAAGTATTAGGACTAAAATTGTGATGTATATTCTCCATTATTAATTACATAATCAATGGATCACTTTCCTGCATATACCTAATTTATCATTTCACGTGACCTGGAATATACAGGATATCAAAATTTAAGATCCGAAGACAGTTCTCATTGCAAGCTTTGCGGAGAATTTTATATGGTTAAAGAAGACAAATGGAGATCGTCAACACTTGGAGCATTGTTTATTGGGCATATCCTTTAACATTTATTAGCTCAATTCCATTGAGTTTGCTTTTCAAGAAGTATAATGGCGAAATAGCTCAATTGTTTTTTGTAAGATTCCTCGAGAGGGTCATTGTTCGGAAAGTTGGATACGTCTGGTTTACACTTATATTTTGGATTCAAATTTTACCATACTTCACGAGTAAAAATCTCAATAAAAAGGTTATCTCTAGCCTTACAAAGATGTATGCAGCCAATACCATATGGATAATTCTTTTGTTGGATTGGTTTTTTGGTTCCCCAATTTTTGAAAGAATTAGTGTCGCAAGTGGGGCATATTGTACGAAGGAATCTTATACTAGAGAATATCCCTGTGAAGCCGCAGGCGGCGAGTGGATCAATCCTTTTGATTCTTCGAGTCATTACACGTTTTTGATATCGAGCAGTCTCTTAATATGGCATCTTTTAATTAAGTATTTGGGTTTCCCACATCGATTGTTTCCGGAGAAAGTACAAATTATAGAAATAGACTTGGAAAGTACTTTTCCCAGGATTACAAATACATCATCAGAGGGCACTGTTATTGAAAGTCCTTTAAGAATAGGCGTAATCGTTGTTTCATTGATATTTATCGTTTTTTGGTTTTGCCTGTTTTTGATAACATCAATATTCTTTCACACAATCCCGGAGAAAGTGGTTGGGCTATTTTGTGGAATATTCATACCTACAATGGCACCGTTTATAGAATTATTGTAGATTTCGAGAAGTATCCTATACCATTTTTGTACAATAAGGGCTATATCCGATAATCGCATTTTGAGATCTCGGTGGAACAAGATATACAATAATTTCGAACAAATAATTAAGTAATCAACAGCAAATAGCTCTATATGATAAATCTCTAAATCATACTGGGAAACACGTCATAGCTAAAAAGAAACTTCCAGCAAATTAAGCGTAATACGTGATTCATTATTTAATGACGTCTGCCCTGCTGCTGAGTTGCGATGTTTTCGCTGTGTTTTTCTGATGCATCGCAACGGTTTCATTGTATTATCAAAATGATCAGCACAAACACCTCAAACTCAAGTATATAAACAAACAATGGCCGAAGCTAATTTACTTCTATCTTGTTTTCGTATTCAATAACAACAGAATATGAATACATTTACTATTAACTTTTCAAATATTCACTGTGAGAAATGTGAATTAGCTATACGTCGAGTATTAGGACACACATTTCGTATCATAGAGATCAATAACGAAGAGAGAAACCAACTAGCCAACAACGAAATACTCTTTTCAATTCATGAAAACGAAGTAAAACTAATTGGAAATCAACATATCAATTTCCAACATTGTTCCAAACTACTTCTAAAGCAATTTGAAAGAGCCGGTTTCGACATTTTATCATGGGAAATTATCAATAGAGATGAAATAATTCTGAATTCCCAAACGATTGGACGAGATGACGATAGTAATCAACATGATGGCTTTTTCGATATAATCGGGATTTTCCAAAGGCTTTCAAGCAGAAAATCAGAAAAGAATCACTTGAAATATTGCAAAGTCTGTCAAAACAAGACTGCAAAGAAAACTATCGAAGTTTCTTCAATCACTGATTCTAGTCAAGAGACGATTGTTGAAATTCCTCATGAAGAATTTAGAGCATCATTCTTGGTTAGCGGCATGACATGTTCGTCATGTTCCCAGAGTGTCAACGAGGTATTGAAGGGTTTATTAGGAGACAAAGGCTTTTCAACTCCCGAGGAACCAAACTTTTCTGTCGATTTGATCCAACAGTCAATAGTAGCAATTATCCCAAACAAACAGTTGATTAACAAAATTATTGATACTGTCGGTGATTTGGGTTTTGAATGTAAGTTAATCGAGGTATTACCTGTTCATAGATCCATTAATATCCGAGTTACGGCACTTATTGGTGGGATAACATGTGCTGCATGTGCAAGTTCTATTCAGTCAGCAGTTCAAGAACTTCCTTTTGTTTTAGACTGTGGTGTTAATGTGGTTACCAAAACTGCACTGTTTGTTCTTGAGGATTCTTCAAATGATCTGGCTCATTTGGATAAATTACAAGAAACGATTGAAAATTGTGGATTTGATTTTACGCTATTAAAGAACGAGAAAATAAACTATACTTCGCGTAAGAAGAAACCAAGATCTATCAATATTAAAGTCGATGGTATGTTTTGCAATCATTGTCCTGATGTAGTAACCGAGTATTTATCAAATTACGGTGAAGCTGTTGTTATCGAAGACCCAATCACATTAACAGACCCATACATAAAGTTCACCTATGTTTCAAGTCGAGATATAACTGTCAGAAAATTCATATATGATTTAAATCATATTAGATCTAGGGACAATGGAGGATACGTTATCGATGAAGCACCTGGGCCATTCACTTGTCAGTTAGTAAAGCCAATTACAACAGATGAACATATGCGGAGATTAGCCAGACATGAAGTATTAAGCTTAGCTGCTAGGTTAGTGTTAGCTACAATTATTGTTATTCCAACATTTGTTTTTGGTATAGTAGCCATGTCATTACTTCCAAAATCGCATCCATTCAGAATGTGGGTTGAAGAACCATTATGGGTTGGAAATGTTTCTCGAAATTCGTGGATTTTGTTCTTCTTAGCCACCCCAGTATATTTCTTTGCAGCTGATACGTTTCATAGAAAAGCAATCAAGGAAGTTAAATCGTTATGGTTACACAAGAATTCATTCAAGACAAGGTTATTCAAGTTTGGGTCGATGAATCTTTTAATGAGTTTAGGTACTAGTGTTGCATATTTTGCAAGTATTGTTTTAATTGGATTGAGTGCTAAGCAGGCACCAATGACACATAAAGGATTTCATACCACATATTTTGATTCCGTTGTGTTTTTGACGTTGTTTTTATTGATTGGTAAGTTGTTGCAAGGTTATTCGAAGATCAAAACTGCGGATTCTATTTCACAATTGGCAAATCTAAATGTCAATGAAGCTACATTGGTCACCAGAAATGGGAATGACTATATTAAAGATGAAAAATTGGATCTTGATTTATTGGAAGTTGGAGATTATATTAGAATCAATTCTGGCGAATCACCACCTGTTGATTGTACCATCATAGAAGGAACTTCCGACTTTGACGAATCAGCATTAACAGGAGAATCAACTCCTGTCAAACATATTCCAGGTCATCAAATATTCTCAGGAACTGTAAATATTGGAAATAACTCAATCATAGCTAAAGTGGTTAGCTTGGAAGGGGATTCGTTATTAAAGCAAATAGTCAGCACAGTGAGGGATGGACAATTGAGAAAAGCACCCATGGAAAGAACAGCAGATTTGATTACAGGTTATTTCGTTCCCATAATTGTACTCTTAGCCATCATTACTTGGTTAATTTGGTTAATCCTCGGTGTTTCGGGTGCATTACCTGAAAGCTATTTGGATATAGATATTGGAGGTTGGCCAGTATGGTCATTAGAGTTCTCCATTGCTGTTTTTGTTGTTGCATGTCCATGTGGAATTGGTTTGGCTGCTCCCACTGCATTGTTTGTTGGGTCTGGATTAGCTGCAAAATTTGGGATATTAGCAAAAGGAGGTGGTGCTGCTTTTCAAGATGGTGCAAATACGAATACTGTTTGTTTTGATAAAACTGGAACGTTAACAATGGGGGAATTGGTAGTCACTAATTATTCATTTATTGGATCGGAAGAGAACTTGCCAATTATGAAATCTATTGGACTTCAAGTTACCAAAGATTTAGAAATGTCGTCAAACCATCCTTTAGCCAAGGCCGTAAAGTCGTTTGTGAATTTTATTGCAAACAAAGATGATGCCATTGCTTTATCTGGTAACAAAGTTCCCAATGTTGAAACAGTACCTGGAAAGGGCCTCAAAGGTAAGATTGTTTTTGATGAACAAGAATCAGATATTTGGAGTGAATTTTCACCTACTGCAGCAATTCTTGGGAATGAAAAATTACTTCAAGATTATAAAGTCGAGATAACAAACCAACAAACCTCACTTTTGACAAGATGGAAATCGGAATGCAAATCAGTGGTTTTGATTGCTATTCAATGCTCAACCCTTTTTGGTGATGATAAGTTCCATTTAGTTTTAATGATTGCAGCTCGTGATGAAATCAGACCGGAAACCAAACTGGTAATTAAATTCTTACAAAATAAACAGATTGATTGTTGGATGATAACTGGTGATAATTCAATAACTGCAAAGGCAATTGCTGATGAAATCGGAATTAAGAATATCGTGAGTGAAGTGTTACCTGATGAAAAAGAATCCCAAATCAAGAGAATTAGACAACTTAAAGAAAATGCTGTGATTGCTATGGTTGGTGATGGGATTAATGATGCACCTGCTTTGGCTAGTGCAGATATCGGTGTTGCCCTTTCTTCAGGTGCTGATTTAGCTGTAACTTCGAGTGATTTTATTTTGTTGAATAAATTGCATCCTTTGATTTCATTGGTGACTTTATTTGATCTTTCTCGAGTTGTTTTCAGGCGAGTTAAGTTCAATTTTGGATGGAGTTTGGTGTATAACATGATTGGACTTCCTATTGCAGCGGGTGTTATTTTCCCTTATAAAAACTCCCGATTAGATCCTGTATGGGCCAGTGCAGCCATGGCGCTATCATCAATCAGTGTTGTTTTGAATAGTTTGGCATTGAAGTTATATATGCCTAAGTTATATGCTAAGGATTTCAAATTCGATGTTGGTGAAGTTCTACAACCAATGGAAGAGTTTGCTTAGATATTATATGTGTATATATATTGTATGTATATTACATTTTGCTGCAAATAAAAAACTCTAATAATTATACAAACAGTAAAAGGAATGAAAGAGAAAAAGGTTAGTCATAAATACGTAAAAAGGAGGAACTAAAAAGACAACATAAAGCTAAAATAAAGAATTATGCGAACACGTCTTTGTCAAACTTGACAATCATAACAGTTACATTATCAGTCGTGGAATTATCCATAGCCAATTGACAAAGTTTTTTAGCAGCACCATGGGGGTCATACCCTTGGGCAAATAAATCTGTAACTAATGAGCATGCCTTGGCGTCTGATACCACATCCCAAACACCATCACATGCCAATATTATATATTCGTCTTCTGGTGTTACTTCAGTTGCAGTTGTAAACGGCTTTCCGATAACCAAATCCTTCATATAAGAATCACCTAAAGATCTCGTGACGGCCAACACACCATTTACTCTATTCTTAACAATCAAACCACCATCGGATCTTATTCTTCTCACTTCATTAATATCAGTTGCCTTGTGGTCGTAAGACAATCGAAAAGGTCTACCTCCTCGACTTAGTACAATTCTCAGATCCCCTACATTGGAAGTATATAACATTCGTTTATGATGATGTTTCCTTACAAAGTCAAATTGTTTCTTGCTATGTTGTTGACAATTTCCAGCTGCTTGTTCCTCTTTTTCTTTTGAGATGCTTTCTTCATCAGTTTCCCATCTTAACACTGCCACTGCAGCTGTACAACCCGAAGAGCCCGCGCCTTGTTGTGCAATCAATTCATCTGCCTTGACAAACGTTCGACAAAGTTTAGTTCTTATATCATATTTTCCAACTGGAGGTGCAGGGTTCATATTATCTTGTTCCTCATCGATATCTTGCTCCAATATGCTATGTAAGTTATTTCCACACCATCTAGCAGTATCTTTTCCAGCATGCCCATCAAATATAGCAAAGTAACCCCAGTCCACTCGTTCTGCAAAGTTTGCTATATAAGTATGAACATCTTCCATCTTATTTCGATATATTGTATTTTTGTTCTCGGCTACTCCCACTTTGAAAGATAATCCATAGAACGGGTCATTGTTGTTGTTATCCTGATTGTCTTTTGAGGACGATTCATGGGACGCAGTTGAGCTGCCTAGTATTTTATTTAATGAAGAAGTAGATTCGCTTGGTTTGGGTGGAACTGAAGTCGGTTCTTGTATCGTTTCGTTTGCCATGTATTAGTATGTGTATAAGTTTTGAGATGAGAGTTTTAATCTTTTAATGTTGCTATTATAAAAATGATTTAAATTAAGAAACTTTGTGGTTTCCAAAAGATTTTTTTTTTGCTGTTTCCCTTTTAGAGGTTGATTGCTTTTGCCTTTTGCTATGGCTTGCTTATTTCCTTTAATATAAATTAAATAAATCAAGAACAGTTTCAAGATTTTTTACTTTATATTTATGGTGTCTGATTCCACACATACACACACACACATTGCTCGACCTCCCCTCCATTTTTTCAATTGTTATAATCAAAATTATTCTTCTCTGTACACAAAAGTAAAGAACCATCTCTAACAATCGATGGTGTTGATGTTAAAAAATAGCTGACCCAGTTTCTTTTTTTAAAGCAATTGTACTTGTACTCTTTTTGGAGTTGATTCTACTAAACAAGGACCTAACCACCTAGTTTGAAACTCTCGAAAAATGGGGCAAGACAGGTGCCCTCTCAGCCTACTTTCTGGAGATAAAGAATTACGGTCCACTTGTAGTTGTATATTGTTAGGCCCTATTTGTACACTCACAGTTGAAAGTTTCAAGATTAACGCAGAGAGTTGGCAAACTTCTTTGTTTCGAGATATAATCAAATGACCCCCACCCCCTCTGAATAGCTAAAGAAAAACATTGTTACAATTACACGTCAATAATGGACAAGATCGATTCGCGTTGGTCCAGGGCTACAATCTCGTAAAATTATTGCAATTGTTTGTTTAATTATCAAATTGAGCAAAATTTCAATAGCATTTGCCCGATTGCAACTTTCATTAGAACAAACATTAACTATTAACAAACATTGACGAGGGCGGTAAGTCGTGGAATGGGAAATAGTTCGTAACATAAACCTACATTCTTCCAATTATTTGCTCAATTGAAGAAGATGAAGAAAGATTTGAAATTCTGTTAGAACCTTGTCAAAATCATTCAATTGATTTTCTATTAGGATTGAAATTTATGCTTCGTACGATATAGGGAAGAGTGTAGTTCAATACGTGTCACAATATCGCATGTTATTGTTATGAAAGAAGCATTATTTTCTAGAAAAGCAAGCAGTTCTCCCCCTGTAACCTGTTTGAATTGATTTCATTTCTAAAATTGGATCATTACCTTTGTACTGTTTCTAGAATAATTACAAAGAGAAATCACCTCAGTTACACAATCTCGTAAATCTGAGTTTTCGAATCTTCTTTAATGTCAGAAAACACGAAAGATTAAATCTGTGAAAACTAGCAGATTAAGAATAACCTTGAATAAGTTTCATTTCTGTACAACATTTGTCGTCCGATTTGGGGGAAACTAAATGTTAAAATGAATTTACAAGACTTAGAATCCAATAGAAAGTCATTCTTACGAATATTCTTCGTTTACTGTTACAAAGTCGATCGAAACGTTCCCAATATTTCAAAATGACAATCCCAAGGAGACTATGTGTCAGTACCAAATTTGGCCAATCAATAATTCCTTTCAATACTTTGGGAAGGGGGATTAAAGCATGAAATACTCGTATCATTAACAAAATCATAAAGTTTAACTCAGACGATTACAATATTTGGTAACATCAATTCTTGCCCCCCCCCCTAAGTTATATATTTGATTTGATCACTCTTTAACTCAATTGTTTAAGGTTTCGTAAGAAGTGCCAAATTGATTTAAATTATTTAGAATTGGGTGACTTGTATTGGCTGAGAACTACAACCATTACTCTGATTCGATAACTTTAAAAATAAAAATCGCTAAAACCTTAATACCAAGTGAACCCCTCCATTCTTCAACCTAATGCACACTGTCAATAATCTGTCTCCTTTCTTTATCTATTTTCGGAAAGTTTTTAAGCTTTTCATTTACGGGCGAGTCAAGATGGAAGAAAAAAAACACATGACGATTAAAAAAAAAAAACAATGGCGCTCAGCACAAATACATTAAAGATACGATCCCCCCATGTTGTTTTGCCTGTTTCCTCGATTTAAAAAGACTTCAGGACCCCCTCTTTCCTCTTATTTTTCTTAACCTTCTCTCTTTACTTCTACATTTTTACATATAGCTGATAAAAGTAATACAAGTTCCAACAATGACATCAGCTGAAATCCCTTACAAACCAAAAGGAACTCCCATCATTGACTGGGTTGAATATAATGGAGCCAAATTTAAAACCGTCTCTTGGCCAGTACCACAAGGTATTGATCAAAAAGGTAAGATTATTGTCGTACATGGTTTTGCCGAACATTCAGAGATTTATTATCAAATCTGTGATCACTTATCTCAAAGCGGTTACCAACTCTTCTTTTTTGATCAAAGAGGTGCTGGTGATACTTCACCAGGAAATTTGGTTGGTAAGACCGATGAATTCCATACATTTAATGATTTGGATTATTTTATTAAACGTAGTTTAGATGCAAGAAAGGATACATCTGAAAAATTCTTCTTGATGGGTCATTCAATGGGTGGTGCAATTGTCCTTAATTATGGTGTGAGAGGTAAATATAGAGATAACATTAAAGGTATTATAGCTTGCGCTCCTTTGATTGAATTGCATCCAGCTAGTCAAATAAACCCCGTGGTTAAAGCCTTAAGCCCAGTCATTAATAAGTTAGTTCCTGCTTTAAAGGTAGATTCCAAATTGAAGTGGGAATACATTTCTTCTGATCCTGAATGGAAAAAATACTTGAGTGCTAATGATAAATTAATCGGTACTGTTAGACAGTTCCACGACATGTTCTGCAGAGGAGAAGCATTACTAAAGAAAGAATATACAACTAAATTTAGTGATAAGATTGCAGTGTTATTTGTCCATAGTCCTGTTGATAAGATTAATGATTTTAATGGAACCCAAAAAGTATTTGACCTTCTTCCTGAAAGTATTGATAAGAATTTAAGAAAGATTGAAGATGGTGAACATTCATTGTTTATTGAAAGAGAAGAATTATTCAAGCAAACCCTTGATGCTTGTCTCGAATTCTTAGATTCTCATTAGATGTAAGGTTGGCATTATAGGTCAAAGTTAGATCTTATAGCTTTAAATTTCCCTTTATTTGTTTCCTAATTAGGTACTAAGGTTACGGTTTGTTAAATAATACGCAATATGGCTGCGACATTAATAATAAATTATTTGCTTGCTCTAAAATTATTCCTAATTAATTAGTTCAAATAATGAATACAATAGGTAATAGGTTCTTATTTTCAATTACTTTTTGCTTCTTAGATAACTCAACGGTATCATTTCCTTCCAAGCCCCCCACCCCCTCCACCCCTTCTTCTCGACGAGAATTTCGGAAGGAAATGTTTGGGGATGTTTCTCTCTACAATGCAACTTATTTTTGTCATCGTGCTTAGTTACTGACTGTTGTCTTTGTGCTGAGCTACTCCTAATCATGTCTAGTATGGAGAGATACCAAATAAGAAAGACGCTATTTATCATTAAACTGTGGCATTAATTAATATAATGTTGATGACTCAATCAGATGATTAAGCCCCAAAAAAAAAATTATTCCTTTGAACCATCAAAATGCTTCGATGGGTCCAACATCATTCATTGAAAAATTTTAGCTGCAAACAATAAACATACTTAGTGATAATAGCGATAAGAAGTTATATTGTATTTTGTATTATCTTGTAACAATATAAACCCCCTTTACAACAACCATCGAGTTCTTACAAAATTAAGCGTATTTTTTCTTTTGATCCCGAGAAAGCTCCCATTCGCTAATAGAAACTAAAATACATATATTCTTGATTCATATTTTACATTTATCACCTTGTATTATTCCTTTTGGCCAAAACCAAGAAATGAACCACTAAACAATTTGCACAACAAATGGGGTATACAATTAAACAAAAGATCGATATATGTCTAAAGGCAGAGGCAAACCCTCATATGACCCAGTTTGACCTTGCAAATTGGGCCATGACCCATTATGGAACAAAAAGACCACCTTCACAGACAACAATTTCACGAATATTGAACTCAAAGAATGATTTAATTGCATCTAAAGAAACAGAATTTCAATTAGTTAGACGAAGAAAACAATCTAATCCACTATTAAGAAGAATTTTAACCGAATGGGTAACACAAGCTATTTGGGAAAATATTCCAATTACGACACCAATTATTCAACTGACTGCGTATGCTATTTGGACAAGACTACCAAAAGAGGAAAAAGATGGAAATGGAGTTTTCAATCACAAATGGTGTAATCATTTCATAAAGAAATTAAATATTGATCTTACTGGTAATGAAGATGATAGATTAAAAAATCCTGGAAGATATCTGCTTAATAAGGTTTGGAAGTTGGATGAAAAGATTGAATTGAAGAAATATCTTCATGATTTAATAGAAAAGGAAGAGTATAGTCCTCAAGATATCTTTGTACTTGATGAGTTCCAACTATTCTATTCATTACCATTAGATCAAATATTTGATGTATCTTCAATCGATAAAGGATTGAAACAATCAAGTTCAAGTACTGAAAATTCATTAACAATTATGTTGGGATGCAATGTAGATGGACTGGAAAAATTGGCTCCGTTAATTGTAGGAAAGTATGATAAGTTTGATATTTCAAAAAGTACCCATTCAGCTTTCAAGCATGTTACCAATGATAATACTTCACAACGAACACTTATGAATAAGATCACTGAAGCATACCGAATATTTTACAAGTCGAATACTAACAAATGGATAACGTCTTCCATGTTTCAAAATTACTTGCTTACATTAGACCATAAAATAGGTAGCGCAACCCCAAATAGAAAGATTCTAATATTATTGGATGATTCATCTTCTCATAGAATAATCAATTTGAAGTTTACCAATATTCGACTATGCTATTTGAAAAATGATTCAAATCATAAGAATCCATATAATACAACATATAGTGGAGTTAAGTTTGATTATTTGCCTATGAATTTCGGTATAATTGAAGAATTCAAAATCTTGTACCGATTACAGCAATATTTAGAAATGATAAACTTACAAAGGAATAATTCAAAGGCACATGATAAATCAGGAACACAAATGGATTTGGGAAAATATAGTATTGCTTCAAATACCAGTGGTCTAGAAGTATTGTCAGAAACAGATTATCATATCCCTTTAATCAGAGTGATTGAGTGGATTACGCGGTCTTGGCATTCGATAACCCAAGAAAGAATATTTTCATCATGGAAACGAACTCATCTATTTAAACTAACTGGACAAGATTGGCCAAGTGAAAAAACTAGACACATTGCCAAATTGCTTTTGGATCCGTTAGTTGCACGATTACAAAAATTCGATGAAATCAAGAGTTATAATAAATTGGCAGAAATAATGGGATATTTGAATGTAGTTATTCCTTGGGAAATAGATGAATTGCTAGGATTGGTGAATGAAAGAGGAAAAGTGACATTGAGTTATGCATCGATTGAGGAGATTATCGGAAGCTGTCTCCTGGAATCATATGATGGAAGATCAAGAAGTCCAAGCGATAGTGTAAATATGGTGAGTGATGAACAATGGTACCCCAGCATCAATGATCAAGATGCCACTGGTCATGATACATTTTTGTTCAATCCAAAGACTTCGGCATTTGAGTTCCCAATGCCAAATGATCCGTTATTGAATGCTTTAGAAGAATCTAATGAGAAATCCTCACAAACATCTATCATAAGTGCTTCTAGACCACAGAGTGTTGTTCCAACTCCGTTGCCAGCCACCGAACATACGTTACCTACGCAAATAATACCCACGTTATCTAGGTTTCCATCCCCCAGCCCATCTTTATCAGCTGCTATACCTGTCCAGGCGGTCCTGATTCCTTCTAATGATAATCTCATGAGGTTAAAACATAAATCACTCCCTCCTGATCCATGGGAATTGGTTAACAACAAAAGAAGACGAAGTAACATTTTAGTTGGGTATGATTTGCTATCACCAGCTCCTCTTCCGCCGCCGCCACCACCACCGTCGCATCCTCTGCTACCAATGAATGCTCTTTTACCTTCCCTGACGAGTGCTCGAGGCCTAATAGCATCCTCCGATTCGAGTATTAGTCATGGAATAACCAGCGACTTATTTTTGAATAGTGCGTTGCAAAATCGATCACCAACCAAACCTCATTTTTCTCAAAGCCCGCATATGGGATTTTCACCAATAAATGGAGGAACAACACCAACTAATATTAATGGGTTTGAATTGATGAATCTGTTGACCAAAGTGATAGAAGTTGCTACGCTGTCTGATATTCTAAAATTATCAGAGAGTACGATTGAAGAGTTGAAATACAATTTAGTGTTGGTTCAAGCCAGGTATGAACAAGGTCTCGAACCAAATTGATAATGAAATAAACAGTAATTAGATACGATCGCAAAGTATTGGGTGTAAATTTAATAGATTAATAAACGTTTATAGAATATCGTTGTATATACAAGGGGGGGATAATCAACAGGGGGGTGGAGGCATAATTTATCATTCACACGAAACACTGCATTTTCAGCCATCTAAGCAGTGGATGGAGTTTCGTTTTCTTGTTCGTCTTCTAGAATACCAAGTTCCCTTGCCTTTTCTTCCAATCTCTTTCTCTTTTCGAGCCTTGCTCTTTTGATTCTGGCCACTTCAGCTTGAATTTCATGAGGTTCTTTAGGAACTTGATTTAAAGTAGATGGATCTGGCCAAAAACCAGGTAAGTTAAATTTCCTATCTGTGTCTAAACCAACATAATACATAATGGCGATTGGAGTTAATAGATAAAAACCGAACTAAAATGCCAAAAAAAGCTGTTAGCAATTGTTCAAGAAATGGTAAAGGATAATACCAATTTTTTCAATGAGATTGAATCACATACCTTTGAAGTTTCCAACTGAGTTCTTGTTATACTCTTGATACCTCTACGTATAAAATTCATATTTGGGTTATTGCTTATTATACTATATGTATATATATTGTGTTTTATATACCTTAACTTATATATATTAAATCAATAAGATGGTTTTATATAAAATTCTTTATTCCTCGGGGTCTTGAAATCGTTCTTTTTTTTATTTTTTTATTTCTAATTTTTGGTTTTTTTCTTCTTATTGCCCCTGCTATAATCATTGTTAACAAAAAAAATTGATTGACTGAAATATAAATATTGCTGAACCCACAAACGAATAGCACCTAATACACACGCAACTCTTCAAGATGAGTGCATCATATACATCAATTGAAGCAGATGAACCATTGAATTTAGACATCAGACAATCGACTTATTCACAACCACCACCTTCATATGAAGCAAGCACCCCACAACCTACAGTGACTGGGAATATACCAACCACCACCAGTAATACACAACAACAACAAAACACCAACAACAATAATGCACCTGAATCACTTATAGATAGATTGAAACAATCATCTCATCCAATTGCTTTGTTGTTTTATATAACTTTCAGATTGGCCCCAATTTTCATTTATCTTTTTGGAAATTTGTTTATTGGAATAATTACGCAAAAGAACAAGTTTATATTACACTTCATTATCCTTATATTATTGCTTTCAGCCGATTTTTGGAATTTAAAAAACATCTCTGGAAGATTGCTAGTTGGATTAAGATGGTGGAATGAAACAAATCCCATTGAAGGTAAACCAGGTGAATTTGAGAATGTCTGGGTATTTGAAACAGCTGATCCAAATAGATATATTAATCCAATTGATTCAAAGGTATTTTGGCTCTTATTATATGGACAACCAGTTGCATGGGCAGTATTTGGTATATTGTCTCTTTTGAAGTTTCAATTCTTATATTTGTTATTAATTGGTATTTCCCTCTCATTATCATTGACAAATGCATTTGCATTTACCAAGTGTGATAAATTTGGTAAAGCAAACAGTATTGCCAATGATGTCTTTTCAAGAGCTACTGGTTCCTTGGTTTCGAGACTCAATCCTTTAAGTTGGGCTAGATAGTTAGGTACTTGGATATGTTGAAGTTTTTCTCATAAATACACTGAATCTTCTGGATGGCTTGCTAGTATTCGTATCATTAAAGCGTGAATCTTCACCTACACCGCTGTGATCCTTAGAATATCGTGGATTTGGATATCTAAGAGTAGACTTTTTCTTGCTTCTGATGTTCTTTAAGGATATTTCTGTAGTTTTATGTTCCGGTTCGTTTTCTTTCTCATCGTTGAACAAGCTGGAGAGACTAACAGGAACGTCCCTGTACTTGCTCAGATTGTTGAATAATTTCCGATGCATAATTGCACCTACCTTCCTCCACTTTACGGTTTTGTTAGCTTCAGTTGAAAGCGAGTGATATTTAAGGTTGTTTTCGTCTTTAGCTATTGTAGTATTGTCTGAAATTCCAGATGGGGATGAAGGGAAATTATCACCAAAAAATTTGTGATATCCTTTATGTAATGAAGCAAACTTTATTGATTGATTGTCATTGTCTAAATTGTCAATATTGTTAGAACTTCGATCCTCATGAATCTCTCGTAGTTCATCATTGGCAATTGGGGGAAAGTATTCATTAATAACTTCAAAAATAGCACTGGAACCTTCTTCCTCTTCCGTGCTGCTTCTTGAGTCCGGGTCGAATTCTTCTTTGAATCTATAAGAAATCTCTCGTCCTACTTTGGTTCTTTTGGGTTTCGTTAGTGATCGTTTTTGTGGGCCAGCTATTTCGTTGACAATCTTGCCGCTTCGGTATTCTGTTTCATTTCCAATAGTTTTATACTTGTTTGACATATATTACTGACTGACAACTTAGTCGTGACAAGGTTGGTTTTATAAAATTCCTTTCTATTTTACAAAAGTAGAAATCAATAAATATTTTAATTAGTCCAAATTCCAATTAATTAACATATCATAATTTGCAGCAATTAACCAAAAAAGAAAAAATAAAAAATCATGCCCCAGAAATTCTGCAAAAAACTTTAGTTAAATTTATAAACTTAATGACTTGCACATCTATTTATTTCTGTATACATATTAGAAGCAATTTTAATTATAAAAGGGGATAGCTTCTTGAAAGACAGAACCACATTAATGTATCGTGGTTGTAATTTGTAAAATGTTCCAAAGCAGTTTGCTCTATCTTACGACATGATTTTCATTTTGAGTTCCTTTAAATGCCTTAACTTCTTTTCAAGATCAACATATGATGTATTGTCATTTTCAGTAGTCACTTCGTCTTCTTGAATCAATTTAATGCCTTTTTCACTATCTTGCAAAATAACTATAGTTTTAAACAGTTGAATCAACTCAGAAATTTGCTTTTCCTTGGTAATTTCATAACCTCTTAACTTCTGCAGCTTAAAAGACTTTGAAGTTGCTTCTGATTTCGTATAGATTATCTTAAGAATAATCTGATTAAGAATCATATTCAAATCATTGTTCTTCGAGAATTCAATCACAGATTTATTCAATCCTGGAACTTGCATATCTTTTGGCATTCGTTTAAGAATCGTAATTGGGTCATAGAATGCATTTGACGACTCATCTGAATTCTCAATTAAAGCCTTGATAAACGCTGGCTTTTCAATAGAATAATCTAACAACATATTCCAAGCCTCTTTGTCATTTTGATGTTTAGCAAATTCAATAGCCATAACTGGATCATCAAGTCGCTTAACAATCAATTCAAGTGCTTTTTTATTTTCTCCAATCTTCCCTAATAAATAAACCAATTCTTCAATGTATTCGTTTCTTTCACAAATTTCAATAGCCGCGTCAATATCATACTCACCAGTCTTCAAGAATGGACGTAAATTCTCCCTTTTGTACTGAGCATATAGTTTAACTCGTTGATCACCAAATTCTTGAACAAGGAAATTGTCCACTTGATCTAACTTTTCTAGATAAAAGAAACTAATAAACGATAGATCCGAGTCTGAAAATGAATCAATAATTTGCTTAGGAGTGATTTCCAATCTATGATCAACCAATATCGAAACAATTTCTGAAAGTGATGATTCTAATTTATTAATCGGAGAAGTTTCTAACTCCCCTTCATTAAAAGAAATTCGAGTCATTTCAGGAAGGTCATCAATAAAATTAACCAATATATGATTTCTTGAAAGGTAAGGTATAATACCTGGATCTCTTATGCGAATTAGATGTGGCACTGCCTTGATAGAATCTAGCGTATTGTCGTATAGTAAAATAAGAACTCTTGTCAATTCAATATTAGAATCATCCTCGATCAAAATGTCCTCTAATTTCGATTCAATCTTGTGAACATCATATAACTCTCGACTCCAATTCTTCATTAATGTGGAAAAAACCTCAACATCATTAGATATCCAATAATCAAGGACGTCATTGTATATAGTCTTTGGCAAATTTAAGTCAGGGGAAAGGGGAATAATATCAGTGAGCTCTTTAATATGACCACTTTTTATATAAATGCTTGTCCATGTTTCCCATTGATTTAATATTTCTTTAAGATAAAGATCGCTTTCATCGTGTTCGCTGATTTTGCTAGATTGGGTAATGCTATGGTTATCAACGTGAATTCCCTTGAGGCTTAATAATCTAGATAAGAACTCCGTTGAAGTTGACCATTCATTATCCTTGATTAAACTATCAACGTATTGTATACCATAATTTAGTCGTTTCAAAGGAGACACTAAATGCTCGCTCATTTCCCATGCTTCTAAATATTTCTCTCGTTGCAAATACCATTCTAATCTATCACTCATTTGTAATGCCTGCGCAATAACACCATCTTTGGCACTTATTATATAATATTCTGGAATTTCTCCGATATGTGACCCAAGTAAATAATCATTCAATCCTAGATTTGTGATATCCTTAAGACCCAATTCTTCTTCAAATTCTACCTCACCTGTTATTGAATTAATCAATTTCAAATCTGGGTTATTATATTCCTTCTTGTTTGTTTCTTCCTCTATTCTTGGAGGTTCATAAGTCATAATCATCCATAAATCGTCAGTGAAACTTGCTATTCCGCAAATCAAACTATCAACTTTAAAAATATGCTCAACTTCAACTTCCTTCTCTTGAATATGTCTAAAACTCATACTAGCAGTAGACGGTAAGATTTTACTCATCCTCGATGATTCTGACTGGTCCAATTCTGTTGATTTAAGTGATATCTTTAGGGACCATATGTAATTACCCCATGCGATTAACAAACGGTTTGGATCTGGGCGGCTTGCTCGTGGCCAATACAAGTCACTCCTGGGAGAATCTTCCGGCTTTTTGATAACTGAAATTATTTGTCTAGTGGGAAGGTAAAATACATTAATACCTTTGTCATTCATCCAAAATACCATATCATCAACCAATTGGATAGAAACAATTGGTCCGTTTCCTTGATCTAAAATCGTATCTGATCTTTTCCCCAACCAGCCTTTACTTGAATATACAACATTTCCACTCATACCTCCACTTATGAAGTTCCTTGTCTTACTATAACTAGGATCTAAAACAACTGCATGGACAGGTCGTTGAAAGTCGTACGCAACTATATCGTTCTCGTCTTTGATTGAACCTATTACAACAGTACCATCCATTGAAGCAGTTGCGAAAAAGGTCCCATCCGTATACGCACATAATACTGATGCTCTATGTGCTTTAAATGTCCTTATAGGTTCAAGTTTATTGGTACATATGTGAATTGTTCCTGAATGAGTAGCAAAAATAAAGTAAGATTCGTGGAAAGTTGCCGTGGAAATTGGATCTTTGATGAAGAAATTTGAAGGCAATTTATTCAATCTTGCATACTTGAGTTTAGGAGGCTCGTCGTCTTCTTCCTCATCTTCATCCTCATCTTCGTCTTCGTCTTCACTGTCTTCAATGGCTGCTTCTTGTGACACTTGATGGTTATTGGGAGTTTCTCCTGCGGTATCAGCAATTTCCTTGTGTTCGTCATCACTAGATACAACTTCTTTCTCTTTCATAATTCCATTGGGAGTGCCATCATCAATCGTATTGTCTATTCCATTCTCTTCTTCCAGCATGTGACCAGATGTGTGTTTAGTTAAATACAAGAAAGAATTATTAGTTCAATGGTAAATGGTTGATTCAAAGTGTGTTGCCAAAAATTTAATAACAATTTGATAACTGTGGTCGTGTACCAGCTTCCAAAAAAAACTTGTTCCAACTGACAATTTTTCAATTTTACTTTTTATAAGCCATGGAATCTTTTACACCAAGTAACTTCTCGTGGTTACCCTTAGCAAAGACATCAATTAAAGGATGTTAGTAGCAAGTAAAGGAGTATTGGTTCTGTGCGACCCATCAATAAGAGCTTTAATCTTGCAAATAGATTCCACTAACCCTGGAATTGTATTAGAAGAATTAGATGAAAGACACCTTTTAATCCAACACGATAAAGTTACTGTGGTAAAAAATGAATTAAACAAGTTGCTATCCAAGAATATCTACAATCCTTTCGACGAAGAATAGATTATTTTATATCAGGAGTATACGGAGCTATACGTTCAATCTAAGAAGATTCATTTGTTTGTCTTGGTTCTTCAGGAATGGTACTTGGAGAAACCGATGTTTTGATCTCTTCAGGAATAGCACTTGGAGGAACTGATATTATGGCTTCTTCTTTAGTCAATGGACTATTTGATTCCGGCCTTTCTACATCTGCAGAATCCCCAAGTTCCAAATCATTTAAGATTTCTTCATTAAATTGTGGTTTTTCCGCAGTTTCATCCTCGTCATACATGTGTGACATTATATCATTGATAAATCCATATAATGCATCCACTTCCATGACATCACCCATTTCTTCTCGAGCATTAGCGTCCATAGTAGATACGTTTTCAGTTAATGATTTATAATAAGTTTCGTAACTTATAAGAATGATATTTGATAAGTTATTCATCAAAAATTTAGTGACAGTAGGATCATCAATTATGATTTTCGTTTGATTATAGTACGTAGGAATCTTCATTAATAAGTTATCCTTGAACGCAGATGCAGTCTTCCTTGGTGATTTCGATGTTGTTGAAAGTATTGGTTCACAAATAATATTTGAACATTCCGAAAGGAAATCTGTAACCGCATTATTTAACTCTAGTTCCATTTCTTGATTTGCATCCATCATGTTGTTGATAATTTTAGGTACTGTCTTTTTTGCTAATTCTAACAATCCGTTCTGAAGACTGAAGCTTCTCGTTTTGATCATCTTCCAGATATCACTCAAACCACTAGTGAAATCAATCGAGTAATCCGTTCTTGTGTATTGGATATCAAAATTATTTATCTGGTTTCTTAACACAATAAGATTATTGAGATATGCCAATTTGGCATCTAGCTTTCCCATATGACCAACTGCAAGCTTAGTGAATTCGCCCTTTAATAATTCAATACACGAATGAACAATGTAGTGTGCCAAATCATCAAAAACTACCGAATTGATCAATTCGTAAATATTGGACAACAAAGTCAACGCTTTCCCAAGTGGCAAGTAAATATTTGGGAATAAATTCTCAGGGTAGTCAATATCAAGTAGACTAACCTCTTTTTCATTCTTTTCAGGAAGAGAAGATTTCTTTCTATTTCCAATTTTCAAATCCTCAGGTTTGGGCTGATAATGCATTAATTTCTCATCCACGTATTTCTGGATTCTAAATATCAATCTACCTTGTGTATCTTCTAAAATAGGTTGGAATAAGAGCCCATATTTTATCTGTTGACTGGGGACGTAGTAACTACTATTGTCAAGAAGTGAATCGTTGTTATCGTATTCAAATTCGTAATATGTCTGTAATAACGTACTTAATTGACATAAATTGGATATATTAAGCTCTCTCAACACCAATAATCTCACACCATCATATAAAGGGTCCAATACATTCCTCAAAAACGTATAAAACTGATCACTTATAAATGAAGGAACATCTCCAATGGATGGAGAAAAGAATCTAAGAAATAACGAATATTCCTTTTCGATAATCTTTTTGAAGTATGATATTTGGTCCTGGCATGATTGAACTAAACTAAAATCGGACCTTTGATAAAATTTGTTAATGGTGGAATTCTTTGAAATGAATTTATTCAATAAAGACAGCCTGATATGAAAATAAGTTCCCAAGACGTCATTGAGGAGTCCATTATACTCATCATGGATCAAGGCTCTAGTTAGAATTTCATTTAATAGTTCGTTGAAAACACTCTCGTTAACTTTTAAATAGTTGTTAAATTCATTATAGATTAACAAATCAATGGTAAAACCTTTCTTCGACTGGTCCTGAGCACCTTCTTGTAGCTTTCTTTCAATTGAATCCGATACTGATTTCAATTCCGCGGTGAGATAGTTTCCGATTAAGGTCAAGGCTCTGGTCATACACTGTCTGAATCTGGATTCATATACTTCTGATTCTTTAAAGTTAGGATGTTCTGCAATAAATTCAAGTGATTCATCCAATTGTTTCAAAATTTCATTGGTGAGTTGCTCTCTCTTTTGATGTAATAAATGAGTTCCTGAACGTGATAAATGTTTGGTAATCAGATCTAAATGTTCAAAGTGTTTCAAATATCTATTAATTTGTTCATACTTGTTCATATATGAGATTTGCTGTTCCAATAATTCATTAGATTCTTTGTCAAAATCAAGGGTTTCGTTTGAGATTTGATTGTACTTTAACATTAACGTATCAATGTCTTTCAAAATGTCATTAGTTTGTTCAATAAACTTATCAATCTGCTCTTTATTCTTTTTGATATTCTTGTTGAAATTAAGCACTTTGTCCAATTGTAAATTATTGATGCTAGTAATGTCTTCGGTTTTTAACACGCTATCGTAATCATAATTTCTTGTACATAAAGACCAAACTGTATTTCTTTCTGCCGTAGTGAATGGAAATAAAGGTAGTCCCTCATTGGATTTCGCTGCCTGGGTTTGTTCGATATAATTTAATTGGGGATTTGACAAAGCCCTGGGTCTTGACCCAAAGTGCTTTGGTGCTTGTCCCTGTTTGATGGCAACTTGTTTCAAGTCAAGCTGCTCGTCTTCGAAATTGTGGAGCTCACTTGCAATCCTTTGAACAATTGAACTACTTCTTCCTCGAGGCATTGCTCTTTCTTTAGGGGTGCAGACTTGATATCGCTTTGGTTGGTTTGGTTTATCTAGACAAAGTGTTCAATATTTTTTCAATAATGAAAAATCTCAGAGGTCTTGTCGCGACAAGTACTTAATTATGCGACAACGGCCCATATGCAGGTTTTTGACTTTTGATGAAATATAAATCCACACGCGAAGACCGGAACGCGTCTTGATGGAAACTTCTTATTTTTAAGGTATGTGTATTATTATGGAGGATCCAAGAGAAATGAATGGAGATTCCGATGATCTCTTGACGGAAGATTCTTCTGATGAGTTCAAGGATTTAATGAAAGAATATCAGGCTAAATATGAAGCACTTAAAAAGAAGAAAGCCCTCAAGAAGAAAACTGAACCAGCAATCGAAGTCCCAAGATCCCCCTCTCCAGTAAGAAACGAGAGTACTATAAAATCTCCTTCCCCTACTATAAATTACATTTCCAAATCAAAGAGGGATTTCTACGTCCATGAGAGGAACCAGAGAGAAAGTTCATCTAAAATATCACAGAAATCAAACACTTTTCTAAACAAGCTCTACGATGCAAGCTTTCAAGCGAGTGCAAGATCGGCCCAGCTGATTGATTATGATAAAAGACGCTTTGAGTTTGATCTCACCAACACTGAGTATAAGTCATTTGATGTTCATAATGAAATTGAACCTATAACAAAACATTATTTGCGTAAACGATACGTAAGCAAAGACCAGTTTAATACAATCATAGAAGAAACTGATCCTCAAATGAAATTCCTTAAAATCGAGAAGCTTTTGGCAAAAGTTAACAAAACAAACAATTATTGTGAACCAATGTATACCAACTGGTGTTTAATCGGGTTTGTACTAAACAAATCCGAACCAAAATTCGATAAAACAAATCATAGGTACTGCAAATTAAAGATCGGTAATTTTCATTATTCTGTTGATTTGATGCTATTTGGAGGAGCATTTGAGAAGAATTGGAAAATCCAACCAGGTGATTTGATTGTGGTCTTGAACCCAATTGTCAATAAGTATGAGTTTAATGGTGACTCAAATGTTGTGAAAACTGGATTCACTTTGAAGATCGATGACACCAATATTTCTAGTATTCTTGAAATTGGGGCAGTTAGAGATTTCGGATATTGTAAATTCACGAGCCGTAAAGACAATACACGGTGTTCAAATGTGATTAATCCCAAAAATTCAGAATTGTGTGATATTCATCTTGATATGAAATTTAAAGCTAGCACCAGAATGGAGTTGAATGGAAGTATTCAAATGCGATCTCCTCAAAAAGTTAAACAGAAGATGTATCTCGGTGCCAAGGGTTCGGGCTTCATGAGACAGGTGAACGAAGACACGACTATAACTGCATCGGGCTCTAAGCCAGATTTTCGAAATTACCAGGACCCGAAACTACTTCAAACACAAATTAAACGAAGAAAATTACTTGACGAGAGAGCTAATGAAAAGCTTGAGAAGAAGCTTTTGAAATTGCCCTCAAGTACACTTTTAAACAACCTTAATCTAATCAAGACGAAAAAACCCTTGGCCAACATAGTGGAGGCTGAAAAGACTAAAGAACATGGCTTTGCTGGTTCAATGATTGCTCAAATAGGATTTGACCCTACCTCAAAGCATGATGCCAATCGCAGTCCATCTAAGAAAAAGAAAGAGCTCTCAAGACTTCAAGAACTACACGAGCTAAGTTTAGAAAAATCGAAATCGAAATCTTTAACTACATCTAGCGAGGACAAACAAGCCAAGAGTAATAAATGGCGATCAAATTTAAACAATTTAAAAGAATACAAGCAAAATGTTTCTAGTCAAACATTAAATTCCACGCTGAAAAATAGAAATACTGTGGATACAGCTTTCCCTAAATTACTTCGTAAGAGAAATAAGCACAATACAGTGGAATTAGATGACGATAGTGATGATGATGACGATGAACTCGCTATCGATTTCGGTAACGAGGACGCCAGAAAGCGATATGCACAAATAATACAAAACAAACGCAAATAGATTTGAATAATACATCATGACTTTTAATAATCCAGCCATATATCTCCGATATATCTGAAGATATCTCTTTGCATATTATCGAAGTGTATGATTTTGCCTTTGATGGTGTTGTCGCTTCCATCTTCTTGTAAACCTCCAATTTGAGAGTATGCACACCAAATGCAACCATTGCAGTAAAATCTACCTTCAGAATCCCAATTAAGAGAAGGTTCATTTTCCATATTAGTCCTGGGATCTGCTACTTCGGGAGGAATAATTGCCGAAGATATAACCAAAGCCGATTCGAAAATACCACGCAAGCTTTCTGGTGAAAAGTGATCCCCGTCGTTCATGTAATTCATTTCGTTTTCGTAATCCAATACATCATAAATTTTACATACACTCATTCCAGAGTTGATCCAAAGTAATGTCTTCCCATCTTCTCCATTTATATGACCAGGTTGAGAAGAACATACTTGTTTTGCCTTTGGTACGCTTCCATCAGGTTTCTGCCAATACTGTGATTCAGTGACTTCTCCTACTGCTGCCGCATAATATTTATTGAATATAAAATCTTCATCTCCATTTGCGGCCATGGCCAACCAAAAAATTTCCTTATCTCCATATAGTCTATTTCTGGTGGGTTCGAGAATTTGAAATTCGTGCATCATGAGAATAGAGTCAAAATGTCTCTTCTTATCAATTACTACCACCCCGGATTCCATGTTATGTTCAAACCCGTGAAAGAACCCATTCCGTAATGTATGATTTGACATTATTGGAATATCAAACATTATCGAATCAATGACTGAAGGACTTAGCTTTCTGAAGAATTTTAAGTCGGATAAAGGACGACCAGGAGCTGCGGCTCTATCTTTGAAGAAATATGTTCCCGTTTTTCTATAACCTTTCAAATTAAAGAAGGTTTCAGGTGGTTGAAATAATACAGTATCGGCGTCAAGTAAAATGGCTTCTTTGAAAGTGCTGAATAATACAGCAATAAATTTATTTCCAAATCCGGTGAACTTGTCTTTGTATTTGTCATCCAAGGAGCCTTTGGCATTCACAAACCATATTTCCTGTTTCGGCAAGCCGCTTTCTTGATTAAGGTAATCTTGAGGAAAATATTTGGCAACTTTTTCAAATGATTGAGGTAATTTAGTGACTGGTCTTTGAGCGGCGTTGATTAACTTTTGTATCGAATCTTTGGAAAGAGGATCAACGCAGACTATTTCTATTGGGAGCTTATTATTTAATGCACGGAGATTATGTATTAGTTTCACCATGAGATCAGTATGCCTATCTGCGATAGTTACAACTAGGCCTTTCCCTAAGTAAGCATCCCTTAATTGCTCAAGAAAGCACGATTCTTGATTGAATGTTTTATATTTCTCTGAGGTTAGGTATCGATTGGCACTTTCAGGATCTGAAAATGTCTCTCCAGACCATCTAGTATACATAGGATAACGGAAAGTAAGCCAAGGGAAAACTCTTCTCTCTAAACTAAGGCAAGTATTTTGCTCCCCTTCCGTAAACACCATATCCTTATCGAAGAATCTTCTGATAAGTGAAGTTTGTTTCTTGATGAAGTTCTCTCTTGAATAGCCTTCCAGGGGAAGGTAACATTTATTGAAAACTCTCATAGTGGATATTCGATCAATCACTTTCTGCTCCGTGTTCATAAGTGCTCTCCAATTATAATCAAAGCTCATTTTTACAAACTCTTGAAACTGGGGTAACTCCTCAGAAACGAGATGTTGAGGGATCTCATTATCACTGGAAAATTCATGAATGAGTTCGTCTTTATAGAGTTCCTTGAAATATTGATATTGATACTTCAATTTATCGTCATCCTTATATGGGATCTCTTCATTTGGGTCCAATATCCAATTATGGTCGCTCATGTATAATTGCTTGAAATAAAGATCACATCTTTCCTGAAAATCTAAACTCGATAACACTGAACCAACAGTATGATGGTAGAACATTTCGTCATAAACTGATGCGTGTGAGTCAACACCCCTAACATCTTCAATGGGTGACTTTGAATTTAAGTACTGAACTAATGGATCATTTAAAAGGCCATTGGAATCACCCTTTTTATTAATATTCTCTATGTTGATTTGGAAAGAGTCATCCTTATGTGATCCTCCTTTGGTAGCAAGTACCAATAATGTTGTCAATAAGATGACTAGACATAGTTTTCCTCTTCTTCTATTACGCATTTTAGTCTGACTTTTGTGTTAGAGTTCTATGACATGAAAATTAGAAGAAACTTTGTGGGATTTATATTGCCTTTTGATCTAAGGACAAGCTGTTCATTATCAAAATATTGAATTAATATTTTTTCAGAGATATAACTCGGAAGAAATGAAATGTGTTTGGGGGAAAGGAGGATAGGTGGGGAAATTTTGCTCGAATCTCCCATGATGTAGATTCATGCTCGTATTGAGCGAACGTTTTTCTTGACCTAGATTGAAAACCTGAAAAAAAAAGATAATACTGTAATATCTCTAAACCCCCCGGGGTTCTTCAAATATTCTAAAATGTAAATAGGAAAGCAAAACTAAAGTTCACGTCACTTGTGCTGACTTCTTGATATCCACATCCCCTTCAACCCCTTGGTTCGCAATCTCAAAAAAAATTTTTTCGTAAATTATTATTATTTATGCATATAATTTCATTTATTTTTTGCAGCAATTATAAAAATAGAATTAAAAAATAATTTATGATTCATCGCAAATTTCCAATCCATACATCACCAATAAACTTCATCATATTCTTTTGCTTGGTATCAAAATGAAATATTTCCCCTTCTATAGAATTATCACTTCCATCTTCCTGTAAACCGCCAATTCTTGAATACGCACACCAGATGCATCCATCACAATAATAAGACCCATAAGGAGCAGGGCCCCAACTGAGAGCTGGTTCATCTTCTATGTTGTTTCTAGAGTATGGGAAAGCAGGAGGAATAACCGCAGCACTGATACTTAATGGTGACTCGTATATGCTCTTCAAACTTTGCCGTGTATGTTTTGTTCCGGGACCTAACATCTTTAATTCCACAGAATAGTCCAAATCATCATAATATTTACATATCGCCATCCCAGAATTCATCCAAAGTAAAGTCTTGTCATCTTCTCCATTCATGTGTGCTGGGTGTGATGAGCATATCAGAAGAGACTTTTGGAGACTCCGATCTGTTTTAATTTTTGGCGTAGTGATTTCTCCAACTGCTGCAGCATCATATTTATTGAACACAAAATCTTCTACTCCATTTGCGGCCATGGCCAACCAAAATAACTCCTTATCTCCATAGACTCTATTTCTTATTGGATCCAAAATTTGAAATTGATGCATCATTAAAATGGAATCAAAATGCATCGCTTTGTCAATTATAACCAAACCTGATTCCATTGTGTGTTCATATCCTTGAAATATCCCTTCTAGTAAAGTACAATTGGACATTATAGGAATATCAAACATGATAGAATCGATAATTGACGGACTAAGCTTCTTGAAAAATCTTTGTATTGAAGAATCCTGAGGTGGCCCCGATCTTCTATCTCTGAAAAAATAGGTTCCAGTCTTTTGGTATCCTTTCAATTCAAAAAGTAGCGTGGGTGGTTGGAATAATACTGTATCAGCATCAATCAAGATAACTTCTTTAAAAGAACTAAATAGTAATGCAATAAATTTGTTACCCCATCCTTCAAAATGATGCTTAAACTTTTTGTTGATAGCTTGACTAGCGTCGATAAACCAGATTTCTTGTTTTGGTATCCGATTTCGGAAATTTGGTGGGAAATATTCTGAAACTTTCTTGAATGATTCTGGTAAATTTATAAACAAAACCTGAGCAGCTTCGATTATTCGCTTTTGGGATTTTTCTGAAATTGAAGAAAGATAAACTATCTCAATGGGTAGCTTGTTGTTCAAGGCTCGAAGAATATAGATCAACCGTATCATGTCATCAACATGTTTATCGGCTATAGTTACAACTAGGCCTCTCCCTTTAAATGACTTCCTGAAACGTGAAAGAAAACATTGCTCATGCTTTTCTTGTATATTTCTTGAGTTTGTGACATATTTATGGACGTCAGCTGGATCATCGTATTGTTCACCTGTCCATCTTGTATATATTGGAAATCTGAAGCTGAGCCAGGGGTGGATTTTATTCTCTAACTCCTTGCAACTATAAAGCTGAGACATGGCCTTCATTGATTTTTGGTTGGATTTAATCTTTTTATTCCTCATAAACTTCTTCAAATTCCTCTTTTGGTTTTTTACAAACCTCTTCTGGAAGGAAATATCTGACCGGAGAAAACATTTGTTGAATATTCTTACAGCAGAAAGGTAATCTATCACTTTTTGTTCAGTTTCCATAAGTTTGTCCCAATTCTTATTATACCTATGTCGTACATAGTCTTCGAATTCAATCGAGGCTTCATCAATTTCAAGAATAGGAACATCAATCGCATTAGAAAATTCGTTTTTGAGTTCCCGCAAAAGAAATTGCTTAAAAGAATCGTATTGATACAATAGTTTATCATTCTCTTCATAAGACATATTTTCATGTGGTTCTAACATCCATTCGGGATTTTCTTCGTCTAATTTCCCAAAATATAATGCACACCTTTCTTGAAATTCCAAGTTTTCTAATACAGAATCAATAGAACTATCCTTCAAAATGTGGTCGTACATTGAAGAATGAAAATCGATACCTCTAATATCTTCAATTGGTGATTGGGACTGGAGGTATTTCACAATTGGTTCTTCTTTAATATTGACATCCAGTTTGTCATTTGATTCGGGGGATGTGTTGGCTTCTTGAAGGGAACCCGTTTTGGATATGAGAAATGCAACCCCAATCACAATTATAAATACAATGACTCTTGTTACACGTCTCTTACGCATTGGAACTTGGGTTTCATGAAGTAAAAGAATGCTGTTCAAAAGAAGGATCTTTTTTTTGAAGAGTGTGGGGTTCTTAGCGATGTCAAGGGACGCCCCAACAGGGATGTCTACAAATTTACGAGATTTTGGCAATTAAAAAATATTTCTCCTTGATGAGGTTCACAGAAATCTCAAGGGTTATCTTTCACTTATGACATATAATTATTTACTTTATATCATTAATGAAGTACATTCGCTTTCTCCTTAATCTTTGTTGTAAATAATATAACTAAATCCCTTTCTTTGTAAGAACTAAAACAAAGATATGAAACCTTCCTTTGTACCAAGATCTTCGTTTTCATCAACATCGGGTGTGCATTTGCAACCAAATTTCTGCAAGAAGTACACAAAGTAATATTGAAAAAAAAGATAATTATATTGATACAACCTATAAAGCATTATGAAACATCTATTGCAAAAATAGACCAAACCTAAAATGTTACAAATACTTGCCTTTTATTTAGCAATCAATGCCATTTAAAAAAAATTTAATTGGTTATTCTAACCCAACCCAAATATCACCCAAATACGTCATCAAATCTTGATCTTTCTCATCA
Source organism: Hemisphaericaspora nanyangensis (assembly GCA_030557635.1). Lineage (NCBI taxonomy): Eukaryota > Fungi > Ascomycota > Pichiomycetes > Serinales > Debaryomycetaceae > Hemisphaericaspora > Hemisphaericaspora nanyangensis. The sequence goes on along the minus strand of JAKTPO010000007.1, from coordinate 189,976 downwards.
AATTCAATCACTTGTCCGGTTAATCGGTTATTTCCACCGTCTTCGGTTTTACCACCAATGCTTGAATAGGCACACCACATATATGAATTACAATACTCCTCATCCATAAACCAACCATTCTTTGGTTCGTCTTCAACATTTTCGGCGGACTTAATATCCAAAGGTGGAATAATTGCATGAGAAATTCTTAATGGAGAATAGTAGAAAGTTTTAAATGCATCCGCTGAATCTAACCATTGTAACCTAGTCTTCTTTTCAAGCTCCTTTTTGAAATCGATAATGTCTGCTTGGCCACAATATTGGAATCCAGAATTCATCCAAAGTAATGATTTACCATCTTCGGAACTAATATGGCCAGGATGAGGAGAACAAATTTCCAATGAACGAGGCTCTTTACCATCTTTGGTTTTTCTGAATTCTTGTGGAGTTAGTTGGCCTATAGCAGCTGCGAAATATTCATTGAAATGATAATTCTCATCTCCGTTAGTAGCCATAGCAAGCCAGAAAACTTCCTTATCTCCGTGAATACGATCTGAAACTGGATGGAAGAAATACATTTGCAACATCAACAAAAATGAACTATAATGTCTATCCCTGTTTAAAACAACTAACCCTGATTCCATATAATGGAACTCCCCACTTGTGAAGAACTCACGGTTTAACGTATAGGAAGAAACCATTGGGATATTGAACATGACTTGATCAATTGGGGATGGGGTAAGTTTCTTGAAAAAATAAGCATCCGAATCAGCATGTCTAGTATCTGCAGTTCTATCTTTAAAGAAATATGTACCTGTTTGCTTATATCCTTCTAACTCGAAAAAGAATTCTGGATTTCTGAATAAAATAGTGTCGGCATCAATCAAAATGAACTCTTCAAATGAGTTAAATAATGTTGCCAAGAATTTGTTAGCAAATTTCTTAAACTTATCCTTATAATCACTATGGATTACATTATAAGTGTTGACAAACCAAATTTCTTGTTTAGGTAATCCATTATGTTCAGCACTAAGGTAGTCATCGGAGAAATAATCAGCAACATTTTGAAATGACTTGGGTAAAGCATAAATCTTTTCTCTAGCTGCAGTAACTATCTTCTTCTTGGTGTCAGTTGATAAATTATCATAATAAACGATTTGAATAGGTAATCTATTATTCAATGCACGCAACAAATGAATCAACTTGACAGTGTCATCTACATGCTGATCACCAATAGATAAGACAATACCCTTTCCATTACAAGCTTCTTTAAACAGTTTTAAGAAGAATTCCGAATTCTTACGTGGGAATGATTTTTGGGGCTTCATTTTCTTAATAGCGTACATGTCTGGAGGACTGTGATAAATATGGCCCTTCCAATCTTCATACACTGGTGGCTCAAATGATAACCAAGGATACACTCTGTGTTCAAAATTTGAACGTTTCACATTAATCAATTTTTCTTTGTGGGTAGATGAAAATGGGGCTATCTTGGTAGATTCATCTGATGCTTTAAGGGCATTGACAAATTTATGTTGTCTTTCAATAAAGTTAGTAGTTGTTCTAATTTGTGTTTTGTTATTGTTGGTGATATAACATTTATTAAATATTCTCATTGTGGAAATAGTGTCAACTATCTTTTGTTCATACTCCATAATATCATTCCAGAATTTGTCATATTTCTCTTTGGCAAATAAAGCAAAGTCTTCGGAATCTACATTAACATCATCTTCTTTGATTTCCTTAGAAGAGGCAAAATCTTTCTTCAAATCACCTTCTTTAGCTTTCTTCCAGTCTTCAAATCTAAAATGCTCTCTATTTTCAAGAGTAATCTTTTCGTTAGGGTTGAATATCCAATTATGATCTCCGATGAATAAATTTTGGAAGTATAATTCACAACGTTGGTCAAAGTTGAGATTGCCAATGACTGATTCAATATTGTGGGTGCGAAATATAGAGTCGTAGACATTTGAATGGGAATCTACGATATTTCTGTTATCTTTAACTTTCAGATGTTTGGATAATAATTGAAAGAATGCATTATTGAGGATTGCTTCTTGTTGCTGCTGTTGTTCATTCTTGTCGTTATCATCTTTATCAGCATATGTTTGTTGGTATACGGCTTCATCTGAATATTGATCGTAAATGGAGTGTTGTAAAGAAGAAGACTGTTGGAAGCTTGGGATCGAATGACTTTGATATAGCCAGAGATTGATACCAATTAACAAACTGACTACGCATAGATATATAAGTTGCTTTTGCCTCGACCTATTAATTCTAAGTTTGTCAATCATATTTATAGAACGATGTATATTTATTAGCAAGCGAATGTAGTATAGTTCTAGTATTAATTACAAAGAACCATATAACAAGAAGAAGCAAAAAACTTGCAATTTTCAGGATTATTGCTCTTTTATATTCAAAAAGATGCAGAGGGGGAGGGGGGCTGACACCGGTTTTCTAAAGATATAGTGCCAGAATACTAAAAAAGTTACTTTTGGTTGTATTATCATGTTGTAAATAACCGCAATTGCAACAATAAGTACACACCACAAAAATAGTTATTCCTATTGTTAAGTATCTTTGTAGAATTTGTTTATGCGACAACGTGGTTATTTGGGTTCACATTACCATTCATCATTCATAGATATTCCTATATCGATGTTCCATATATGAATATAATAGTTTCGCGTCAAGGAGTATTCAAAGGCTCAATAGTGGTTGGTGCCCCCTTGTAACACTTTCTTCTCTTGTCTAATGTATGTTTTCTTATTTAGTGATTTTGTTTTTATCTCAATAAACTAAAATAGAAATTAAGTTTAAAGGAAAATAATATTATTATTGATTCTATAATTAGTAAAAAAAGACGGGATTCAAGGGATACGAAGACGCGTACGCAATGCTTCTTTATCAGTGTGTTCATAAATTTCACTTGACGATCATATCTTTAAAATATTCTATGTGGGTTGAAAAGCTCGTATCCTTGGGTTAAATCCTAACTGTAGGTTATGTTTGTCTCCGCTTCCTTGAGTGTCTCTAGCAACAGATATTATGTTCTATAACTTAAAGTCAACAGACATTATTTTCTATAACTTAAAGTTTACTTTATTGCCTGTGTGACCCTTATTATATGTTCTTGTTGGAATTCCACTCTTCCACTTGTTGAATCTTGGAAGTTCAGATTTTTTCAAACTTTATTTTCTCTGGTATTTTTTTGCACCCACACGTGGTCGCAAAAAAGTAATTTTCCGAGTTATTAATTCAACAAAAAAAATAACGATTATGTAATCATTAACAATTACATTTGGTAGCCTCGGAATTTAGGCTAATGTGGCTCTTTTACACTTGAGAGACTTGAATATACAACACTACTAGGGGCGACGATAGTTAATTATAAAATTATAAACAAAGTAAAGGAACGAGAAGATCTGAACCTTGTTATAGACAACAAGAAACTGAATTAAGCGATAAACCATATTGAATGATGGTTGTTAATTCAGCAATTTGTTATTCGTCTATGTTGAATTATGAATATGTTATAGTAAGTACACGCTGCAAGAGAAAAAAATTAGCATGTATAAAGCCATGAATGACGCCTATTTGTTAAGTGGGCGTTGTTTTGGCGTTAAAACCTAGCATCAACCATTTCTTGTGGTGTAAAACCTTGATTCTCGAAACAAGGTGGTGGGAGGGTTGAAATAAAGTAGAATGTGTGTACTGCTCAAATGCTTATCGAAGAAACACAATTTCTACATATAAACTTCTAAACTATTATGGAATGCATAAGCTTACAATAAAGTGGAAAGCGGATCGTAAGTTCACTGTGCAAATCATGATTTTTTTAGTTGAACTCGGAAGGGTTTTCTTAGTCGAGATTTTATCCACATTTTTGCGCATAAATATGGCTTTCTCAAATTCAATTCGCTATTTTCCAAAGCGGGTGAAGATTAACTGCGACTGTCTTGAGACGCCATCGAAGCAGTTCCTAATTTAACTCACCCTAGTGGTGACAATAGTGGTTATGATGGAAATGCCATATCCAACCTTTATTTCGCATGCTGGACTTATCGATGGTAACTTGAAACGCTTCCTGTATAAAATGGGGTTTTTGCGGTTTCTTTGCTAAGCCCATAATTTTCAATTATAACCTTCAAGTTGATACTCAATTCTATTAGAAATTAAGCAAAGAAATGGAGAAAATAGAAACACAGGGTGGTTGTAAAATGCCACAATTTGAGTAAACCGGCCACCCACTTCTCTCATCCAAGGAGGTCTAGACATCACACTACAAAGTGAAATTCTATTTCCCTGAAACGTTCCCTTCCCCCCTTAACTGTCTTCCCTCTTCGCTTGCTGTCTTCGACCTACTTCTAATCCTGAACGTTTCGAACATTAGAACAATACAATAAAAAATAGCAACTTTGCCGAAGAAAAATAATTGATATGTAATTATATTGTTGCAAATCGCAATATTTTCGAACATTGTTTTCGAACCTTTAATTGTTTGACAATACATTAGATTAAAAAAAATACCGCACTTCATGCCAATATGTTTCTTGACCTTTTCTGAACAAATCTGGTTGGAAAGTTAGAACAAGTAATAACAAGGCAAACTGTTCTCCATATTGTTTCATGAAGAGAGATCTGTTGTAGTAAATATCTGAACTGAATACCATGTCTATGAAAGTTCTATATTCATGACTCAGCCCCGAAGTTAAGTAAGGATTGATTTTGCATCTTACTGGGAATAACTTCAGCGTATTTAATTTCGAGTTAATTAAACCGAACATCCATTTACGTCATAGGCGGTGCTGTACTTACCCCCTTAGAACTTTGTAATATGATTGAATGACAGGGACAGGGGACTTCTTTCTATACAGATAAGCAAGAAAATGAGACAAGATCCACTGAAGATAAGGTAGTTGGATAATTCATTGTAAGCTTAATAAAAAGTACTCATTATATTGTGGTTGTGAGACAATTATGGTTAACATCACTTTCACCCCCCCCCCCTGCGCAATGTATTAGTTACTTAACTTAGTCTGTCACGTAGAATATGATTTTTGGTTTCTTTTTTTCCACTCCTATTGTTCGCCTTTTTTTCGGATCTGGCCGTGTTTCTTAACGAACACAATTCTTGAATAGAGCTGATAACCAGACTTTACAGATAAGTTTGTTAGTGTCTAGCAATATAGTAAACGTATATTCAACTAAAAAGAACGTATAGACTAAACTTCAAACCCTTTTACCAAAAAAAATCTCCACCGAAATAAAAAAAATGAAATAAATAAGTCTAAACCATTAGATGATAAAGTCATCCCCTTGTAAACTAGTCATTTGGTGTAACATTATTAACTGTAAAATATTCACAACCAAATACATGTACTGTATGAATGTTTCTAATTTCCTTCGAAAAGATAGAACCAGCTATAGTTTCTAAAGAATATTACACAAACTTCAACTGATTCTCTTCATCTTATTTGAGATCAATTTGGTCAAAGCTTTGCTTTCAGTTATTCCTCTATATGTTAAGTAAGAGCCAAAATCGGCTAAAAATGATATAAGTATAGGAACACTAATCAATAGTAGTAGTTGACGTGCAAGCCAGCATAACAGATATTCAATGAAATGTAATGAAGTAATCACAGGCTGGAATATGTTGGTATATGAGATTTGTAAGGTATTTGCATGGTGTGAAATAACATTCAAAAGAGTCATTTTGCTAATTAGTCGTAAGGAGTGGTGCAATTTTGGTTTAAAAATGACAAAGTCGTCATGAAAACTGGAAACCAGAGAAACACCAAGGGTTATTGAAGTCTATTTATACTATTCAGTTAAATAAGGAAGTGTGTATTTGGTATGGGATTATTTTTTATGCATTGAAAATTAAATATTTTCTTCTGCAAGTTCTAAAATTTTCTAGGTATTAAAAAATTGAACAATAAAAATAAAACTTCCATTCATTCCAAATTGTTACCCGGCTTAGACGAATCTGCTTTTGCCAAGTTATAAAAACCACAAGAAAAAAAACTAACTCATCTCAAGGCTTCGTTTATCTCTTTCTTTCTATCAGCAAACCACGTTAAGAGGTATGTTCAGTAACCTTGTTTATGCAAATTGCCGAATCAGAGAAGAAGAGAGAGCAAGAGAAGTGTGTGAATAGTTTCAATTCGTTACATTTCTGTTGTTTTCCAAGATTTATTATGATGATTATCTTAAAACATTAACTTATCTACATTATTTGAAATATTTTTATGTAACAAGAAATAATCTGAAGAATTTTTGGTATCTTTGTTCGGTTTTCTGAAGAACAATTGCGATAAGAGATACTAACCATTTAATTGAGCAAGCTCTCCGCCTTATACTAGTCGTGGTGCTTCTTCAAGAAAAGTTTTAACGAGATAAGTATTGGGGGGAAGGGGCGGGGCGGAACTAAGTTGTTAAGCATAATGTTTTGTTTATCACCTCTATATGCGTCAGTAGGCCTACATCTTTGCTCCTTGAGTTCTTGACCCATTTAACCTTATTTTAAGTCCCAATTTGTTTTTATTTTGTTTATTTGTGGAATGACATTGTCTTTAAGTTCCACTTTGCCCCTCTATTTAACCCCACTAAGGCTTGCCATTCCCAGCCATGGTGATTTTACATCGCCTACTCTGTGGAACCACAGACTTTGACTTTCCACAGACTTTTCTTGGCTTGTCGTTTCTTGTAGAGAAAGACCAAATGGAGGGGTGAAAATGCAAGCGGATTTATTGCCTCCGAGTTGGTTTTTCTCTTTTGATGATTGGCTTACTGCTTGGCGGCTAAGTAACTTAGCAAAATGCGAGTCTTATTTCTACTTATGGTGGAAGTTACTCACTTTCTCGGCTGATAAGCAGATTGCTATAAACAAGCTTAATCTGGTTGAGTATCTTTAAAACTCGCATACATTAACCTATCGTGTCATCAATTAACGAAACCTTAAACTGAAATCCCTTTACTTCAAAGAAGTAAAGTCTAGCGTTTGTGACTTGATGTACTTTAAAGCATCGAATTAAAATATTACATGTCAGGATTCTGATGCATTTTTTTCACGTGCAAGTCTAATTTACGTTGTCTGACTATTTTTTGCCATCATTCCGAGACCCTTGTTTCCTCTATTGTTACTGAGCATAAAATGCAACAAGGACTGACTATTGTTTCTGATTCCAGTGAAGTTTAATTGCTTTCAGTAACAATAACCTCGTAACACAAAATATATCGAACAAACAACATACACATTTCAGACCAGAAAATTAAAATCTCCGAAGCAACCAGATTCCATGTTCAAATTTGTTAAGATTACATTTTTCTCTAGTTTCTTGGGTTGTCAAGAAGATTAACGGGGCTTTTGAACAACCACATTGAATAAATATTATAAATCCGCCTTTTTGTGACTTGATATGTTTAGAACTATAGCAATATTCGAGCTGAAACCTCACAGCCGTGCAGAAGCTGCCCCTAGGCCCGGGATTGGAGGCGTCTCACTTGTGAATTGCTTGCAGTCACGTTTTGTAGTTCCACATATTTAATCACAAGGCAACCAAGAGTTCTTAACTTTGGGCCTCTGGATCAATGAAACTTGTTTAATCTGGAAGAAACTTTCCAAAATAATAAATCCGCCTTAGTTGGCATTTAATACTGACTTGAGTGTCTTTTTAGTGTGTAATTTTCTTAATTAATAGTATAACAATCTTCCTTGTTGCCAAGCTTCAGCTCTCATTGGTTCTCTTTTATTCTTACTTTGACCACCACGTGCTAATAGAGGACACCATATACGTATTGTGAGAACACCATATACGTGTTGTTTCTTTTTCTCTCCTATATCTGTCTGATTGTTGATTTATTATGCCTAGTTAGGCACTATTGCGGTTATGATGCCTATTAAAATTCATCCAACTCAAAAGGAGCAGTAATGAACTGCTGAAGCTTCGAATTATGTCTAAATGCTTGAAGTTTAATGTAGTTTTATTTTAACAGAATTCCACTACAAATGGCGAGGGTAACGAGATTTACATTCAACGAAACAAACCACTATAGAAAGGATTCTGAGCAGAGAGTTGGGCTGAATTGAGCTCCTCGTTCAAGGGATTTTGACCGTGAGGTGAAACTCTCCTCGCTTAAACCAGTCAGAGAGATTAATTGGTTGAAAGAAAAAGGAGTCACTCTCTGTGGTAAATAATAATCTGGAATACGGTTAACCATGGATTTCTGTGGTCCCCAATCCGGAAGGTGTTTTTATTTCCTGAGTACAAATTGCTAAAAAATGCATTTTCTAACTTATGAAAGTCGAAAGAGAGTAAGTCCATAACTGAAATCAAGTTCCTTCTGGTTTCAGAAATCAATCAGATTTATTAACTCCGGCTTATAACAAATCAGGTAATTAGGTTTGAAAGGAACTCTTGCTCTGCAGATTCGGTACGTTCAAAGGAGAACTCTTTAAACTATTTCTACCGGGATTGAATAGCACAAGCTTCCCCTATCTCTCTCATTTATTTTTTCATCTACAGTCTCAGTCTGTTCATAATTGCACCCCGCATTCCTTCTTTGGTTATAATAATTGGTAACTTCATCCTAGAGAGACATAAGTAAATTTAATTCTAAAGCTATTCGGAGGTGCAAAGCAGTGAATCATTTCAGATATTGAGTTAATGTATTTCTAATAGGGTATTCGCCTTCAATACTTACTCGAGAACCTCTTCCTCTTGATTTTCAAGATCTTATATCTGCCTGGTTTTTCTTAGATACCCATAAAGCGTTTTCAGGGTATTAAACTGTTTCATTAGATTGTTAAATTTAATTTTGCAATTCATTGAGCGAAAATTTGCACCCATCTAAAATTAGAATTCATTGAACAATTGCTTAAAAGAAGTGCCGTTTTATTACCTATATAAGGAACAAGCTTATTCTCTTAAACAGAGATCTTTCAAACATAGTAATATGGTTCCTTTGGACACAAAAAGGTTAATTTGGACAAGAATGCTCAAGTTTTCATCTTGGATGTAGGAAACTTCTACAACAGAAGTAAAAAGTCCAAAATTAACAGTCACGAACAGCGCCTGGCTAGCTCAATCGGTAGAGCGTTTGACTCTTAAGTTAGACATCAAAAGGTTGCGGGTTCGACCCCCGCGTCGGGCTTTAGTTGTTGCAATTGAAGCTTGTTCACGACCGAGCTTTATTTTTTGAGGTTTTTGGAAACAGTAGTTCATATTGATTAAGTTAAGACAGGTTGAAAATTTTGTAGTTTACGAGAAAACTTTAAAAGTAGAAAAAAATAAACTCTAATTTCATACAATGCTATAATTTCTCTTGATGGTCTAAAACATAAACATTCTATGCTACTTGTTGTTGAGATAAAAACATCTAATTGTAGAAGGCAAAGTAACATTAATTACATAGAGTCTTTGATTTATTATTTCGCAAGATTGTCTATTAATTTATAACGTCACCTTATTAGATGGCGAAGTTTAGCTACTTTGATTTCAGCTTGTTTATTTGTTCCTAGAACTGCGCCAGCCGTACCCCATCTTTTTTTTTAGATCTGCGATAATGAGGTCACTATATTTAGGTGTGAAAATCTCCAAGAGAAATTTAGCGCCTTAATTCAAAACACTTTATCAATATACTACTCTTTAAGATTTAACAATTCCTATTGTTTTATGTCAATGAACCAATGTCATCACGTATGCAAATTGGTAATGCAATACATTTAAATCCCAAGATCAACGTACTGCGTGATCTGGACCAAGAATCTGTAAGCTCTTCCAGAATTGTTGACAATGAAGCTAGATTCTTCGATGCATTAGAAAACTTTGAAACACCAAAAGGTGATATATTGCCTTCTTATCATATGTATGAATCGTTAATAAATTGCAGTTTGCATAACCTAAACAATCCTCCTGATTACGGAGATAGTCACGATAATGATACTGAAAACTATGACGACTATTTATATACGAGCAGTAAAGGACCTTTAAAAAGAAGATTGGAGGAATTAAATAACACAAAATCGATCAGAGCAGAGATTTGCTTAGACCAGAAGTGGTGGCTTTATGTCTACTATCCAGGTGAAAGATTATCAGGAATCGTAATTCTTCATAATAATCTCGAAGAATCAGTTTCATTATCCCAAGTTTATATAATTTTTGATGGTTGCTTTAAGGATTCTTCCATAGAGGTCAGTTTCCTAGAAATGATAGATTTCGAAAGTTTGGTATCTGAACCTATAACACTAAGAGGTAAAGAGACGAGAAAGATTCAATTCTCATTCAAGATCCCAGAGCATCAAATAGTTGACGAAGTTGACAAAGAAAGCGCTTTACAACTACCTCCAAGCGTTGATTGTGGGGAAGTAGCAGTCGAATATAAGATTTCGTGCTTTGTCACAAGACAAGAAGAAGGAAATAGGATAAAGTTGGGACAAAATTATCAGGTTTTAACAATGCTAACTCGATATCCTATTATAACGATTGAAAACACTGAATATCATACAAAGTTGATGTCATATTTGCTGCTGGAATATCCACAGGAACAGATCTCCTTAGCCAATGTGGCAAAATCGGTCCTCTTAAATGAGTTTGATTTTTCTTTTTCGTATCGCAAAAAGAATATATTTTTCACATTGACATTGGGAAGTACTGACGAAGAATTCAAAGGTCTACGGGCTCAATGTGTAAATAATCTAATTCCAAGACCATTCTTCCAAATGCTAAAGATCCCATATCAGCTTTCTCCAACAGAATATGAGATAATATCAGCCCATGCAGAATTGGTACTTGTAGATATAACAACAGCTTGGGTCGAGTTTCCAATGGAATTACCCCAAACAATGTTTTTTGAATCCAAAACCGATAGAAAGTTTCCTGATATAGTTAGGAAACCATTGAGAACTATGGTTAATTATTTGCGAAAAGAACAAGGTGTTATACTGCATCAACTATGTGATCTCCTTTTGGTTGAAGTCTGTTATCGTCGCTTCCAATGCCCAATTGTTATTATTGACAAGAATGAGATCGGGGTTTCTCTTGATGGAATGTATGCTTTAAAAAGAATGCACAGAAAGGATACAAATATTAATTCCAATATATTTGTACCCAACTTTCAATCTGCTTGTATTGGTAGGGAATATTATTTAAGTTTAGTAGCTGAAGTTGGGAAGGGGAGGAAGCGAATGGGAAAGGTTTTAATGAATATTCCAGTCTTTTTCCTGGCCTGATTTCAAATTTTTTTTAAAGCCATTGCTAACATAACTGTTATGTAAAGATTCACTTTCGTTATTTCATGAGATTGTAGTATGTAGCAGCATATAGATTGTAAACGAAGACTTCGTTTGATGAGATATTCATGAGTTCATTACTCTCTCTAGCTAAACTCTAAAACACTTCTTCCAATCATTTAGTATAAGGTAATGCTTAACAAACAACATTCTTGGGGTTTTGTGAATTCATTGGGATCAACCCAAAAGCAAGATGGTTTCTGTCTTTAATCTATAAAGGCTTGCTTTCCATATTTAGCATCCTAGACCTAGAAAAATCAATAGGAAGCATAGAAACAGTAAGAATTCCCACCATAAATGTTCCCAACTACTGATCCTACCACCAACATTTCAAAAGTTATAGTATAACGGTTTAATCAACGTCTTTCCTATTTTTGAGTCATTCAGTTTTACGAGTGTGACTTTGGAATTTTTTTTTTCTTATCCCATCACTTCTGGAAAATTTTAGCGAATCACCAAAACATCAATAAAACAGCATAAACACGTTCATTTTTGATACTAACAAAGACGAGCAATGTCATCAAGAAGTCAGATCAAAGGTCCTGAAAAGGACGTGTCCGAACAGTCATCGTATAAATCTACATCGATTAACTCCAATGCCCCAAAATCAACATTAGGTTCCATCTTTAATTGTCTTGCAGTAGCATCTAGGAAACTTGACTCCTTGGGTGTAGAAACTAGAGGTATTGAGCGTATAGAGCCCTATGAACGTTCTACAAACCGTACTAAACAATTAATCAGTGTTATTGGTCTATGGTTGTCTGCTTGTGGTGGGTTATCTTCTATGTCATCATTTTATTTGGGTCCGTTATTATTTGAATTAGGATTGAAAAATACTTTGATTGCAGGTCTTGTGGGTGAGATATTGGGTTGTGCAATTGCAGCATATTGTTCACTTATGGGTCCGAGATCTGGTTGTAGACAGATGGTGGGTGCTAGATTTTTGTTTGGTTGGTGGTCAGTAAAATTAGTTGCTTTGGTAAGCATTATTGGTGTTATGGGTTGGTCTGTCGTGAACTGTGTTGTTGGTGGACAAATTCTTGCATCTTTATCCAATGAAAAAATCCCATTATGGGCAGGGATTATCATTATTGCCGGTATTTCCTTGATTGTTGCTATTGGTGGTATTAAACAATTATTAAAAGTTGAAACTTTCTTAAGTTTACCAGTTAATTTCGCATTCTTGTTATTATATGTTGTTGCTTCAAAGAAATTCCTGTATTTAACTTTAGATGATGCTATTGATGATAGTGCAACTATCAAAGGTAATTGGTTATCTTTCTTTTCATTATGTTATTCCATCACATCTACCTGGGGATCTATTGCATCCGATTATTACATCTTATTCCCAGAAAACACCCCTGATTGGGAAATCTTCTCAATTACATTCTTCGGTATTGCAATCCCAACTACCTTTGTTGGCGTTGCAGGTATTTTGATTGGTAATGTTGCACTTACTTATGAACCTTGGGGAGAAGCCTATGCTAACTTGGGTATGGGTGGTCTTTTAAATGAAGCATTCAAACCTTGGGGTGCAGGTGGTAAGTTCTTATTAGTTTTAATTTACCTTTCATTGGTTTCGAACAATATTTTAAACACTTACTCAGCTGCTTTTGGTGTTCAATTGGCTGGTAGATGGTTAGCCAAGATTCCAAGATGGCTTTGGGCTTTTGTTTTAACTGCAGTCTACTTGGTTTGTGCCCTAGTTGGTAGAAACCAGTTTGCAACCATTTTAGGTAATTTTTTACCCATGGTTGGTTACTGGATTTCCATGTATTTTATTTTATTACTTGAAGAAAACACCATATTCCGAACAGATAGGTTCAAGAATTTATACACCAAAGAATTTCCACCTGAAGAAGAAATCATACAAGGAACATCCAAATTTGCTACTGCCGAATTACGTCGTAACCAGCACTATAATTTCGCAATTTGGAACGATTATGACAAATTATCACTTGGATTAGCTGCAACTGCTTCATTCATAATAGGGGCTATTGGTGCGGTTGTTGGTATGTCACAAACATATTGGATTGGTCCTGTTGCTAGAAGAATGGGTGGTGAATATGGTGGTGATATTGCTATGTGGTTATGTATGGGTTTCAGTGGATTGGTATTTCCTCCATTACGTTATTGGGAATTGAAGAAGTTCGGGCGTTAGAGAACTAATTATTTATAGAAACTTAGACTTAATTAATATTACTATACAAAGAAACATACATATGTGTAATAAACTAACTAGAGACCAGCTCGATTGTTATGGCGCAACAATATTAACAGGTATGTTAACAACCACTTTATGATTCTTCCTTATCTTGTAATTATCAAACTGTAATTCCAAATGCAAATAATAATCCCTTACCACAAAACAATGTTGGAAATTAGGCACCAAAGTAAATCCACTACCAAATATATATCTCACAACAGCATGATCTAACCCTTTAGTATACATGTATTTTAAATTTATTGATATTTTATTGTTTTCCACAAAAACTTTTGGAATGCATAAAGGAGTGTAATTTATCGGTATCTTAAGTAGTTTCCGTATCGGATTGGTAGCATCCTCATAAGTTGGATTATGCTTCCGGACAATATTTAAACAGTTACATATTGGATTTGTAATGATATCATTAAATTTCTTTTCCCCAAATGACTCAATCAACATATTGGAAGTGAAGTCAATTGGAATTGACCTGTATGATCTTGCAGTGATAACAATTAATTCCGCCGTAACTGAATGAATTGGTGGGACTTCACGACCTTCTTCAAGCGACTGAATACTTATTGGAATTTCGATTATTTTGTCTAGATCAGGATGTTGAGGGGTTCGTATTGGAATATAGTTGATATTGATAGCAGGTTGTTCAATTGTCAATTTCAATAATTTATCACAACCTTTGAAGCTCAATTGGCTAGCCAAGGGTTCTAAATCTAATTGCTGTAATATTTCATCGAATCTAGATTTGTTAACATAAATACCATCTAAGCTTATGAAAGTTCTTATCATATGATCCAAGCTATTTTCGTCAAATAGAACTTCACGTTCGTACTTCGGTATAATCGTGATGCTTTGATCTACCTCTCCTAGTTTCTCGAAATTTCCTTGCTTATCTTCGTGTATTATATGACAAGATAATTCATAATGAACTTTAAAACAGCAAAATGCACAAACATTCATAGTAGGTAAGATTTGTAAATGACTTTTCATTAAGTCTTGACATTGACTATCCACCAAATACTCAGGTATTTTGAACTCAAATGGTTGCCTATAGAAATCATTTGGTGACAATTTATGAGGTCTGTTATGAATGAAGGAGCTAAAATCAATTAAGGATAAGAACGGCCTTTTACTATTATATGCGTAAACAATATATCCTTCTAGTAAAAGATAAATCAGTGAATATTTAATAGATATATCCAGTTGGTTGACAACTAACAAATGACCTTTTATGATTTCTCCTTGGCGATATTCATATTCTTCTGAATGTTCCAATTCAAACAGCACATCAAGTCGATTGCCATTATTCAATGACGACAATTTCTCATGAATAGAATAATTTGATACAGATACAGTCAGTGATATCGGGATACTACTTGGCTCTTCATTTATCAGGGTATAACTTGGCAATGTTGCATCGTGGGAGTCGGGCGAGAAATTCCGTCTCAAGATAGCATTATACATGTAGTATGAAGGCAATATATTACCACCACATTGATCGGAAACAATTGAGTTGCATTCATACTCATCATCGGAATCCGAATCTTGGTCTACTGAGATGGTCTTCGTAACAACCACTGTTTCTAGTTTCTTGTCTCTGGAATTAGGTGATTGAGTACACTTTTCCAATTGGCTTAGTCTCCGAAAGATACGCTTCATAGTTGATATGTTTAATAGGGACATCATGCGAATATTTTAGTTGTAAAAAACTGATTACATCAACGATGCTTAGTCTTTGCGAGGAAAGTGGTGCAGGATCAAAAGTGCTTCTCAGCGTGCTGCTTATATACATAAAATAGAATATTGAAATGTGAATCTACTTCTCGTAAAAAGTTTTCATATAATAAGATCTAAAAAGCATGATGCCTCCTCAAATTTAGATTATTGTGTAATTTACGTCAAAGTTTATGTGGAGAAATAGTATCATCGGCATGAGATAAATCATGCAGAAAATTAGATGAAACTTTAATTCATTTTAGAAGCTGAAGGAAAAAGAAACAGCAACGAGTGACGAACCAGAAAGTTTATTTTATGACAATTGAAAGTCGGTGCATGTGGCTTTGTTTGTTATATACAGGTATTTGAGGTCCTATGTCTTTACTAATTGTCTGAACAACTAAGCTTCCTTCTCAATTGCTACTCATTGAAGGTAGACTCCGTGTGGTTGCAATCTGTTCCTCTGGAACCACACACCTTTTTTTTCCGTTTCTAATTAATCCATGGAAAGATATCATTGGAAATCTATTGGAACTTCATTTATTAAGGAAAAGAGTTCGTTTTATTCCAACTTTTTGGGAGATTGAATGGGGAAATAATCATTCTATCTCAAAGAATAAACTGTTATTCATTTTTGCATAGGAAGTTCTTATTGGAACACCTAATTTTCAATTAGCTTTAATGAAGTTTAATTTTGGTCCGCCTCACCGCAAGGCTATATTCTCTTTATTTTATTACGCACAAATTGCGCAATTGTTAACCTTAAGACCGTTTATCAACCAATCAACATCATTTCCGTTAAACTGTTTTCGAAGAGAATTCTTGATCTGGTTTTCATCAGAAGAAACTGAATCAGGTTGAACCTTTAGTCAAAGAAACTAACTACCTACCTATCTAGCTGAAATTCGAGTCGCAAGGGCATTCAACGAGATGAACCCGATAAAACGGAACTGTAATAAGCTTGTTCGGGATTTTGACCCAATTAGTCACTCGGGTAGATGTACCCGATCTCCCAATTAAACACGAGAAAAATTCATCCTTTATTTTATATGAATGGGAGGAGATTTTAGTAAGAGAGTTCATATTTCAGGTTATTTTTCATATTCCTAAGGGTCCAATCTTCGGAAGCCCTTATGCTTATCATCCCACATCTGCCGTAGCATCTACTATACTTTGACCTAGAAAAGTAAAGCCTCTGGTCTCCACTTTTTTTTTCTCCTTTCTTTTATCTCGTAATTACAATCACTTGATTATTTTCTCTTATCGAGATGACTCACAATAGGAGACAAAGAAAAAGCGCGAAGGCTCCTTTATTGTTTTGACAAAGTTAATATCCGTTACTTTTTCTTCTATGTTGTTCCACCATGACTAAATAATAAAACCTTAGCATTACTAATCAAGAGAAATTAGAAACAATAGAATAATATTAATAGTTTATAATACTTTTCTAAATTGCAAGTCACATACACACCTTTGTAGTTGTACATAACTACAGTATAAATACAGCAGTGAATCACTTAATAATCTGATTCACGCTATTAGCCCCGATACACTCTATATTGTTTGTTTTCTATGGATCTTTAGAATTTTATAATTATGTCGACGGTAGACCCTTTATATTCTGAGAGAGTTCCATCTTCTAGTGCAAGCGGAGGTGCCAATACCCGTCTTTCAATAGACGATACTATTGGAACTATCTTGCCCTCATATTCAATGTTCACAAGAACTATTGGAATGAACGCAACTGTTCCAGAAACTGAAGAAGATAATGATATTACCCCACCAAATTATACCACAACGACATTAGCAGCCTCAGTAACTCCTGATCAAGCTTCTTCAATATCATCAAACAATTCCCAAATACAACTTTCCCTTTCTGGTTCATTGTCAACTAGAAATACCAATGAGGATTTTGATATTGAGAATTCTCCGTTCATTATTGCTGATGAAAATACCGGTACTTGGCAAGAAACAATTTTAGATAATGTACATAGATTACCAAATTTGACGTTTGAGTCACATAAGATTAGTGATGCTGTTAAGATCGAAATTCATTTCACAAAAGATATATGTCAAATTGGAGAAGTTCCTGAACTTGTGGATCCATCTATATTCGAATACAAACAAGGAGATTTTTTGAATGGTTACATTCTAATTAAGAATACTTCCGAAAGACCAATCCCATTTGAAATGTTTTATTTATTATTCGAAGGAAATTTTATGATTGCAAATAAAATTGACCGCAAATCAAAAGTTCCAGTTAAGATTCGAAAATTCTTAGAGATGTTCGATTTTTCAGGTAGTTGGAATGAAGCTCATATTAATCGTTTGGTCACAGATGTCGGGAACCCTTACGAATGCCCTGATATTTTCGATCCAGTTGACGGAAGCTATTTGTCATTTGGTGCCAAGAAGATAATAATGCCAAATAAGAGATATAAAAGATTCTTCACTTTTAGAATTCCATCTAATTTATTAGATTCCGAATGTAATGAACATAATTTATCTAAACATACAGAATTACCTCCAACTATGGGTCTTTCAAGATGGGAAATTGCTCATTTCCCAGAAAGAGAATTGCAAAAGGTAAAGGATTTTTCAATTCTTGATACTTCTATAAGTTATGGTGTTATGGCTAGATTTATTGGTCGTAAATCTACATGGGAAGTTGATTTTGGCAAAATTAATACTAGGCATCATTCTAGTGACAAGCGGTTAATCAATTCGAAAGGGGATGAATATATCATTTTAAAGGAATTGACCAATTATATTCGTGTAGTACAAAGAACAACTACCCCAACTGATAATGAAAGATTGATGAAATTGACTGAGAATAAGTTGATGTATAATAATTTATTAACTCGTATTAAAGAAAAGATTAATTTTGGCAATAAATTAATCGAGTCAATCGAATCAAACAATCTAGACACTACGGTGGGATTAGGTGAGCAACTATCAAGCGTTGAGTTAGAATTAGCCAAATTAAAACAATCTTATAAACCCGGAGCTAGAGATATAAAATTCGGACTCCACAAAATCCAAGAATTATATGAAGTACTTCAACCATTAACCAAGAGATCTTTGACTGGTAGTACAAAAGATATAGGCATGGTACGAGTTTCAACACCAAAGCAAGAATATTGTCTAAGTTATATTCCCCCAAAAAGATTTAGAGAATTTCCCATTGATTCATTATTACCAAGTTGGAAAAAGTCAATACCAATAGAGATACAAGTCACTCCATGTTCACAAATTCATCCAGGTTCTTTTGCTTCTATAAAAACCCCACCTCAAATTAAGAATATCGCAGTTGAAATGGAAGTACTAACAATCAGGTCACCTAAATACCCAATTCCAATTGAGTTCAATCATGATTTGATCTACAATAAGGAACAAAAGAACAACAAGTTTTGCACCGATGAAGATAGTTTTTCTAATAATATTATTAAACCATTTAAGCAATATTCTACGGAATTGTATAACGTTGCTAAGAAATTAGGTCATGAAAATTTCAAATTGGAAAAACAGTTGATTGAGGACATAAAGGCTATTTGTCAGTTAGAAGAAAAGGTGATTAAGCTTGAGGTACAAGATATGGCCATCAATAACCAACCATTCTCTTCCAAATCGATTCAATGGGAGTTGGATTTACATGGCGGATTCAAAAGTACATTTAATGTTGATGTTAATTTGGAATCATTGGTATTGAAAGGTTTTAAAACTAGGGCCGAACTTAAATCATACGATAGGTTCAATTTGGTGCCTGATTTCCAAAGCTGTTTTATGAGTAGACTATATCATATTAAAGTCGCAATATTGTTAAGCAATAATGAAGTTATTAGAATTAAAGTTCCTGTAAGAATCCAGAAGATTATGGATTAGAATATTTTATTTATCTTATGCAGTAATTAACTTATACATATTAGAACATAATACATACAGTTATTTTATTTTATTTGGAGAATTTATTGGAGGAAAGAACCGAGTAAAGCCATTAAAACAGACAAATGCGGTCATAAGAAACAAGGTCAATTCATAGTAGTTCTTGTTCACAGTTACTAAGTCTGTAAATAACACTTTTGATGCACTTTTTTTCTGATTTCATCAATAGATTTTAGACCAGAAAGTAAGGCGGTGGTCAAATGTGGCCCTCAAGAGAATAGTTCAACAGGTACTGTTATGCTCGACACAAAATCGTTTTTGTGTCCAACGAGGTGTATTGTTCCAAAGAGGTGGAAAACCGTTCGTTCTCAATTGGGAAGGATTTAGCCTTCTGTCCGTTTCTAACCTAAATTTATACGTCTTCAATTGCCTCTTAAACGGCTGAACTGTGGGGAAGAATGGTGACTTTTGTACAATATGGTTTCTACTAAAAGTTAGCATTGCAGTTTAAAAGATCGAAAGCCCGGGATTGCCCCAACGGACTTAAGAGCGCAAGTTGTTAAAAGAAGCACCAAAGATAGGAACCTTCAGTGATGATTCAGCACAATATAGAACACTTGATTGAAATAATAAGAACAAGAATTCGATGTAACTGTTAACTACGTTACAATACTCTTTAGCTTGGGATTAAATGGTTATTTGGTTGCAGGCGTTTTGATCAAATTTTGCAGCAATTTATTTTTTTCTTGTATTGCCGTTCATGAATGCGTCTAAAAAACCACAATTGAAGCGTAATCCCGAAGTGGTGAAAAATTCCTCTTGTTGAATAGTTTCATATAAAAGGAATACACCCTTCTAAGAGTAAGGTGATTTTTTCATGTAGTTACTCTCTAATTTAATTTAGAAAAAAGGTAGTTCCAAATGACAAGTAGTGGATCAGAAATAAGTCGCAAATCGTCCCTTGATTTTGTAAGAGCTCATAATCGTGTGGAATTTAGTGGGGAAAATAATGAATATATCATTTTAAATGGTCAAAAAATTCGTCGTCATGTTTTGGTCTGGCCACAACCTAAATTCGAATATGGAAATGCAGCAGCTATTGGTGTAGCAGCATATGGTTTAAGTGCTTTTGTCCTTGGGCTTTATCTAGTTGAAGCAGGAGGAATTAAGATTCCAAGTATAATTTTGTCACTTTGTTTCAGTTATGCTGGTATTGTTCAGTTTTTGGCGGGTGTTTGGGAGATGATAAATGGAGATACATTCACATCCACTGTTTTTATCAGTTTTGGAAGTTATTGGCTTTCGTATGCTGCAATATTTTTCCCAGCATTTGGTATTGCTGAAGCTTATGACGGAGAACCAGAACAATTTGCAAATGCAATAGCATTCTTTATGCTTGGTTGGGGGGTATTCACTTTTTTTTTGACATTAACCGTAGTTAAAGGTACTTGGCCATTACTTGCATTATTTGTAACCTTAGATATTGCATTTTTTCTTCTTGCTGCTAACTCTATTACGGGAAGTCAAGCTTGCAAAATAGTTAGTGGAATCATGGCAATCATTAGTGCATGTTGCGCTTGGTATACCATGTTGTTCTACATGTTTAACGAAAAGAATACTTATTTGAAAGTTCCCGCACTTGCACTTCCTGTCTATTAGAACGGAGCAGTTATGATTTAAATTGATAAGGATCATTAAATATATGCATAAAGTTAAAGCAGAAAAAAGCTCTTGAAGCATCCCGTACGTAAATGTATCCAGGAAAGAGCTTCTCTTTCAAATTTAGATAGGTTCTCGATTTCCAACTTTGGAGACTTCATTTTTCAATGATTATTCAAACCCCGTTGCTTATTTGTATTCGATTATCAGAGAGTTGCGAAGATAAAGAAATGGAATTAACTAACAAACTAGACGAACTTCAGTTGAACGGGAGTTGTCTTCAAGTGCTTACCTTTTTTGCCAAGCTTGACCATATATTTTCAAAACCAGAGGTGAAGTCAGATTTTGAAGTAACAGGCCCAAATAAGAATAGTTCCACGGATTACAAGAAGTATTTCGTGATTGAAACATTTTGAATTCAGTCACTTCAAAATGGTTATAATATGCGAACATTTACAGTAACTCCCGTAAAGCCTTAACTTTCTGGAAAATGAAAATAAATGTGGGGTAAATGGTTAGGCAGCAACAAGACACAGAAGGGACTCATCTGGATTTACTTTTTTTAACGAAGAATCTCCTTTGTTTATCAATACAGCTGTGTCATTCAGGCAAATTTTCGAAGTGTGTTGACAAATCGTAAATTGATTCTAGATGATTTGATGATGAAATTTGATTTGGCGGAGTTTTGCGGGTGGCAGTTCCAAAGAAAAAAATTCTTGTATTTCACACGGCTGAGACTATGAAGATTTTTAATTGTATTAAGTGTTGTTATAAACAAGATATAGCCAAAGAGTTTACTTTATTTGTCCAATTTACAATAACACTTCTCGACTTGAAACAATCTAGACTCGTTGACAAAGTGATATTGAGCAATCAGTGACAATTAAAAAAAATTAAGTAGACTCAGCACTCCCCGCTGAGCGCGCAATTTTTATTTTATTTTTGCACCCAACTTTCCTTATTGTTTGGGATTTCAGATGACTTTTTCAAATACGGAACAAGGGGAACAAAGAGCGAAGCCAAAAACAAACGTATATATAAATGAAAGAAAATGTTCCCTGAGCCATATTATCACCCTTTTCAGCAAACAAACTATTAACAATGAAAGGTTTTGGTTTCGAATACGTCGATTATCCTCCCTGCAAGAATAACGCAAATTATGGCTCTGCAGCCTACACAGGTTACAACCCATGCGGTCCACATGATAACCTGGGAACTGACAAATGCCCCCTTGCCCGTCAAAACGAACTTCAAGGTATGGTTACACACCCTGATTATCAAGGATTTGGTTTAACTGTAAGGGAAGGCGCTGTCCCAGGAACGATTGAAGGTAGCGATTTCCATTGTGGTGAAAAATGCAACGTCAATCTGAAGGGAAGAAGTATGTCACAATGTACTGACTCCAGTTTAGCTTATGAATTGGGATTAGGAGCTGGTGGAAGTGGTACGAGACGGAAGAGTGTGCTTTATGCCCCTTCTGGTGAAGGTGAGCCAATTTTGGATATTTAATGAGTTGTATAGGGGGACCAATTACATCGGCTGCTTTCTATTAGGGTAAGGGATAATACATAAATAATTAATGAAGAAAGGGAATACTGTGAAGGGCGTGGGGCACAGAGACCATTCGATCAATTCTGGAAAATTTTTACCTTTAGATATTTCAAATTTCTCTTTGCTTACTGAGCAATTAGATACTTTCTAATTCACATTATGTGTCGGAACGTTTACCATAGTGAATAAATATGCAAAATCTAAGAATTTTCATACTCCGTAAACTCGCAATTAAATTTACTCTCGTTAATTTTTGTTTTTTCAAACCCCATATATTGAATTGCTCACAAGCAAATCGTTAGTGCAACACATTTGCTAATATGAGCAAAACATCTTTTTCTGTAGCAACCATTGCAAATCATTCAATCATCCTTAAGGACATATATAGCCATAGTTATATGGAATTAGTACGGAACTAGGTCAGAGCCGCTTAATTGCCTAATTTACACCAATATATCAGAAATTCATATCACCAGAATGGCATCAACAAAGCCCTTGTCTGAGCAAGAGGTCGATGGTAAATCGGCCGATGATCTATTGCACGAAACCAGAGATCAGAAGATCTCAAGATATAACAAACAACTCTTCAATGCGGCAATATCAGGAATGCTCAGGGGTTCATTATTTGCCCTTGTACTGGGATATATCCTATCATACAAATACAATCATCCTCCTTATACTCGGTTCTTCAAACCTAGTCGAATAGTATTTTGGTTTGTTGGTTGGAATGTCGTCGGATTGACATGGAGTACTGACGTGGCAAAAGTTAACATCTCGAGACAGGCAGCATTGGAAAATGAAATTAAGAGGAACCTACTTATGGAAAAGGAATTGGCTATGTTGAATTCACCTGTAAATGGTCTGAAATAAACCATCGCTTATAGAGAATACTGGTTCCAAGTTGAAGAGTACAGTTATCATAATTAATGGTTTTATAGGAATTAAAATACTAATATACATTCGAGTTTAAATGCAGATGTTAATTATTCAAGAATACTCTATGACAATAATGTAGTAATAAATAAAGAAAGAAAGAAAGAAAGAAACGTTGGAATCATAAAAGTTAATCTACAGACAGCCTTATTTCTTGATAGCATCAAAATTGTACATCTTTTTATTGTTCTTTCCGTCTGCAACGTAAGGATGTTCTTGGTTGTATTTAAAACATTCCAAAATACAAAGCTTAACGTTATCAACACTGGTTTGTGATAATTGGAAATGACAAGCAACCCTTCCACCCATTAATCTAATATTATACTTTTCTTTAGCCAACTTGATTAACAATTTATCATCCATCTTGTTTGCTTTAAGATCAATAAAAACGAAATTAGTATCGACTGGGGATTCTAATTTAATACCATTTTGTTTACAAAAGTCACCAATTTGTTTAGCAAATTCATGAGATTTCTTTAGTTTAGAGAAATTGTGCTCAATTGCATGTATGGCCATGGAAGCCATTATACCAGCCTGCCTTATACCGCCACCATTTTGTTTCTTAAAATGATTAGCCTTTTTGATCAAATTTGGTTCACCAACCAAGATGGAACCCATAGGAGCCCCCAAAGATTTTGATAAACACAAGGAAACGGAATCAAAGTATGAGCAATATTCTTTTATACTAATACCGGTTGCAATACTTGCATTCCATAATCTAGCACCATCTAAATGTAATTTAATGTCATTTTCTCTACAGAATCTGCTAATCTTGGCAATTTCTTCTATTGGCATAATGATCCCATGTAAAGTGTTTTCCAAACTGATAACTTTAGTAGGAGCTGCATGAATATCTCCATCATCCCAAGTTATATTATTAACAACATCTTCAAAAGTTAAATAATCCCCATTTGAAGGTATG
Source organism: Hemisphaericaspora nanyangensis (assembly GCA_030557635.1). Lineage (NCBI taxonomy): Eukaryota > Fungi > Ascomycota > Pichiomycetes > Serinales > Debaryomycetaceae > Hemisphaericaspora > Hemisphaericaspora nanyangensis. Next base: position 165,820 of record JAKTPO010000007.1, on the reverse strand, counting down.
ACAGGATGGATCATTGCTTGTGATAAGGTAGCTAACCCACCAGCTTCATGTAAAAAGACATGAGCACGATGGTCACATAAGATACTATAAGGTGGTTGGTAAAGATTAGCACGAAGACCAATTTGGTTGGATAATGTACCACTTACACAAAACAATGCTGCTGGTTTCCCAGTAAGCTCACACATCTTCTCTTCAAGCTGTAAAGTTACTTCATCTTCTTGATAGACGGAATCACCATATGTAGCATTAGCGAACCCTTCTTGGATCATAGCTTGTGTTGGCACCGTGAAGGTATCACTTCTGAATTCATTATGAGTGGTTGGAAATTGTTCTTCTTGATCAGTGGTCATAATGTTAGATTATGTTACTAACAGATAAAATATATAAACGTTATAAGTTTATATCTAAGATAAGTTAATGATAAAAAGAAGAGACAAGAAAAAGATTTTATATATAAATTGTAAAATACTATACCTCCGATGTGATCCGAGTAAATATTTATCCTCGAGGTTATGACTAACGTAAATGGCTTACTAAATTTAAACTCTCCTCATCGTAAAAACTTTGTAGGGCAACAAAAATCGGAAAGCCTGTTAGAGTGCCCCAAAATAAAAATTGTATATTTGCCGCAACATACCATAAATTTGGCAGGACATCCCCAACGCATGAAGGGAAAATTGCCGCAAAAGAAATAAAGAAATTCCGATGATTTTATCCGAAGCCAGACAAAGAAATTTTTTTTTTATTTTTTTGACACCCTTCAGAAAAACTGAATCCGACAGTTAACATAATATTGTTATTATACGTTGCCTCACGCAACGCCTCACAGAAAAGAACAGACACAAATGACAGATTTATTTACATATCGGCCAAATTCTATCTCTCTATAAATATAATAATGTTGCTTAACTCCAGAATGCTCTCCCCCACATATTCAATTTATAAATCAATTATGACTCTGGTTTGCGAAGGAGTCTCTATCTTATCTGTCTAAGATTTACTGATAGGTTTCATATCTCGGGTTCTAGACACTCTCTCAATATAGAGAGAGCTTTACGATGGAGAAAATCTACGGCATTTTCCAAATTTACGTCAGTTGATATGTGTCTATTTACAAAAATAACACCGCCCTCCTCTCTTTTTTATTTGTTTACTTCCTCACGTCATATATAAAAGTTAGTTTTCCTATACGAGAGTTGATATTCATTGTCATTGATTTTTTTACTCTGACTTCAAAACGGTTTTCCTTTGTAGCGAACGATTGTTCAGCATCCCCTCCAATTTTCAACTCCTTTTCCTTTGTGTGCCCTCCCCCAATTTTTTTTTCTCAACGGGAACTGCAATCCGTCACATCCTTCAATAACCGAAAAAAAAACTAGAGGGTATTAAGATTATTCAGCTAACAAAAACTAAGCCTAATACAATTTATTCTTCTTGTCTTCATCATTGCTGGACAACACTGGACCAAAGAAACTGCTATTGTTACCGGTGTTAGCTCCACCTAATTGTATAGATGGTTTGCCAAATGGTTGAAATTCAGATGGTGCCCCAGCCCCAGTCGATGCTGGCGTCACATTAACATTGGAAACCTTTGGTGCTGGGGTAGTCAATATATCATTTCTCCAGAGTTGAGAACCACTAGAAACAGTTCTATTATGTCCTGCAGCACTTGTGCCAACAGATTCGTCTGTCCATATGTTAGATGATGCGGATGGAGTCATTAAGAAGGAATTTTGTGCATTATTTGCACTTCCTAATAAATCAGTATATCCACCATTATTGGTGGCTGTAGTTCCTCCAGTTGTTTTCCACAATTCACCACTAAGGGCAGCATGAGCTAATTTTGGTGAGTTGTATTGATAAAGCAATGAATTATAATCTCCATAAGATAACAAGTTCTTAGTAGTAGCTTCATGATTGGGCATTGGTGAAGAAATGCTAGCAGTGTAAATTTGATCATCATATGGGAAACCTTGTAATGTAGCGCTTCCATAGGGACTACCAGTTTCAAATGGTGGATTTGGAGGTGCAGCGTTAAATAGGTTCGTATCAAAAGTTGTCTTTGCCAAATCAAGAGCATGTGCTTGGGCATTGATTTGATCTAAACTAATATATGGATGTTGTGGTGGTTGATACTGGGTTGGCATATATTCTGGCGCTAAAACAGTCGGTTGTTGAGCAGCAGTTTGTGGTGGCACTACTGTTTGAGGATTTTGAAACAATGGAGAGGTTTGTTGCTGGGTTGGAATTTGTGGTTGCAAAACATTCATATCATTTTCATTACCATATACTTGATTGTAGTGGTTGTAGAAATAGTTCCTATGGTTGTTTTCATCAAATGAAGAAACGCTTGGACTGAAGTTTCTCCTGTATTTAGGAGGTTTAGGTAATGCATTGCTATATCCACCAAATTCAATAGATGCTAAATAATCATTCATTTTGACAGGTTGGTAACTTGGATCCTTGTTGTGTTTCATCATTTCCAATGATTGGTGAATAGCCACAAATTGTTGAACTTCTTTCTTAAAAGAATCGCGCCATTTGGTTTCAAATTCTTGATAGTTGCTAATTTCATTCATAATTTCGTCTTGCCAACTTGGCATAATTTGAAAAATTTTAACAAGCGCTTCAAATGCTGGTTTAGCAATGGAACCGTCTTTGTTGAATATAGATACAGGGGTACTTGTTGATGGGGAATTTGACGCTGCTGAAGAATTGGGAGGTGTAGGGGCAGGACTAGGAGAAGATGTGTCGCTTGCTGGTGGTGAAGCAGAACTGGTTTGATTAAAAACTTCAATTAATGGCTTTATTTGATTCAATAAAGCAATCAACTCTTTTCTTTCTGCTAATAAAGATCGCATATTCTCTTCAACTGATTCATTATCTATCTTAATCTTTTCGATCGATTTGCTGATTTGAGCTACTTTTTCATTAATTTTCGATACTTCTTGAGATTCATTACTTAACGCTTGTGTGTTCCTCTCTTGTAATTTCTTAATCTTGGATTCATTTTCTTGAAATTTAGTATTGAATAAACTAATGGAGTTCTTCAACAAATTTACTTGATTTATTAACTTCGATTTCTGGAAAACTAGAACATCCTTTGTTCTTTCTAAAGATTTGACATCATTATCCTTCTTCGCCTTATTATCAGTTTCTTCTTCAAACTCACTTTTGTAAAAATTTAATTCTTGTTGCAAAGCTTCTTGGTCATTTGCCAGATTATTTTGAAATTGTTTATACTCCAAATTAACCCTTACCAAATCATTTTGAAATTTCACCAAATACTCATTCAATAAATCTGCCAGATCAATACTTTTAATTTGGTCGATAGTAATACTTTCCAAACCATCATCATCGCCAACAACACCGCTACCTGAAACACCTATATCCAACGCCTTTTCTTCGACGACATCTTCTAACTTATCCTCGTCTATAAATCCAATATCATCGACTATCTCAACATAAACACTTTTAGATTGAGATCTGAAGCTAGTTATTGAATTGATGGCAATCACATAAATCTCAAATATTCCCTTCTCCAAATTGTTTAATTTACAGGATGTACAAGTCAAAGTGGCAACTTCAGTATCATTCACAACCACGACATAATATAAGTTCTCGTCATTCTTAACTTCAATATCCCAATGTATCACCGCTGAAGTAGAATCAATGGAATCGATGCAAATCTGTGGTGGATGCGGAATCTCTATATTAAGGTCCTCAATGAGTCTCTCTACCGGAGCAGAGAGAATCAAGTAGAAACGATAGAATAGCCACACCAATGATGGCACTAACGTAATTAGTGTCTCTATCATTGAAAACACTACGGGTGTATGAATCAGTAACGTTATAATAGCTTTTAATGATGTTAACGCAAAAAAAAAAATTGCTGGAGAGGATGAAATTTATTTGAATGCAAATTGAAGCGAAGCAAAAAAAAACAAAAAAACAAAATTATCGCGGAACAAGACAATTACAGTCACGTGAGTCTAATAATGATTCTACTACAATTATTAAGTGTATGCACCTATTGTTCTATGCGAGCAACAAGGATGACTCATTGTCCAATGGTTGGGGTTCTGGATGCTTTTGATTATAAATGTAATATCCACTGCTCACTAGCAAGATCATGTTGAAGTTCCCCAATAAAAAAAAAGGTCCAAGAATCCAATAATCACTCAATGATCCTCCGAATAAGGTCAAAATCATAATTCCAACGCCTCCACAGAAGCTATATATACCGCTTAATGACCCCATAATTTCATGCACATTCGAAATACCACTTAAAATGCTCATACTACTGATGATTAATCCAATTTGTGATAATCCGATGATACTTACAGATACAAAACATGTGACTGTTTTGGGATTGTATGAGTGGTAGCTATCATTCAAAAGACTAAGCACAAAATTTCCCAGGACCCCAACAATTGATGAGATTAGCAAGGTAACATATTTCCCAATCTTAGGGGAATCAATGAGTATTCCCCATAAAGGCGCAGATACGAGTGCAACAGTTTGAGCAACTCCTGTTAATATAGCAGAGAACACATATCCTTCATAGCAAGTTAATTTTCCATCCCAAGTGGCATTGGAGTCACATCTCCCGACGTTGTAATACCATTCATATACAATTAACGGTATAAATATAGATGTTGCAACCGTAGTGGAACGAGCAACAAATGCTCCAAGACATGCCAATTGGACTTGTTCATTTGATTTAAAAAATCGTAATCCCCGCTTTAGTAATTGAAAATATCCTTCTCTTCTGATTTCAGAAGCCGACTTTGGGACTTTGTAGAGACATTCCAATAGGAAAATGGATGATAATATTGCGAATAAAGCAACTAGTAAATATGAGTATTTCAATCCAGATTTCATGTCCAAGGAAGGGAAACGGTCGGTTAATTTAACAGGGAGTGGTACCAAAGTTGACACCGAAAATATTGCACCGAGCCCAGTGCTAACTCCCATAAATGCAGCGAATCTTCCATTTCTCTTATCATCTGTAGAGTCCAATCGTGGTGACTGATGGATAACTGATTTCGATATAAGTTTTCTGAACGTAAAATCTGAATAACTCAATTCATTCAATAAAACTGTAACCATACTCATACAAGCAGTTACTCCAACAGCGAAACCAGATCGAAATATAAACAAGTCAGGTACCAAGTGACGACTCAACATTCCATAACCAAATAATGACAATGCAATAACCAAAAAACTATAACTTTGAATAGTTCTAGATCCATTCAATCCCCAACTATTGAGTTTATCGTTTAATGCTCCAAGCAACGGAGCAGAAATCATGGCTGTCAATTCATCAATAAAACCCAACATTCCAATTAGACCTCCTATCTTTCTGCCATGACCAGGCTGTATACCTATCACTTCTTTAATGAAAAATGGCTGGGTTGACGATAGAAACACAATAATGGCGATACATGCAAAGCCAGCATAATTGAATGCACAATAATTCAATGCAGAATAGTTTGAAAACTTATACATAGGTGACATGATCCATATGCAAGAGTATATTGCTCCAACTTATTGGACAGTGTGCTATAACTTTATTTTGCACTTTGAATATTGTTGATGTTGAAACTTGCACTTTGAGCTGATTCTGGGGTCAGCCAAAAGAAAAACGAGCACACGAGTGTTGGAAGAGATGCGACATTCGGAATTGAAAGTACTTCAAACCATCGTGACTGATTATGACTCGCACAACGTAGCTAAAGTATAAATCATTTAAAAGTGTTTGGATATAGGAAACTTGGTATAAATACATCCCCCGGAGTCCCATAATTCATATTTTTTTGTCATTAAAAGCATCGCTATTGTATTCTAATAATTTCACTTCTCTTTACTAAAACAATTGCTAAGAGAACAAGATAAATATTGTAGTGATACCTCAATCAAAAAGGGAAATATCAAGGTTCCTCGACAATGTTTGGGTTGCTGATTGTGTATAGAATTATTGGTCCATTTGGCAAGTTTGGTAACCTCGCTTGCTTTTTTGGATATATTAACTGAAATATAGAAGCAAAGAGAAGAAACGCAGAAGAGTTTTTTCGCAGTAATTCTGTAGGAAAGCAAGCGAAATGGTTTACCAAAATGGTAGACCATACTGCCAAGTTAAAAACCGAGAGAGAGAAAATCAGAAGTACATATATGAGTTATCCGAACATTCCGTTTCTTTATAAACCAAAGAATTAGACGACCCTATTAATCATTAAAGACTTGAAAATGCGACCCGTTTTTATTGTTATGCTCGCTACCATTTACCTTTCTTAAAATGAGAGGATAAACCGAGGAAATTAACTTCGCATAACGAATTTTAGATAACAAAGTAGAACAACTTATAGGTGGTGATGAAAAAGGCCAAACAAAGGAATCAAGGATAGATCAACTTGTAAATTGGTAGTGCAACAAAGGAAAATGCGCATACTACCTTATTAGTCAACTTGCATACAATTGAACCTAATCGGAAGATAAGGCTTACACCGAATGTACTATCTCAATATTAGTCTAATTAATTTGTGGGGTAACCTTGTCTGGTCTCTCCTATAACTTATAAGGCAGGTATTCGCGCATGATTACCTATTGTTTCATACTTGAGATCGTACGGCGTTCTCAATACGGAAAGCGATTTCGGTTTCCACCAGATTTTACAAAATCATATACTTGGTAGGTTGATTTACCATACTGATGTCCAGTAAAGCTTTAGGACTAGTTGGAAATTAACACCATCAGTAACATATGTTTAGATTGTGTACGGGGTCCTTTATTCTCCCTGTAATTCAAGGAAATCGAGCTCCACTACCAAGAAAGAAAACGATGTGACTAGTGCATTCAAAGTTCGGAACCATGCATAGAAAATATTCTGAGTCAAAGATCTCTTTTTGCAGTTCATTGTTCATGGTGGGAAATTCGTTGCAAGTATACCGTTGGTACAAACCCCAAACTCCGTTGGAGATGCATTATCCTATTCTCTGTCATTAATAAATCTAGTAGATTATAAATACCTAAGATATCCTCAATTATCAAATATTTGTTATTGTTTCAGGATTCTTCTCTATCAACTCCTCAAACAAACATGCTGCAAAAAGAGGAAACTGCTATTATAACAACTCAAGACTTTTCAGAGGAAGGGTCTTACAATGATTCCAAACCACTTGAAAAACAAAAGGAATTAACCGGATTTGCAAAATTCCGTGATGGTTTCAGAAGAGCAAACATCGAAGATTATGGAATCGATCCAAACATGTCCAAAGCAGAGAAAATCGCAACCTTGACCGCAAATTCCCCGTTATCTCGTTCGCTTAAAAATAGACACTTGCAAATGATCGCGATTGGTGGCTCAATTGGTACTGGTTTATTCGTTGGTTCGGGAAGCGGTTTGTCCACTGGTGGGCCAGCCGGTTTATTGATAGCATACATTTCTATAGGAACTATGATCTATTGTACTATCCAATCATTAGGTGAATTGGCAGTTGCTTTCCCAGTTTCAGGTGCTTTTAATACTTATAATACTAGATTTATTGACCCCTCTTGGGGGTTTGCTATGGCGTGGAATTATGCCTTGCAATGGTTGATTACTTTACCTTTAGAATTGGTCGCTGCTTCATTGACTATTAAATATTGGGATCCAAATACCAGTTCAGCTGCATATGTAGCCTGTTTCTACATTTTAATTGTTATAATAAACCTCTTTGGTGTTAGAGGTTATGGTGAAGCTGAATTTGTTTTCTCCTCCGTCAAAGTATTGGCTGTTATTATGTTTACTATTTTAGGTATAGTTCTCATCGCTGGTGGTGGACCTGAAGGTGGTTACTTAGGTGGAAAGTATTGGCATATCGATGGAGCACCCCTCCCAAATGGTGCAAAAGGGGTAGTTACTGTCTTTGTTGGCGCAGCATTTGCTTTCAATGGTACCGAATTATGTGGTTTGGCTGCTGCTGAGTCAGCAAACCCTAGTAAATCATTACCAAAAGCATGCAAGCAAGTCTTTTGGAGAATAACTTTGTTCTACGTCATATCTTTAACCTTGGTTGGAATGTTGGTCCCATATAACAATGAAAGATTACTTGGTGCTTCTTCCGTTGACGCTACCGCTTCTCCATTCGTCATTGCTATTCAAAATGGGGGTATTAACGGGTTACCTTCCGTTATGAATGTTGTTATTATGATTTCTGTTTTGTCAGTCGGTAACTCATCCGTCTTTGCATCTTCGCGTACCTTAGCCGCTTTAGCAGCTGCCAATCAAGCTCCAAAGATCGTAGGTTATATTGACAAGAGGGGTCGTCCAATTGTAGGAATAATAATTCAATTACTGGTTGGGTTATTGTGTTTCCTTGCCTCTTCTGATAAACAAGACCAAGTTTTTAGTTGGTTATTGGCATTGTCTGGTTTGTCTTCTATTTTCACTTGGGGATCTATTAATGTCTGTTTGATCCGTTTTAGACGTGCATTGATTGTCCAAGGTCGTGATACTAATGAATTAAGATTTACTGCTCAGTCAGGAATTATTGGCGCATACTGGGGTGTTATATTGAACATTATTATTCTTGCCCTTCAATTTTGGATTGCTGTCTTCCCATTAAAAGGAAAACCAAGTGTAGAGGTTTTCTTGAATAATTTCCTTACTGTTCCGGTTGTAATTACTTTCTATCTTGGCCATAAGATATACACCCACAACTGGAAATTGTATATTAGAGCCATTGACATGGATGTTGATACGGGAAGAAGAGACAAAGATCTTGATTTGGTCAAGCAAGAAGTTCTTGAAGAAAAAGAGCGTATAAGGTCTTTACCAATTTATAAGAGAATTTACCGTTTCTGGTGTTGATAGGGATGTATGATGTTCTTTTAGTATATTCAGTTGATTGACTCAACTGCTCTGATGTATATGTTAAATGTAATGGAAGGTTGTACTTAAGTTCATGAGGATTCTTGAGATTTGAACTAATTTTCCATTTTTTGTTATGATTGGCGAAGACTTTGCTTTATTCTAGCCTGTCGACGCATAAGACTAGTTGTAATTTCGAAATGCCCTTAATAACCCACTCGGACTATAAGAGATAAGAAAAAAAAAAATCAAACCGCAACAACCGAGAGTAAAATCAGGATACCATTAAGAACATTTCCCCACCATTCCATAAAGAATTGGTTCAGAATGGGGGTTGAACTTACAAAGCCATTTTCATTTACTTAATGAGACATTTGTAATATTTTCATACATGTTTGTACTTTTATCACCTACAAACTACAAACGATCAAGTTCTCTGCAAATTTATTAATGCAAATTCTTGTATGTCAAATTATTATCTATAGAGTGTAATCTTCTTTACACCACTTGTCTCTGACTGTTTTTCCATATTTATAGAATGTAAATGGGATTAATACCATTACCAAAGACAAAAATGCTAATAACCAACTAGCCCATTGTAAACCCAATCTTTTATACATTTGTGTGATAAACAATGGGAATGCAGCACCACCTGCGCTTCTCAAGAAAACTTTTGTTGCCAAAGCCGAAGCAGCATACTTTGCATATGTATCGATAATATAGTTATTCAATGAGTAATAAATTAAAACCATTCCGTACCCAAATGCAATTCCAGAAGATGCAGGACCAACCCAAATGATGTGTTTAAAAGATGTAGCTCCAAGAATAAATAATGCAATACATGGGAAGGGTGAACCAATCATTGCTCCCCATAATCTATCCTCGGGTTGTGGTTTTCTTCTTTTGCATAATTTCTGATACTCTAACTCTAATACCGGAGTTGTGGTCAATCCTAATCCTGCTCCAATAATGATGGGGATAAACATAAGACCGATCTTGTCATCTTGATATCCATATAAAGTATTGAAAATATATGGATAAGCGAAGAAAAACGCATATAATAAAGCATAAATTAAAGCAACAAATGCACAAACCAACACAAGCACTGGTTCAGTAACGACAAACTTCAAAGGTCTAATAAGACAGTCATTTGCCAATTCTTTGAAAGATAATGGTGTTGCTTCTTGTTCAGTCATGATTTTATTGTTACCAGTGGCTTTTCTCAATTTTTGAGCTCTTCTTTTAAGAATCACAGGAGCATAAGTTTCAGGAATTAATGAAATAATAAGCCACATAACACCAGCAAAGGCCATATTTACCCAAATAATCATCTCGAATCTACCAGTACCAACGCTGATGAACCCATTAACAACCCCACCTAAAACTGGTCCAGAATAAGGTGCAAATGAGAAGAATGCAATAGCCAAGGCTCTTGTCTCATTATGAATATCAACAATACTAGCACCAACATTAGTTAATGCGGACGAGGAGAAGATACCACACAAGAAACGACAAACCAATAGAGCACCAATATTTGTGGCCAATGCACAGGGTATGTTAAATATCACGTATAAACCAAATGAAATGAAATACACTGGCCTTCTCCCAATCTGTTCAGAAAGTGGAGCCCAGATTAAAGGACCAAGACTAAATCCTAAAACCATTAATGATATGCTTAATGTTGAAACTTCAGTGGAAACTCCAAAAGCGGAATTTATAGTAGGTAATCCTCCAGCTAAACATGACGAACCATAAGCTGCACTGATCAGAAATAGCATAAGAAGAATAGTATAGAACCATTTTACTTTCATTGGCCAATTGTGTGGATTTTCCTTGTCATTGATCTTAAAAGTAACAAGCTCTAAATCTTCAAACTTCTCTTCTTCTTGATTGATTGATTTAACACGGCCAATGGTTTCTAAAGTCTTGACAGGAACTAAACCGGTTTCAGTTTCTAATGTATATTCTTCGGGAAAGATGGGATCTTCTACAGGAGGATGATTTATTTCTGGAATTGGTATAGAGGAACTTATACCTAATGCTTTCAAAGACTTTCTAGTTTCTGTTCTGGTAGGTTTGATGTAATAGTCTGTGGTTCTGAATGATTCTGTTGTATAAATGGAAGCATTATCTTCAGGTTCCAATGGAACTGGATCTTCATGTTTTGTAATTGAGGAATCTGTTTCGCTATTTGACATGTTTTTTGATGTTTTGAATTGAAGTTGCTACATTTCCACCAAAGCTATGAACGAGGAATTGCCATAGATTTATACCATTCTTAATCACTTGTTAAGTGTGACCTTTCGGGTATTTATCAGAATTAGTATTCTGGAAATGCTGCAAATGTAAATAATAAATATTCCGAGAAAATAAACTCAATTATATTTCTGCACGGAACTCTAGCCGGTTTCTGTTTAGCTATATCTGTTTACAAATTTTCATACCCTTCAGCAATTTTCGGATGATTGATTCAACTACTTATACATATGATATATCAGTATTTCCTTCTTGATTCAATCCAACTATCTTGAAGCTGAAGAAATGGATTAACTCAACTTGAAATGCGCAGAATGAAGCAATTGACTAGTTCCTAACTTATTGACGCTACTAGAACTAAGACTGTCTGTTAATCGAACTATAAGCAATATGCCACCTTGTTCAGAATGCTAATAATACTAAAAGCATGGGAGACAGTATGCCGCTAGATTATCCGACAGCCTTTCGTATGCAAAGCGGATGCAGCACAGAAAAAAATAAACTTCCACGGAAAAACACAAATATGTCAACATGAGAGATGCAATTCAGCCACACTATTCCGGAGGAGCTTGTTGGTAAACGTTTTATTTATTTCCGAAGAGAGAAAAGTACGTATCATAATAATACGCATTCAAGTAATCGCTAGCGAGCAAATAATATATATCTAAAAGATTATACGCAAAACGTAAACGGGAATTCTTTTTATTTTCTATCTCTATAAGTCCTGCATAATAGCATTAGCATGTAAACTATCAGCTTGGAAGGCTTTAGCACCTTTGGTTGGTGAATGGTGGGTATGCTTAACCAATTCTGTAATCACAGATAAATCCGAAGCAGAAATAGATTCCAAAAATGCACCAATTTCAATATTTTCGTGATTACCAGCCAAACCTTCGTACGGTTTCTTAGAGTGTAATTTGGAATTGATTGCTGGGGAGTTGGTATAGGCGTAAATGTTAACGTCGACGGCAGAGTGTCCATGTGTGGTCCAACCAATTTGAGCTCTGATAGATGTAATATTGTTTAAGACATAAAGTAGTTTACCTTGGTTGTTTGCATTTTGCAAAATTAAGTCCACTTCATCTGGGCCGTAATTATAAATACCCATAGTAGATTCTAAAACTTCTTTGGTGATAAATTCAGTAAATTTCTTGGTATCGTCTTTATTGTCGTATTGAGCAATCTTTCTAGCCAAAAACTCACCTGAATTGTGACAGTTTTCTAATACTTCTGGATACCACAAATAATCTGGATAGTCTTCGGTAACTTGTCTCGCAGTAACTAACCCACCAGTTTCGTGGTCACTGGTGGAGACGGCAATTGTATCGACATCAGTCTCATCAATAAACTTAACTACTTCTCTGAAGGCATCATCATAAGCCAAAACTTCTCTAACTTGGGCAGCTGGATCATTGTGGTGGCCAGCATGGTCAATTCTTGAACCTTCAATTAATAAAAAGAAACCTTTATCGGAATCTTCAGTGGCCTTCGATAATGCAGTTAAAGCAACTCTGACCTGTTCAGCTAATGAAGGATATTCTTCTGGATTACGGTCAATATCGTATGGAATATCAGTTTCTGCTAATAAACCTAACAATGGCAAAGTAACATTATGACCACCATCTAATTGATCAAAGCTGGCTCTGTCTCCAACATAGTTCCAGGTTCCATTTTGAGTAACTTCTTCGATTAAGTTTCTGTCATCAGCACGACAACCACCGTTATTTGAACGAGGGTAGAAATGACATCTTCCACCACCAATAATCAAATCAACTACTCTACCCAACGGATATTCACCAAGTTGGTGTTGAGCAATTAAATCTTCTTGAGATCTGAAATCAACATGAGAACTGAATGCAGCAGGGGTAGCATCAGTGATTCTGGTCGTCACAACTAAACCAGTATGGTAACCTTGTAATTTCAATGCTTCCAAAATCGTACCACATGGAACTTTATCTGGGGAAACGCCAATAGCACCATTGTAAGATTTCAAAGCACAAGAAAAAGCAGTAGCACCAGCTGCTGAGTCAGTGACCAAAGAATTGGATGATCTGGTACGGGAGGAACCAATCAAGAACTTATCAAGTGTTAAGGTATCATCTATTGGTAAACCTTCTCTGAATTGTCTGAATGATCTAGCAGCAGACATACTAGCAGGTCCCATACCATCAGTAACCATCATAATAATGTTCTTCTTCTTCAGAGGGTCAACCTTAGGAACATCTTTTGCACCATTGTTATCGTTAGCAGTGGTTAATGGGAATAAATAAAGGTATCCGATGACCGATAAGGTGATAACATTAAGTAGATAAGAAAAGACTTTCATCCTACTACAACTCTTCTTCTTGGTGTTGTAGCATGATAAGTTTTCGCCTCCCAAAAGAGGTTGCTCTTCCCTGGACATCTCTATGCTAGGTTTGATAAAACAAGGAAAGAAGAAGGATAGAAAGAAGTAGGAAAGAAGAACGTGTGGCAAACAAAGATAATTTCTGTCGTATATATGAGAACGGAAGAATTGAGATCCAGGATATTTTTTAAGCTTTGGCACACACACAGGTCACATCGAAATAAAGTGTAAGCAAAAAAAAAAAAGAAATCATCAACGTGTCACAAAACCGCAACCTGCGCATTCGAAAAAAGTAAGCAACAGTTGCGGATTACTGCTACTGCAACAGACATTAAGCAAAAAAAGAAAATTTAAAATTCAGCCAATTTGGACATATTGGCTGTGATGTCATCAGTACATGTTGAAATAGAGCAAAAATGACTGCAGTAATAAAATAGACGAGACACTCAGGGAGAGGCAATGTAAGCTGGTTCTTAGAGGAGTGGCGAGCTAGAAGCCCTATTTCAACATAGACCATTCATTCTGGGAGGCGTGTTTCGGTTAACTAAAATGGAGAAATGTACAATTTAGCTGAAGTAATATTAGAGATTTACTTCTGTGTATTAGATTATCTTAGCAGCCATTTTTAACCTTTTATTGCCTATTCCAACAAGATTTACCTCCTCGAAACTTTGTAATTATAAATTATTGACCTTCATATGGCACGTGCTGCCATATTAATTAATTTTACGATTGGAGATTTTGCGACCAAAAGTTATCTAAATTATGCAAATTCGTTTAAAATCGTCGTATTTTGAGTTTTTGTAAATATTATAAAGAATGAGTAGCTGTCACACTTTCACAGAAAATAATTCAAATATAATATACAGGTCGTGAAGGGAAATTATTAAACTTAATCTACTCCTTTGATGGTATAGTTTGTAATTGTGCTGATGTATAGATATTTAGATGGTCAGTGAACCACTTCTGGATCTACACTACATCTGGATACTTTTTACGTAAAAGATCTCTTTTTTTGTTTGTGGCCCAATTTTTGCATACTCAAAATTTTGACTATCAAGAAGTAGGGTAGATCCCAAAGTGGTTCACTGACTTTAATTTAAAGCACATATAAAATCCCCATTATTATCTTTAAACCAAATAACAAACATTTAGAAGAGCGATAAAAATTGTCGCGAAGTCGCAGTGACTACATTTCTTGGGCAAACGAATGAAATGTATTTGTGAAAACTACAAATCTGTGTAGCACGTATATCCTGCTTATCCTGAATAAATGCAACACAAAGTACAAAGTAACTTTGATTGCCAGTACTGAATTCCAATTGCCTGCCTTCATTGGTGATTCTGCCGATATATAGTTGATGATCAATGAAGTTGGCTCCTAATAGGATTTGATTTACTGGTTTTGGTTCGTGTAATACCATAAAAATAGGTAAATCAAAGCCAAATAAGTTGATAATGGTGTTAATTTTTCCTTTTGCTGGTTGCTCTCCATTATTCACATCACGGATGTTGTCTTGAAATGGTTCATTGGGAAGGATGAATTTCTTAGCTGCTTTGGTGTTGATCAAAGTTCCCATTGATACAGGATCATATTTACGTGTGATAATTGTGTTTTCACTGATTCCAGGTATGAGGATGGATTGTCCCTTCAATGATTCCAGAAGCTGAATTTCTTGGTTACCGAAGTACACCTGAAGGAAAAACTGACATTCATGAAAAACTGTAATTATTGAAGAATTATCCAAAACCACAAACTAAGATTCAATTACAGAAATGGCTAGGAATTGTGAATTAATACCGAAGATTGATCCTTTGAACTCACTGCACCACTATATGATTTGGACACAGCTAACGCTAATAATGATACCACCAAATTAAAATGGAGTGAAGACAAGTGTAAGCTTTTCAGTTAATCAACGAAACCTTGTCATCCTCACCAGTTACATCACTGATCGACTATAATCAAACAATCACATTACACTGATGCACTGAAACATACATGGGCCTGAGTATTACAAGTCACAAATGAAGAGGGCACCAAAAGACTCGTTGAATGTTTTTCAGGAAAATTTAAAGCTAGCGAACGTCATTACACAATATATGAAAAGGAGATGTTTGTAATTTATAATTCATTAGAACAGTGTTTTTCTTGCTTTCTTGGCAGGCTGGAAACTATAGACATTTATTGAGACATCAAAGCCTTAGTTGATTTTTTTAATAAACCCATCAGAAATGGTTTTGTGGCAAACAGAATGTTCAAATGGATTAATTTCATAGAGTCAATTAACACAACAATAAAACATATGGCTGGTGACAAAAATGTTATTACTGATGCTTTAACACATGCCGAAGATCCTACAGAACATGCTACATTTAGTTACCCTTTAGAAGCCGCAATTTGCAAATTTAGAGAATCACTTGAATTCAGTTTTCTATCAACCACAATATACACGGGTCCTTCAATGGAAAATTTAGTATTCAAGCAATATATCACTATCTGATCACTGACCAAATACCTGAACAATATCAACAAGCAAATAAAATCAAGAATGAAACTTAAAAACAAAGCAAAGCATAACCTTTTTACTTACAATAATTAACTATATAAATTTGGAACAAAAAGAGATTTTGCGCAGACGAGTTATCACCAACCAAGAAGAAATTGAAGAATTATGCAAAAGTGTTCACGAACAGGCTGGTCACATGAAAATATTCAACACTTACAATACGCTTAACCACTTATATTACATTCCAGGATTATATGACAGATTAAAACAACATATCTCAAGGTATGATACTTGTCAAAGTAATGAAGGTACCATGATAGTCAAACATCCATTATACTTAAATGTTCCATTAGGTCTATTCAAAACAATTGTATGTGACACCATCCACATTGGTGATGCTTATTTAGTTGTTGCTCGAGATGAATTCTCTGGATGGGCTGAAGCTATTGTACTTGATAATTTAACTGCCACTGCTGTTGCTGACTTTATTTACTCGCAATTTATCGTTCGAGTTGGAATATTTAAAACATTCAAATCTGTCCAAGGTTCGGATTTCTCAAATGCTGTTGTTGAAGCTTTACTAAAGAAGCATGGTATCAAACAAAAAATTATACTCAATATGAGATACAGAATAAATTGGTTGGAAGCTAAAGTTCCTTAATATATTATTGAAAATAGAATTGATAATTTCTATATACTGTAAAGCAACACACTTTTGATGTGTGAAGGCTTATGTTATTGAGGAGTTGCTAACCAAATCCTATGATTCGATTACCTGCATCACAGCAGTTTGAACACTTAAATAAATTAATTGGCGATAGTATTTGAGATTGATGTAAATAAACCTCAAACTGGAAACATAAAGCACTATTTACCGTGGTTACGGATTCAGTATGCTTAGCTATTATAATATGTATTGAACAAGAAGCTAAAGATAGAGGAAAGTTGAATTGCATACAAGAATAGATCTTGCTACATTGATATTTAACTGGGAGGTTACGGGGTTTTCGCGTAATCATGTACATGTAGTGGAAATGTCCGATAGAATCTTGATGGAGGCTGGGGCAAAATAAATAACGGTTATCAGAAATTGGGTTGATGGCTATGTAATCTGCAATTAAAGAGTTAGATCACGCCGGGAACGAAAGCCATCCAGAGGAGCTAAATCAACTACACCAGAGGTTAGGAAGACTCGTGTGGACCAGCTTTTGGAGAAAGAAACCAAATACGAGATTGACATGACCCGCAATTACGAGCAAGAGTATTTTAAATGCAGCCACCCAATATAATACTGATTGAGTCATAACCAAGGAACTGCAAGAATTTAAACAAAGGTAAGAGTGTAATCGTCAACAGAACATAATAGGCTGTAATTAATCTGCTTGATTGTGCAAATGAGTTTAATTAAACTGGTAGTTTCTTTTCTATATTTTCCGATACAGAATTTTTACTAGTAATCAGCTTATCTACCTTTTAACTTAAAGTTAGAGCTTCACTTTATGCTCCTAATAAATTACCTTGATGTAGTTTAGCCGAGTGTCTTTCAATTGCGAGATGCATTAACCTTAGAAGTAACTAATTTTAAGCTTAATCGAAATTATTTCATCTCTTCTTTCTAGACCTTTCTTGTATGTTTAAGTAATCTGAAAGAGAATATACCTTTTGTCGTGATACATTTCCCGCCGCTGACCACATTTCCGCCAATACTACTGCCTTGATCACTTTAGTTATGATGCATTTTCGATTGCTCACTAAATGTCAATACTGGCATACTAATCATTTTACATGCTTATACTAATGCTGTCGCCCTTTTCAACTGATTTTTTTATTTCGCTAAACTACGAGTCGGCGTTTATGTTCTAGGAAACTTTGTATGATCAACAGCTACTTCTTTTATAAGACAGTGTAATCAAACAGAATCTGATAAAATTCTTATTATAGTGGAATCTACTAATCTCGGTCTTGTAGTAACATTATATTGATTATATTATTCAATTTTCCTGTTCCAAGGAAATATTTATTAAAAATCTTTAATATTTACACAATCATCATCATCAATTTCATTCTTAACTAGCTTACCCATTGACAAATCCATAATAGATAAACCAACAATCTTTTGTACTGTAAGATTTCTTCTCTTGTCGGTGATAACACGGCCGCTATTTTGCACATTGTACAATTCATGAAGTTCAACTAATTGTTCAGGTCCATATTCGGATTGGATCAATTCACCAGCTTCATGTAATGTGTGTTCCTTGGAATCAACAATTATAGAAACTCCTTGTTCACGTAAATCCTTGCACAAGTCTAAATCTAACTCTATCATATGGGGCTTGTACGAACCAATTAATGAGATGAACTTTGGATAGTTAACATCTTGATTCAAATAAGATTGTTTAATAATTGGACTAGTAGCAGGTGTACATCCAAATATAATACTACTGTTTTGTACATGTTCAATGAATCCCAGTGACTCTTCTTGATACAGATAACTGCTAAATTTCACGCTAGGGAATTCTTTTGCTAACTTTTCGGCTAAGATTTCAGCATTTTTCAAGGTTCGATTCAAAATATTGACTTGGGAAATCTGTCCTTCGTACAAAATTAATGACAATTTAACATGCCAATACCCTTGTAACCCAACCCCAAATACAGTCAATTCAGGTAATATTTCGCTAGCTGGCCTAACCACCTTGCTTAAACCTAAAGTACTAGCTAAAGCAGTTCTAAACGCAGTTAACGTGTTAGCATTACATACAGCTTCCAATTGCCCAGTAACTTCATCCATAATTAAAACACAACCTTGAAACCCCAAACCTTTAGCATTATTACCTGGACCGCCACTAATGACTTTAATCCCAACTTCTTGCGGTGCAATACATGGCATATAAATATGAGTAGAGTCTGAATCTGGATTGTTCGAGGGTTGTGCAATTCTTGGTGGAACTATATGATCAGGGTCTTTGGCATAAGATGTTAACCCTGATAATAATGCGGGTTGAAATTTCTCGAGAATTGATTGTTTGGTAAGATTCTTGCCTAAGAATTCTATGACTGCGCCATCTGTAATTACTTTCATGTTTATCCAGTTGATCTGATAGTTTGTAGGTAACTAGAGGAATTGAACCTTTATCTGGAGAACTTTCAGTGGGGCAGTTTTTATAGTCGAAAAATATTTTCCGACCTCGCTAACTGTTACCGCGATTCAAATGTGCCTAGCATAGTCGGAACTGAAAAAAATGCGCTAACGGATCAAGAAGTAAAGTTTTCCTAACTGATTATTTCACAGCATCATCAACATGGTTCCTAGAATCGAAAATCATACTCGTTATATCATTAAAAAAAGCCTCCTAAATAACTACGTTCTATTTAATAAACCCTCTAAACCATCCAAAGCTTGCTTCTCTTTTTGTTCTTGCTGAGTAAACATATCATTAATATACTTTGCCCTATGAACTTTCAATTGCTCGAGCAAGGTCCTTAGCTCACTGCTACTGGATCCGTCTGTCAACAATCTCCCTACGAAGATTTCTAAGTCGCTAAGCATAACATAGTAAACTTTCCGTGATTCTTCAGACTCAGGTAATTGCTCTAATGACGATATCTTATGTTTCACTGACATCCTTTTCAATGATGAAAGCAGTTTGGGGCTACGATATTTTTCAAGTTCTTCCTGAATAGTACTTTGGACGAATGGATCAGCGGCTATTTTCAAGAATAATGTTTGTAGTTCTTTCAACGTGTCTTTATGGAACTCAAGGATATCTCTTGCAATTTGACCATTGTCCTGATGTGAAACTTCCCAGATTAAGAAACTTGATTTAATATTATTGAGCGTTTTAATATAATGTGAAGCATCGTATTGTTTTAAATATTCCAACACGTATCTCCATACGATACGTTCATGAAATGCCAGTAATTTACCACTTTCTATCAACGGAAGGTATGTATTTTGGAAGTGATTCTTGAGATTCTTAATTACAGTTAAAGGCTGATGTAAATCGTGGAATTTTTTCAATAATATAATCCGAAGTTGATTCATTTCAAAGTTCAGAAAGTTTAAGTGCGTGTTGTTTTCGATCTCGTAAAAATCAATGGGTGATTTCTTGAGATGAATGAAATTTCTATTAAGAACAATATTACTCAAGATTTTAGGTGTTAATTTCTGATTATGATAAAAACTCTCCAAAATTGCAATTAAAAACCTCTCATCTGCCAATCCTTTAACATATACACACACATCATCCGGGTCCATTTCAAAAAGCTGACTATAATCTGGTTTGCTGTTACTATGCAATCTAGAATACTCAATCCCAGTTATCAAATTATTAATATATTGTTCACTAATTTTCGCCGGGCCCGTCAATAATAACATCTTCTTAAAATCCTCAGTCATTGCGAACTGTTCACTAACAGGTCCTTTGGTCAAGCTATCATATAAGCTAGGCCTGTAGCCTACCGGTTTAGGCAGCTTTTTATCACTTAACAAATTCAACGCATCAGCCAATAACAAGCTATCAGCAGTTTTGGTATCTGGTTTTTTGTTATTGTTCCAGATGAATCTAACGGCATATCGCAGCGACGGTGCACATACTGCCGGTTTAGTTGACCTTGGAATCATTATCTATTGTAAATGTGTTGAATATTATGGTCTTAGTACTGATCCAGATATGGACGGGGTGAAGAACTTGAAGTTCCATGGCAAAAAAGAAAATGAGGAGCAAGTTATATGCAGGATATACATGTCACGTGAATGAGACTTACAATTCACAATATGGTGTCTAAGGATATTCTTGGACTGACGTATAAATCAATTTTCTTTCCATTACTTTAATATGTGTAGTCTTTTAGTATAACCATAACTTGACAATACTATTTACTGAGCTGAACTTGTGTATGTCAATAGTTGTAACTCCTCTCTCCTCATTAGTGAGAATGTCTTTAGCAAAACGCACAAATATCACTATCGTTCTTATACAATTGAATAAACTCAGTTCTTAATAAAATACTCTTATCCTAGTTGGATGTAAATGGAAAGAAGCAGGGCGTTTTCCCTCATGATATATGTGGCCTTCATGTGAATGTAGAAAATTTTTCGCAACCAACGCAACTTCCACATTCCACAGTTTTTCCTGCCCTAGGATTTCAAATTGTGTTCACAACGTGTTTATCTTCCCTGTCATTCTATTGTAGCAATCGATATGCACCATAAGAAATTACGGCAACTCTTAAATCTGAATATGGAATATTTTTAATAATGGCATGGACTTAGCAACTTTCCTGATAAGGCTACAAATCCGATCAGGAATACTACCCGCAACAATTTTTTCTTGCCGTTCCGTGGCTTTTGTCAAATCTTACAAAACTTTCTTATTAATGCAAGATTGACCCCTCCCCCTGATAGACTTTAGACTGTGGTTATATCTCCTTATCTTCATAGAGATTTTTAATACGTGTTAACAGTTCACTATTTAAGAACCTTTTCTTATATTAAAACTGGTTCTTCTTTCCTAATACTTCGGGATTACTCGATGGACAACAATCGGATTTATCAAATGAAGAAATCCGAGTCTGCATCAGAATTGGATCCTCTCATCGAAGAGGGTTCGTCCAGATCAACTCCAATGTTCACTAGCCCATCAGACTCGCTAGAGACATCAGTTGAAACCGCTTATGAGGCCTTAATCGACGACGAACAAATTGACCATGAACGTGATGAGGAACATAACGAAGATGTGCTTTGGTTACGAGAACAGCGAGCTAAGAACAAAACCTTACATTGGGTCAAAAGACCTAGTGTTATCATGATATCTGTTATTATTTTCTTCTTAGCTTTTGGATTATTTAGTGGAGAGTCTACCAGGCAGATAATAACTATAAAGCTAGCCTGCAATTACTTAGGAACAGAAAGCTGCAACCGAAATGCTGTTCAGGTGCTAATGTCGAATTTACAATTGGGATATTCTATTTCTACTGCCACAATTACATTAATTGCCCTGGGAAAAATTGGTCCCTTATCTGATCAGTATGGTAGAAAGGTCTTTCTTACACTTGCAGTAGGCGCTATATTTGTTGGAAGAACTGCTAAATTTGTGTTGATGTATAATTATGATTCCATTAAGCTTTCTTTAATGATTCTTTGTGAAATAATTGCAAATATGGGAGGTGGGATGCTTGCGATGTTAACTTTATCCAATTGTTATATTTCTGATGTCGTGGAGCCGCACGAACGTATTTATTCATTGGGCCTAAGCATGGCTTCTTTCTTCTTGGGAGTTAGTATTGGTCCATTAATTGGTAATCTCATAATATCATGGAATACGAGAGTTACCCCTGAAAGTCTTCAAAAAGTTGTTGATATCCCTCGTTCGGACTTTGCTCCTATTAAGTTTGAAACTTGCGTTCTTTTTATGGTCTTACTTTTCACTATTTTTGTATTGCCTGAATCTAGATCGGAACGAGCCAGAAGGAAATCAAGGACGATCTCAAATTCCCAAAAGTCTAGAATAATTCTCCGCGAGGGCTTGGAACAACCAAAAGGATTATCAAGGTTTGTTGGAATTGTTAATTTTTTGAAACCAGTCAAGTTATTGTACTTGCCTACGGAAATGGTACATCCTCAAGACAAATATCGTATCCACAAATATAGAGCCGCGCTTATTATACTAGTACTCATAGATTGTATTCTAGCTTCATTCGCCATGTCCTTGGGAGAGATATTCCTCCTTTATGGGATATATACCTTTAATTGGAATCAAAAGGATCTTGGACATTTCATTGCGCTTGGATGTGCCAGTAAAGCAGTTGTTCTAATATTTTTGTCACCGATTATAAATCATAAAATATTCCAGAAAGGATTTGGGTTTAAGGTAAATAAGAAAAGGTTCGACATGATTGACTTTTCGATGATATTATTAGGGTTAGTTGTCGATGGTATCGGATTTCTAGGTTATGCATTTTCGGGAAACACGTCGGAATTCTTTGCATTCTGTGTTCTCTGTGGGTTTGGAACATTAATTACACCTGCTATCAATTCATCTATTGTTAAGTTTTATCCTGAATCTAAAACAGGAGAATTGTTTGGTGCGTTGGCATTGGTGAAGAATTTGTTTGGATTGGTTGTTCCAGTGGTGTTTTTGACTATGTATAAGTATTCGGTATCAAATTGGCATATGCCTAACTTTGTGTTTATTTTTGTGGGAGGTTTAATGACAGTGTGTTCAATTGCTTTAATTTTTGTGAGGAGATTATTGAATCTTGATAGCAAAACGAACGAAACTAGTTTAACGGAAAGTGATTCAGAAGCATCGTTGGTGTTATCAGTTGAGAGCGGATTTCTCACACCAAGTGAACAATAATGCCCTTCTGTAATTATTCCCATTTCTGATACACATAAGAAAGTATGGCTTTGTTTTCAAAGAACGGGATGATCCCAATATGGATTAATTAATTCTAACGATATGGTATATACGAGTTAAAATATGAATCGCGAATATACATGAAAAAAAAATCCAACTACACCAATGATTACGTTTTTCTATCCCATTAATCTTAATGCAAGTTCCACACTTGCAAAAGTACCAGCACTGCAAGGAATAGCCCTCAACAAGCAAGGAACAATACCTCTCCAGAATCCCAAGAAACCGTGGTTTTTGTAAATGTACGCAGTTGCGCGTAATGCGCTTCCGTTGAATTTACTCTGCTTTCCAAATCCATCACTTTGAACATTTGACTTTATAACATCTAAAGGATATGAAGCAAGCCAGAGGGCATTTCCTGCAATAGCCCCACTGACTAACAATTCAGGAGTACTGATTTGGCTTCTGGATTTATAATGCTGTAAATCCATAATCTCCTTAATTAAGGTTTCATAAGTCAAAAACCATACACCATATGCTTGAATTTCACGAATCAAAGTGATTCCAAAACCTCTATACAATCCTTTTTGAATACCATGTTCAGAATATATCCTCTTAACTGTTTCACGCAAGGAAAGCTTCTTTTCCGATGCTTGACTCAAAATACGCAATTGTTCGATTGGCGATGTAACTGGAGAATTGACAATCCCAGCCACTGCACCAGCAATATAGGTTTGTGGCCATAAGTTCAAACTTGATTGTCCAGTATATTGTAATATCTGCCTCTTTGTTTCGTGAAATCCATAGAATTGTAAAGATACACACACCCCAACCCCAAATAATGGAGGTAAAGTACCCTTATAAAATGCAAGTAATCCTTCATTCCTGA
This sequence comes from Hemisphaericaspora nanyangensis, assembly GCA_030557635.1. NCBI lineage: Eukaryota > Fungi > Ascomycota > Pichiomycetes > Serinales > Debaryomycetaceae > Hemisphaericaspora > Hemisphaericaspora nanyangensis. Next base: position 141,609 of record JAKTPO010000007.1, on the reverse strand, counting down.
TGACATTCTTTATGATCGATAAAGATGAACTTCCTGATGTAGTTTGTAATCTGATCTTTACAAGATCTGCGGGTTGTCCGATTAAGACTTGTGTTGCGCCACCTATAAAACCGGCAGTAATATCTTTAGCTTTTCTGGCAAATGAATTATCGACTTTCACCGTCTGCTTATTGTCATCACTGACTATCTCTATAATTTCTGGCATGGTTAGATGTGATAAAGGAGCGAATATAAGATACTACGAGATTATGAGCGTGCCAATTAAATATTCATCGGCTTCCCTGATCTTATATTCTGTCAGAGATATGAAAAATTGCATGAGATCACGTGCCCAATTCTATTTTTTTCCTGAAAATTGCTGCAAAACTCAAATCTACAGTTCGCAATTTCTCCACACTAGCTTTGGTTATTGTTGGATATACTGTTGCTACATTCATGAAAATGACGTTTATATACAATAATTATTCATTCAACATTAAGTAATATCTATACGCTATACATGATACAGTGACAAGGTTTTTCATCCATTTAACAATCCTCCAATTGATAATGCATGACTTCTATCCTCCCCTTTCTTCTTCTCTTTACTCTTCGAATCTTCGGAATCATCTTTATTAGACACATTATTCTCAACAGACAACCCACTGGCAGTATTCTTTCTCTTATAACTGGATGTAAAATCGATAGCAATTGGTGGTGTTAACTTCTTTGCTGATCCGCATTGTTCGCAGCATTTTGCTTCCTGGCGAATTGGCGCTAGTGGAGTCGCGTTATCCGACTTAAGTTGTAAAGCGGGTAATTTTATTTCGGGAAGAGGGAAAGGTTGCTGCTGTGGATATAATTGGTATGGTTGTTGTTGATGGTGTAAATTCGCAGTTGGCTGGGGAAGATAACCATATGGGGCCGGAGGAATTGGTGGTGGAGGGCCTGGGACCGGACCAGGTCCGTTGGGCAACCTTCCACCTCCATTATATGGTGGGTAGTATGACTGCGCTGGAGCTCCTGGTGACATTGAAGGGAAAGCACCTGGGCCTGATTGAAAATGTATGGGGGGAAGTCTATTAGTTGTTAAAGAGTGAGAATTGGTTGGTCCTGGAGATCCTACAGAACCTTCCTGAGAACCAGATGCCAGTATCGTCGGGGGAACTTGCAGTGGCGAAGATGCCGACAATGAATTAGATGTAGATAAGTTATATGCCGATGGGCTTGATATTGATTTTGGGGGAGTTACTGGGGATACGCTTCCCTGTGCACTTCCTGGCAGTACCACACTACCAGACATTTGATCATTATCAGTAGTGTCCGAGCCTTCTCCCTTTTTATCACCATTCCCTGGATGTGCATTTCTCCTTCTTCTTTTGATCGTGTTTCTTTTCATTCTGATCGGACGATGCGATCCATGTAATCTATAAAATAGTCCGCATGCGTTACAAATAGTATTTCCTGCATCATCTCTTCTCCAGAGTGGAGTTATCGTTGACCCACAATTAAAGCATGCAATGGCCAATGCATCTTCTTCGTCTTCTGATATTCGCTTGTTTGCCTGTGCACTTGGTGCTTTCTCGATGACTCTTTTTGTTACCACTACTCTATTATTATAAGCGGGGCAACCTTTGCAGGCAGCTGAACCTCCAGTTCCATTACATCTACCGTCCCCTTTACATGAGCCTTCTTCCTCCTTTTGTACTAAAATTGTATTTGGAGGTCTTTTTAAATTCACTGGTCTATGGGTTTTGTTTGAACGTAAATATAAACCACATGCATTACAGATCAAGGTTCCATCGGGGGCTCTTCTCCATAATGGAGTCTTGGTAGTCCCACAATTGGAGCATTGTTGGCCATCTGACAGTGTTGTATTTGAAACTGGACTTACATGTGCTGCTACAGGTGATTTTTGTTTTGGTGAAGCAATCGGCACAGATGTCGCTGGGAAAGGATTCTCGTTTGCTTCCGACTTCTGTATATCCGGTATTCGTTGGCTATTAATGCTATCGATTTCTACTTTGGGTAAAGGTGATTCTGACATTATGTACAAAATGTTGGTGTTGGAATTTTCTGCGGGATGTGTTGTAGCATAAAGTGATTATGGATCAAAATATCAATGTTCCGTTAATTTGTTCTTTCTAACTCTTCCAAGTAAGTCTTTGAGATAAACTGCCTCTTTAGTTTTGTGGTGCCTGTTATGTGATGCAAGATTTAGTTTTTAACTATTCAAAGGAAATGAATCTTCAAAACTTAGTCAATGAGATATCTTGTTTCTTACTAATTATTATTGGTGGAGCAGTTTCTTCCACTCCCGGTACAAATTTTTGTTCAAAAATAGGTAATGACTCTTCCTCTTCTGTAAAACTTTAATTAACCAGATCTCTACGTAGTCTAAGGATATTGATCTAGTTGCTAGTAAAATAGTTTTCTTGATGGAATCTACAATAACTGTGGCGGGTTGATATCCAAAACTTCGTCTTTTGTGCTTCTACAGGGTGGGTAGTAAACTGATGGGTGATACTATGTAAATGGTTATGTTCTGGTAAAAAAACACCTTAAAAAGATCCCTTGATGATGATCAACTTGATTGAAGTGTGTAAAACTGGACAGTACTCTTCTAAAAAGGTATTATTTTCTTTGAAGAAATTTTAATAAGTTAAAATATTTAGGAGAATGCTTGCAGCAAAAACTATGAGAATTTTTCTGCCATTTTAAATCTTTATTTATTTTAAATAGTCAAATTCAGATTGAAATTTCTGTTTTTTGTTTGATGGAGAGGTTTGGGTAAAAATTTTGGGGACCTGTAAGGGCATAATCCAAAGAAAAGCTCTGAGACCTGTTCACAGGTCATCTTTTGCACTACATTCCCGTATGCTCGTACTCTACTCAAAGCAATGACACTACTAAATGGTTTGTGAGAGTATTAAGAAAGTCTCTTTTGCGCAGTTGTTGCAAGTACCCTTCGGTGATATCGCTACTATCCGACATCATCAGATATCAAGGAGGCGATACACAGACGAAACCTGACAATCTCTTTTATTTATGTTACGTTTTTTTGAAATGGCTGGGTTTTACAATTGTTGTGGCGGCCAGTATTGTTGCAAGATGAACCGAGCAGATTTCTTTTTCCCCGTATATCATCGTTGATAAAAATGAATAAATTATGGAGAGAATGATTACGACTACATTGGAGTTCATATTGGTTAGTACTGCTCCGGGGGCGTTCTTTAATACATGAATCACAGCTGTGGTGGATCAACCATTGGACAATAAAAAAAGAATAAAGTTTCGGAGTATGAAAAAAATATTTTCATCCTTCGTAACCTGTCACTTTTTTGTCCGATGATCATTTAATCTGATTGATCAATTTTTAGGTCACCAACAAATTGGATAATTGCGATTAGTAAGCAAGTCACGTGACTTATGACCAATTAAAACGCACAAATTAGTAACGCATAAATCCATTAGTTTTCGATTAGCGGTTCTGCAAATGTAATTTGATTACTTGCCGTTTGTTGCAGTATGAAGTTTCCACCATAAATGCAACAGAAACATGACTTGCAAAAAATGTACGACAAATTGAAAGGTGCTGTGTGAATCGTTTCAAACTTCTATTTCTTGGTACTTTCTCTATCAGGTCAAGGTTCATATATCTAACACCCCGATTAATCCTCTAATAGCCGACCTTGAATAAGAGCAGTAAGAGAGAACACAAGATTGGTTAGCTTTTCAAGTTTGTTTGGAGCTTTTTCTCTAAATTCACCACGGCGCATAACAAGGGGTATCGGAACATGTGCAATGTATGAATATAGGCCAATTCTGAATGCTTTTAATAAATCTCTATTTCTAATTGAATTTCTAACTAATTGTTCTCATTCTACTCCAACTTTCAGATAATTATGCAACTAATTTGCTAAATATTTATCCAAATACATATGCGCCAATGTTCCGTATTTTTTATCTATATGCAAATGACTCGGATTCTATTTTTTTCATACAGATATCTTCGTCTCAAACATAGATTATAAAGGAATTGGACTCAGTGAATAGAGGAAACTATTTAGATAGGAAATTGCAACCCAGCAGAAGTTTTGCAGTTATATTTGGAAAAACGAATTTTCTTCTCACACTTAGTTGAGAGACTGAAAAAAATCATTCGATTGAGGATAATTTACAACTACATGTCCTTCATGTCATGTACAAAATTGTGTGATTCTTGTGATTCTCACGGATTAGGCATTCTCGAAGACCCTTTAGACGTTTATACTTTATAGATCGAATAATACACGCTTGCTTTTTTGCCATCATACTAACTCTCTTATTATTGTTCTATAGATTTTAACTCCAAAACGTGCCCCAGAGAAATACTAAGTCACCTCAGGTACCATTTCCGTATGCATGGAATTTATGATCAATTTCACCCAAAAGTCTCTCAAATTGTGACAAATCTTGGAAATTATCTTTGGGTCTTTGTGATTGTTCCTCCATTTACTAAAAACAGACTTGGTGTACAAAGACGCCAGAATCACCCCCTTTCAAATAAATTAAAAATTAAAAAATCAACAAATAACCAATTTATTCCACACATTTTGAATCTGAATTGATCGTCAAATATTCATTGGGTCATGGCAAGAACTCCAGATCCTCTTTACATAAACTAGCTCTGTACATTTGTGAGGCTCAGAACAAGGCGAGGTATAATTAATGTATAACCATGTAAAAGTATAAAGGCAAAAATCTAGTTGGATCTTGAAAAATTGTGACCAAAAAGGTACATTTTCCATGTTAGATATCAACTCTTCCGTACATCAACTTGCATAAATGGTTAATCTTTGTCTAACCAATGTTCGAAAGGAAAAAACTCAAAAAACGTAAACAGACGCGTAAATTAAAATTGAATTTCAAAATATTACAATTCTTGTTCACGTGACTTTGGTTTGTTGTAAAAAAAAAAGAGCTCAAAAACAAATCAAAACAACCTCCTGCTGTAAATCTTAAACCTTTTACTCAAAGACCCTTGTTTTTCAATTTCAAGTTAAGTTAATATTGACATACAAGCCATTTATCGCTTATACAGGAATTTCCAAGTATTAAAGAAAAGCTCCCTGTAAAAGTTAACCAATTGACGTCGATTGATTTAAATTAATAACGTATTAGTTGCGAACAACGAGCTTGAAGTAAAGGCAACATCATTTGAACATACACAGGAATCGAGGTCTGATATTACAACTAATGGAGATACCGCGCCAACAAGGATTGGCAACTACGAAGGGGTCGTCATCACATACCAAAACAACTTCAATATCCCCAATAAAAGATCATAATGCTCTTCATAATCACAAACCACGGTCAGCAAGAGTTAAATTAAATCGACAACCATCTCCCTCCAAGTTCATGAATAATACCCTGTTAGAATATTTCACCAATAATCATTTTTCACAATCATTTAATAGCTTGATTTTAGATGATAAGAAACCAGAATATACCCCTGATGTGATTGGCAAGAAAACAATAAACAAATCACCTCCATTTAATGTGAAACAAGATTTTTTAATTGACAGCAACCTCGAAGATGATTTTGAAGATGAATATACTGAAGAAGATGACGACGACGACTTTTTGGATGATACTATAGAAACAAATAAACTTGCCAGTACATTGAAAACAGTTCACCTGAATACATCAACTCAAAGAGACGCTGAAAGCTTTGATAACCTGACAGATCGTCCACAGTCGTCACAACAAGCATCCATTAAACGATCATCAAAATACCTCAACCTATCAATTGATTCGAATTTGAGAACGTTGGAAGGCGGCAAACCTAGTGATGAAATTGATAATATCAGCGACCTAAGTGAAATTGAATCCTCAATGTTGCTGGCTGCTCGAGAGCCTACACCATCGAATTATTCAAGTCCAATGGTACAACGAACTCCTGCAGAGATGAGTAAATTTAAAAGGCCACATAAATTAGTAAGTCAATCACCATCACCGTCTTCAAATAAAGTATTTGTTCGATCATCAATATTTTCACCATTAGATGGGGAAAAGACCGATCCAAAGAATTCATCATTACATTCACCATCGAAACTAAAAGGGTTTAAGATGTTTAAGAATGCAAATAAAGAACCTGTAATTTCTCCACACAGACCAATCACAACTCCCGAAAAAGTACGAAATCCAACATTGACTCAATCGAGTCGATTGAAAGAATTGTATCAATGTCTGGAAAAGGTTTCTGAAGCTTCTCCAACCACGTCCACTCCATTACTCGTCCCAACTAAATCAATACTATCAACCAATGCCACTACTACTGGAGAAGAAGAAGATTATAGTCATGATTTTGAAGATATGGATTTCGATAGTCCTTCCAAAAATCGAAAAGCGCCTAGTTTTACAATCACTAATCCATCTACAATAGTGATATACCAAGATGAGAAGCGACGGGGTAATTCCGAACCATCGCTCCTAAATCCAACCATCAGGGGATGTAAACTGTTTGATGATAAAGAAAATAAACATCATTCTTACAAGTTCGTGAAGCCATTACAAATAGCGTTTAATTCCGGAGGATTAGTCAAGAAGAATACGATCAAGACAAAACTGGAAAGGAAACAACCACCCGAAACTCCGGTTAAGAGGAATCCTTTAATGATTTTGAATAGCAATAAAATGAATGTGGCAAATTGTTCAAAAGCCAGCCGAATCCCTTCATCAGAATATGAGAGCACTGATAACTCAATTGAAGTTGGCCGAGATCAGTCATATGATGATTCTAATCATAGCAGTTTTTTCCGAACTCCAGCATTATTGAAACAAAACCATCACCAACCAGTTGACCAGTCGGAATCGTTTAAGCATGATGATTTTAGTGATTTGAATGTGGAATTGTATGATGTCGATGAAATGATACCAGAAACTCCCACAAAAGCAAACTTGAAGAAGTGTTTAAAAATTGATTCAGGAATTGCCAACCATACGGGGTTGAGTGGTCCTGAGGCAGGAGGAGAACCGTGCACTCCAATGAATTTACTCTTTAATAAGAAGACCAAACCTGAAATTAAGCAATTATTCCAAGAACCCACAATCACCGAGAAACATGATAGTTTATACGAAGATGGCTCTACGGTAATGCAACACCAACACCATGACAGCATGAAGTCTGGCGAGGAGGACGAGACGTTCATCAAACCATCAAGAATAGATGATCATTTAGTGGATAAATTTGGTATGAAGAATATTAAATGTATTGGAAAAGGAGAATTTTCAGTTGTCTTTGAATGTCTATTTCAAGAAGAGAAATTTGCGATAAAGAGATCTAAACAACCTGTTATTGGAAAACTTGAATCCAAGACTGTGCTACGTGAGATTGAAGCTTTGAGAGCATTGAATTCAGTGAATAATACCAGGACTAATATGGATGGGGAAGTGGTTGAAGAAGAAGAAGGACGGGAATATTTGATTTATTTTCTTGAAGCTTGGGAGTTTAATAATTATTACTACATTATGACTGAGTATTGTGAAGGTGGGACTTTATTTGAATTTTTAGAAGATAATAAGAATTATAAGATTGAAGAATTTAGAATTTGGAAGATTTTAATTGAAATTCTAAATGGATTGAATTTTATTCATTCAAAGAATTATTTACACCTAGATCTTAAACCAGCCAATATTTTTATAACATTTGAAGGAACTTTAAAAATTGGAGACTTTGGATTAGCTACTAAATTGCCTATCTTAGAGAAAGATTTTGATTTGGAAGGAGATAGAAATTATATTGCTCCAGAATTGATTAATGACAAGATATACACTCCATTTGCTGATATTTTTAGTTTGGGATTGATCATATTAGAGATTGCAGCCAATATTATCTTACCTGAAAACGGTACACCATGGAGAAAACTACGTAGTGGTGATTTAAGTGACGCAGGACGATTATCTAGTGATAACATATCAATCTTTTTACAGAATAATGGTGTTGGAGGTTCGACTGCTTGTGTTGCTGGTGTATCTAGTGGTTGTGGCGGAAGTAGTACTGGAAGTGGGAGCAGTAGTGGTGGAGTTGTATTATCTAGTCCAGATACTAATGTGAGTAGTTATGCCAATTCACTCAATACCAATTCTTCGAATAGTAATTTATTTCCTCCAGTTCCGAAATTGTTAGCACCAAATGTTGCTCAGTCTACAGACAGTTTAATTGTTGGTAAGTCTTTACGAAATCTAATTCCTACATGGGCTCCTGATTTTTTAGTAAGTGGAGATCTGATGAATTTGGATAAATTGGTGAATAAGATGTTGAGGCCCAATCCATTTGATCGTCCAAGTGCAAGTCATATATTAGAAATGAATGAATGTGTAATTATTGAAAATAGAAGAAAAGCGGGTGCTACTATTTATGAAGGAGAGTTTGGTCCGCCTGATGATTAGAGAGAATTGTATTTATTATTTGTTACTTTTTAATTTATATATACAAGTATATATATATGTTTTAATGCATTATGTGTTTTTTTTTTGGGAGTAATACTAAAATTTTATCATTATTATTATTATTTCTTAATTACAGAGATAAATATTTAATTACATTATATCGATCAGATATATTAGTGTCTAAATCGCCCAAAAACTGAATTCGTTTAAAAACTTCCATTTTATATTTTTGTAACTTTAATGGGGAATTTGTTGAAACTGGGGATAAATCATTAAAAGAAGTCATTTTTCGCTTATGACTTTGTTTTCTATGTTTATTTGTATTTGAACCAGTTATATTACTCGTGTTTGACGTTTTAACAATTGGAGTGACATAACCACCTGCATGATAAAGGTATTCATTCCCTTGTGAATCATACAATTTTGTTAATCCTGTGAGTTGTTGCTGGAGCATAGCAGCAGGATGTAATGGTGGAACGATGCCAACTTGTTGTTGTTGTTGTTGTTGTTGTTGTTGGCAGCTACTGATGCTGTTGCCACCCATTTCATTATTGCGAAATTGTGGTGGAAACAGCAGCTGTAAGTTATTGGTGGAGGCCAATTCATAAGGGGAATTATTATAAATGTCAGGTCCAAATGTTAATTCTTCCCTGCCACATATTAGTTCTTTTACTTCTGCATCTACGCTGTCAGTATCGCTACTGTCGTAAATCGGCATACGTGATGGAAAAGCTATTTTTTTCTAGTTTTCTATTTCTTTATTAATTGTATATACTTTTTTGTGTTGTTCGTTTGGAAGGTTAAATGGTTTATTATTTTGAATTTTTTTGCACCCGATTTATTCTTTTGATATAAGTATTCTTTTTAAGCGAATCGAAAATGATGAAAAGACTAAAAAATAAAATTACCAAAAACGATTGTTAGAAAAAGCCCAGAAGGATTATTTCTAAAAATAAGAACAACCAGGATGAAAAGAGAAGGTTAGGGGGGGATATGTAAATATACTAAGGTTTGAAGTAATATGGTGTAAAGCAATAGGATTTGTTACGCAAGGACATGAACTGCCTTTTAGCTTTTTTTTCTTTAAATGCATAACTGAAAATATAAAAAGATGATAAAGATTTTGGTGTAACAAACCAAATTGCCTGCCCTGACTCTGATACATTAACATTCTCTTTTATGCATTCCAAATTCAATCAAAATAAATATCTGAGGGGATATTTAATTTGTAAATCTGAATTACAATAAAATACTCAGACGTGTATGTATATACTTTTTAATTATTGATAATTGCCGAATGTATGCGGGCTTAGCTTACAGATACAAGTTATAAATGTACTAGCTAGTATAACCATACAGTAGAGATCGTAATTTCAGTAAGGATATCAATTTCAGAGAAGAATAGTATTGTTAACCAATTGGTTTGTTTGACTTAACTAAAACGTAGGGCAATAGTAGATAGCAAAGATCAGGGCGTACATACAGTGATGGCAAAATAGCTAAAAAAGAAAGGGAAAATGGGCCTCTTTGATCAAAATACAATAAAGAATAACGGTTGTGGATTATTGTATTGATTGTTTAATTATTGGGGGTCTTAGTTGCATTTTAAAGTTTTTGAGATGCGTCTAATTGCATTGCATCAGAATGTTTCATGTTTGGATGTTTTGAAAAATAAAAAAAAGATTAATTAGAGGTAAACAATTAAGTGAAACATGCAAACAATACCAAATTTGTTTTAAGGAACAAACAAAAGAACAGAAGGAACACCAATTGATTGTGAGGTTTTTTATATTTAGAAGTTTCCAACAGAGAGAGAGAGGCAAAAAGTATAATTGTAGTTTTGGGGGAGGAAGGTTTTTATTTTTCTCGAAAGGTAAGAATTTCACTCTTTATGATTTAAACAAAGTAAATCAGTACACAAAAATCAGATCAATATAGGGGGTTGGTTATGAATCATAGCATCCCCCCATTGAATTGTCTCAAATTGTATATGAGTGATCGATAAGGTTAAACATATCATTGGTATACCAATTATAACACACTGTGGTTTGCATTATTATTGTGTAGTAATTCAAATCCTCCATATTGGAATGTTTTAAAAATAATATTTAGATTATTTTAAAGTTATATTTTATTGCGTGGACAATGGAGAAAGAGACATAAAAAATAAATTTAGCAAAAATAAAATAAACTTTTGTTTTAAAATCAAAAAATATTAAAAAATAATTTTATTTTTAAATAAAAGTAAAATAAAATAAAAAGGTTGTTTAAATAAATAACCTCAAGTTTCCCTTTTCTCTCTTTAACTTTTGTTTTTTCGACTATTTTACTTCTTTCCTAGTGTATACTAGTCAAAAATATATATATACTGATACCATTATAGCTACTGCTACAGCTACAGCAACAGCTAATACCATAATACCACAATTAACTATTTGATATCCTTACAGATTCAATCCATACTACTCAATAATAATTCAGATATAAAAAGTAAAAGTACGAGGAAACAATTACATCATAACAAAAATTATTAAAAATTAAGTTTCCTTAATAAATAAATTCAAATAAAAAAAATTTCTCTACTTTCTGTGTGTGGTGTGTGCCAAGAGGTTTTAGAATTTTTTTTTATAATTTTAAATAAACTCCTGTGAAACAAAAGAAAAAACACGCCAAAAAAAATGACTAGTCAACTTATAATATCTTCATCGGCTACATCTTCCTTATCCAGTACTACTGTTACTAGTAATAATACTAGCACAACCACGACTATTCCTACTATAACTACTACTACTACTGCTACTAATATTGATACCACCAGATCGAGCACTACCCATAACATACATTCTGCTGTACATAGCAACAATACTTCACACCTTATAAACCATAATTTCCATAGCAACAACAATATCAACAATAATCTATTATATTCAGATTATAGATCTACTACTTCTTTGCTCCAGACCATGTCTCATAATTCCTTTAATGATAGCCATAGAAATTTAGATAATTATACCCTAGAACCGCCACAACTTGCAAAGTTTCAATTTGACAATTTTAGTCCTGAACAAAATAACAATATTGTAGGTTGCTTGAGTAATAATAGCAGCAGTGCTGGCTCATCTCCAACTTCAGGTTTAATGAATTATTCTCCCAAACACTCCCGAAAAGCTGGATCCCTATCGCTGAATAGAAATATGAAGAATCTATCCTTGAATTTACATTCCGCATCTTCGTCATTATCATCCGCATCCTCATTTACTTCTCCCCCAAATAATAATACGAAAACTTTCCCACCACCTAGAAAATCACTTACTATATCTATTCCAGATTCACCTACTTTGGAAATATCACAAGAACGAGACCACTTAAGGCTACAAAAGCCATTTACTAAAGCTTCAACCACCATTCCAATATCTGGTCAATTAATTATTGATGATAACTCGATGAAGACCCCACACGTCACTCATACTCCTGATATACCACCTGCATTACAATTTGCATATTCTAGAAACAATGATACTGCAGAAAGTCTCCATTATCAATTTCCACCTTCATCATTGGATTCAAATTCTTATGATAAGAAAATAAAACCTCCTCCACCACCACCTTTTGCTAATCATAATAGAACCTTATCTCCATTGCATACTCCTCCAAGGCTACAAAGTCCTTGGAATCTCAACAACAATAATAATGACATATCACCATTGTATGGTGCCGACAATGCCAGTTTGAATGATACAATCAATACAAATAATTTAATGTATCGTTCACTGAAATTTCATATTCCTGAAGAACTACAAGAATCTACAAATATTAATGCATATCAGAATGGACCTAGAAATGTCCTTAATAATCGTATTTATCTATTTTCCGATCCATCATTATCCAAGAATATAGATATTACTAAATTCGATCTAATTATAAATGTGGCTAAAGAATGCAAAAACCTTTCTACAGTTTATGGACCCAATGTACCCGGTAAACGAGAATATTTATATATACCCTGGCTTCATACTTCATCAATTTCCCGCGATTTGAATGATATTACATCCAAGATTGATGAATATTATAATCGCGGTCAACGAATCTTGATCCATTGTCAATGTGGTGTTTCAAGATCCGCCTGTGTTGTTGTTGCTTACTTTATGAGGAAATTTAATCTTGGTGTCAATGAAGCTTATGAATTATTAAAGACGGGTACTATGACTAATAATGACGTCAATGAAATAATTGCAGAGATTAAGAGACAGGGCAATGTTGTCGAAGGATGTGATAGAATTTGTCCAAATATGAGTTTAATTTTTGAGTTGATGGAATTTGGAGATCAATTGACTAAGAAGGAGGTCACTACTTCAACATTGTTGTTGAATTCTCCTTCTACTGTATTGGATCTCTAAAATCGTGGGCGGCAAAAGTGATCTCTCTGAGCTTTCTATGTATTATACTTTGTTATTGCTAATTTTTTGTTTTGTAAACATATTTAATTATTAAAGGATTTGGTAATGTTCACCACCGTAATTTTGATATAGAGAGAAGTACATACATATAAGTAGAAAATGTATTGAAAATTTCGAAGATTAAACATTAATGTGAGCACAATGAAATCAAGTCTGCTAGAACAAAAACAATAATTGGCAATAATTATTGGGTAGAACATGACCTGTTTAAACCTCTTGGGAACTCAAATAGAGCACGAAAGTTACACGATGACTGGTTAGATACCGCATGCCCAAAAGAAAATTGTAGAATGGATAGGGTGTTTTGTACCCTTTCCCATTACAACTTGTATGTGCAGCCATTTACTCCACTCTGCAGATTCTTCCTTCATGACATCAGACGAATTACTAATTACGGAAAACGTATTTCTGAACAAAACACCACAAAAACACAGCCACTCTCATCATCCAGACTTTCCCAACTTGGTAGTGACACAACATCTTTCGTATCTGTAGAAAAAGTAGACTGTCATGATTATTTTTATAAAAAGAGTACGAGTAAAAATTTTTTTTATTTTTAAGGGGCAGTAGAAAAAAATTCGAATCTCGAGCTTCACTACCGACAGGGCGAGCTCCCCCATTTTTTGCATAATACACTTGGACCAATTTTGAAAACCTTCATCAGCCAATAAGTTAAATTGGACAAAAGGCAGTAATCGATATTGCGAGTAAAAAATGTATGGGATACAACATAAGGTTCCTAACAAATTGATACTCTGCGCTTGAAGTTTAAAAATTGAGGCAATAGGTCTTATTGCATGAACTGCATGTCATTTCGGTTATAGTTTACAACTAAAATGTCATTTTGTATACAAGTGGGAAAAGTTAATGATCATGGTATATTTTTTTTATTATGTATTTTTTATGTACTAATGGATATACATGAATAATTCTGGCACCTTGAATTGTAGTTGTATAAGTTGGGGGTGCTTGATGAATGATTTTGGTGATTTTGGGTTCCTGGAATCAAGTTCCCTGTAGTCATCTCATCATCATTGTGAAAAAGACGTTTTTTTTATTGTCTTGGATTTTTTTATTCATGGAAGAAGGTTTTACATTTTACCACTCATTAAAGTAACATTGGCTTGAGGGTTAATACTTCCTACTTAAGCAGATTACAGAAGAAAGATCAATACTCTAATGTCGCGAGAAACTATAAGCATGTCATAATCAATGTTTGTTGGAAAAGTTAGTGCTTAATGAAGAAACAATGACAGTTAAAAATTTCTAAAACAATTCTTTTCAAATTCGACCAGCAACAGAAAAAAAAACTCTCAAACCAAAAAAAAAAAAACAATGAGAATAACAAAAGTTTTACTGCTTCTGTTAAAAACACTCAAGCATCATTCACATCAGGACAACGAATAAGCATAAGGGAATATTAAACCCAAATCAATCAATAACCAAGTCAATAATACAAAGGACAGAGATATCTTAGCAGAATTAGAATGTCCTATAATCGAAATAGTAGCTATTATAGCTCACGTTACAACAAAAAACCCTATGATCAACAACAACAGCAACAACAACGCCAATCATCAGAACAATCCAGCACAAACACATCATCGAAATCATATACAAGTTTGTCTGCTTATACACGAGATAGAGACCAGAACACTCCAGCTGTTGGAACAACAGGTACCAGCGGCAACACTTCCCCAAATGCATCTTCTTACGGCAACAGGCGAGATTTTTATGGCAGTGGAACAACCGGAGGAAGCTATAGGTCACGGTATGAAAGTGGAGGTGCTCAAACCAATGCTAGTGGTGGATCCCCCTATGTGCTGAAATTCTCTGATTCGGCAAAATCATCAACCCCTGTTGGTTCCACCAGTGGTGGCGATAAATTCTATAGTCGTGGTGCAGGAGGGGAAGGAAAGGGAAGTCCGAATACAGGTGAACGACTGACGAGTACATATTATGGAGGTGGTGCTAGGAGAAGACCAAATGTGGATAGATATGAGTCATATCCGAAATATCAATATGATAAATATTATTCTCTGCGTACCAGCGGTAGTGGGAGTGGCAATGTCACAAGTTCTTCTAAGAGAAACTATGAATCAGGTTCTACTGCTACTATACCTACTGTTTCAGGATATGAAAGACGAGCAACCGAAACAAAAATCCCTCGTTCAGACTATAAAGATGACAGACGAACCGCAGAGTCAATTAGGTCGGATTATAAAGATGATCGAAGAGGAAGCGGAGAATCAATACGATTGGATTACAAAGATGATCGAAGAGTGGAACCTCCGTCCTCCAGAATGGATTATAAGGATGATAGAAGAAGCAAACCATCAATCAACGTAACTAGTTCCACCACCACCACTACAACATCATTTGGAGACGATCGTCGCGCTGGCAGACAGCAACAACCACAAGAACAATCTCAACTATTATATTCGAGACAAAGAGATGAGAAATCCGAAAGCAAGAAGAGTCCAATTACCTATCGTGATTCTAGCTTGCCGCATTCAAGGAAATCCAGTTGGGATTATTCAGGGGTTTCCAGACGAAGTTCTAGAGATGAAACTTCAAGAAAGAGTTCTGTAAGCGATAATTCAAGACAAGGATCCATAAGCGAATTACAGAAAGAATTCGAGAAGAAAGTTGAAAAGAAGGAGGTTATTACAAAGGAAAGCATAAAGGAAGAAGTTGTAGAAAAGAAACCCGAAGCCAAGCAGTTACCTGGGAAGAAAACATCCTTTGCTGATTATTTAAAATCTTCGAAAGAAAGAAACAAGGAACCTAAGGAGAACAAGTTGGAGATTTTAAAGGAATCTCTTAGCCCCTTTGATGAATCGGAAAACAAGGAAGAGAGGGAAACAAGAACAGTGAAGTCTGAAGGCGATGACAAGAAGCAAACTCTAGGAAAGGCTGATGAAATTGTCTTGGAAAACGTTGAAGACAAGGCTGAGGAAGATGCACACGAGGAAAAGTCCCATAAAGGAGAAGAATCGCGGAATGAAATTTCCGAGAATGGGAAGAAGGAAGATCAAGAGGAATGGATGGAAATTACTCTGGCGAGAGAAGTAGCTCCAGAATCCAAAGATATCGAAAAAGAAAATATCATTAAACCGGAAAACACTGAAAAGGAAGTAACGAAAGAACATGATGAGAAAAAGGTAAGCACTAAACCAGAAGATAAAGAAGATATTATGGAAATAGAAAAGGATGAGTCAGAAGAAGGTATACAAAAGCCAGTTCCGGAAGTACTGTCAACAGAAGATGTCGATATTAAAGAAACGACAACGATTCCAGAGTCTAAGGAAACTACAGCATTTCAGTCAGAAGATGAAAAGATTGACAATTTGGCGGAACTTTCTGAAGCGGAAACAGTGATTCATCATACTCCACCTAGACTTAAGCGAGGTAGAAAATTGATCAGAAAGAAAGAATATGACGAGGAGAGACATAAGTTGAAGAGGAAAGGAACAACTATCGTTAGCTCCGAAGATGAAGAAGAAGAAGAGGGTGAGAGTGACCAAGAAGCCAGAGAAAGAACACATCTGAGCAAAGCTCCAAAAGAAAATAGCAGTGAACCTAGAGGAAATAAGAGACCTCCATATAAGATCAAAAGAGATGCTGGGGGTAGAACATTGTTACAACGTGCATGTAAGAAGGGTAATTTGGAGGATGTCAAGGATTACATAACGAGAGGAGCAAGTGCCAATGAAAAAGATTTCTGTGGATTTACTTGTCTTCATGAAGCAGCTTTGGAAGGACATACCGAAATTGCCAAGTTCTTGATTGAGCATGGTGCAAATGTAAATGCCAAAGCAGATGAAGTTGGTGACTGTGAGACTCCTTTGATTGACGCTGCTGAGAACAAGCATCTTGAAACTGTTAAATTATTGTTAGAAAGTGGAGCTAATCCAAACATTTTCAATATAGATGGATTCACTGCATTGACAAAAGTCTATAATGAACATGCCGATGAAGAAGGATATGAAGAGATCATTGCAGTATTAGAAGAAGCGACTGCCAAGTTCAACAAACATCATCAAGTGAAAACCATTTCTGCGTCAAGAGCAGGCTCACCTGCTCCAATAAAAGTTGTTGAAGATCCCAATGATATTTATTTTGCTGAGTTGATTAAAAGAAAAGGAATTTACAAATACGCCGCTGAGAATGCCAAAGAAATTACTGCAAATTACTTTGTTTCTGGAAACAGTCTTGACTCCAAGCCTGATATCTTGATATTGGCCGCAAGAAATGGACATGCAGAATTGGTGGATATCATTCTTGGGTTAAACCCAACTCCATATGACATTGATTCAGAAAGCCCATGTGGGGTAACTGCTCTTTTGGCAAGTGTCGGTCGTGGACATATAGAAGTTGTTGAATCTTTATTATCTAAAGATGCCGACCCTTTTAAAACCCGTAAAGGAGATGGTTTGAATGCTTTGGAAATCGCCCAGAGGTCTGTACATTTTGATCCGACCGAAGTTGCTCTTATTCAGAAGTACATGGAAAAACGAAGCGGAACAAAGGTGGTGCTTAATCTTCCAACGAAGGTCTCGTCAAGAATTACATCAAGAGCAAGTTCAAGAGCTCCTTCTGTTCAAGTTTCTGAGGATGAAGATGAAGTAGAAGATGCGAAAGTCGAAGAGACAAAAGAGAACAGAGAGGAGATAGAATATCACGAGAAGTCGGAACTGGAATTGGAAAGAGACGAATCAATGGCAGAACTGAGTGAAGCTGAAGATAAAGATGAAGAAGATCAGGAAGCAAAATTGAATAAAATTAGAAGTAATGAAGAAAAGAAGAGAAGACGGGAAACACCAGATGAAGCGATCCAACAAAGGAAATTGAAGAAGATCAAGTCCGAGTCAATAATTAAACGTATTCCAAGTACCACGTTTGATGAAACATCACCAGAGGATGCTATTGTTGTCCAAGAAATTTCTAG
Organism: Hemisphaericaspora nanyangensis; assembly: GCA_030557635.1. Classification (NCBI taxonomy): domain Eukaryota; kingdom Fungi; phylum Ascomycota; class Pichiomycetes; order Serinales; family Debaryomycetaceae; genus Hemisphaericaspora; species Hemisphaericaspora nanyangensis. The sequence goes on along the minus strand of JAKTPO010000007.1, from coordinate 123,789 downwards.
GGATATGAGTTCTACCCCTCCACCTTTGTCCAGTAGTTCTACATCTGCTTCTGCGACAGAAAAGAAACAAGCTCCACCAGTTTCCCCTCTACCATTAACCAAAGCACAGGTAGAAATGAAGATGAAGAATGCCGAAGAGGCTAGAATCTGGCAAGAAAAAGTTGAGGCCAAGAAGAGGGCAAGACGGGAAATGTTCTTGAAGTCAGAAAAGGAGAAAGAACAAAAGAGAAAAGAGGAAGAAGAAAAACGACTTGAGGAAGAACGAAGAATTGCAAAGTTGAAGGAAGAGGAAAGATTAAGATTAGCGAAGGAAGCAGAGGCTCAAGCTAAGGAATTGTTTGAACAACGTTCTGTGATGAAACGTTCTCTAACCATTGACCATTATCCTATTGGTTTAAGAAGTATAAAATTCAATTCAAACCCCACCAAAGCTTCTATTGAGAAGTATCTACCATTATATATCTTTATCATTGACGATGTGAAATATGTGGTTGATTTACAAATTGCTCTTTTAACACATGCTCCAATTCTTAAGATTCATGAAAAGTTAACTCTGGATGATTTGAGAATTGCGGACAGTAAGGAAAAATCCAAGATTTGGAAATTGTTTTTCAAGTTTATTGGATTAGATCCAAAGGACCCAACAAGAAATCAACATTTGTTGAGAAAAGAAGGTCATGATCAGTTTCAAAATTTATTAATTAATTTCATAAAGTTCACTGAAGTTTCCAAAGTTTTAGAAAGCGATTTCTCATTAGTTCATGAAATTATTTGGTCCGATTTACAAACAAAGAGTATAGATGTGTTATTAGATTCTTTATGTTCATTTGAAGATCTCGACCGCAACGATTTTATTCAAGATGGTGGCATCGATATTGTTATCGATGTCAAGAGCATCGACAAGTTTATTCCTCCACATTTAGCTTTCAGGAAAGATATTGTCAGGACAGTTAGTGTATCTTCTCGTCCATTATGGTAACCCAAAAGGTACGAAAATGTTGTATATATTTATTTAAGTTATTTTTCAGTTCATAAGTTTTAATTAGTATTATTTTATGTTGTTTTTGATAAACAAAGTGCGATTTATAAAATTGAAGGTGAAAAAAAAACATTCTAAAAATTGCTCGATGATCATCCCAACAAAGAGCAGAAACTCTAGAATCCATAGAACATGTCAGAAAGGAAGTATGTGTCATTATGGAGAGTCTATAGAAGAATTCACAGAAGTACTAACTTAATGGATTTAGAATTTCGCGATCACATCTTTATAATGATTCCCAATCTGAATATGAATCCGACCTGGAATCAATAGGGTATGTTGCCCCCAACATAGAGTTTGAGTTTGTTGAAGTTGACACAGAGACACTAGAACCATCCAAAGAGATTAAAGAAGAAATAAATGAAGCGGAGGTTGAACAAATGAAAGAAGCCAGAGATCATAAAGAAGAGAAGGAACCAGAAGATGAGTTTGATTTTCCTTTGTTTTCAATGGGTGCACTTACCAAAGCTGAAGGTGAAGAAGTTCCCAAAGTCCAAACAATGAAGATATCTCTTAAAGAAGAAGAATTAGAAGAAGTGAAGAATGAAAGAAGCGAATCATACTATTTTGCTAAATACACTGATGAACAACGTAGACAATTTGAGGTATGTGCCATAACTAGTGATGATATCTATAAGCAGCTTGAAGTGAAATCAATAGACCCTCAACCCTGGAAATGTATTGACTTGGCAAAGTATAATGCTGAGATTGAAGTTAAAATCCTGCGAGAAAAGATACGAAGAAATAGGGTAAGACCAGGCAAGAAGAAACGTACTACTAAAATTGAATGTCGTGAGCGAAGATCAGAACGTAAGAAACTCGAACAAAAGCTTGCACAAGAGCAAAAGAAGTTTCTTAAGAAAAAGTTTCATAAGAGAGGTGGGAAGAAACATAAGAGTAAACAGGCAGCAAGAACCGGAGCCGGAGCAGCTCCTTCTAAGCCTAAGTATAGAACCGAGTAAGTTATACAAAGGTATATATGTCTTATTTAGTGTATTATAATAACAATTTATGTTGATGAATATTTTCTGTAAGACAATTGGTAGCATACAAATAGACAAATAGTACGTTGGCAGGAAAAAAAATCCACATAATTACTACCAATTGTCTACTTTCACCATCTGGCACCAACAACACCAGCGTCAAAATGGCTAGCACGAAGAGCGAACAAAGAAATGAGTTAGAAGACTTTGAAGCATTCCTTGAACCAGACTTCACTCCACTTCAATTTGCAAACGAATTGTTGTTAGCAACGAATGGTAATGACAATTCCGAGCTTGATCTTGCCACGCCAATCAAGAAACTAAGATTCGATATTGAAGAATGTGACAAACGAATGAGTGCAATTGCTTCTTCGAACCATGAATCGCTAGTAGCAAACTTTTCCAAAATTGAACAATTGCAGCAGATTTTAAGTGGACGTATCAATCCAGCTATTGAACAAGTGAGTGCTCCCTTTAAAAGAATAAAACAAGAGATAATCGAGCCATACGAAGAAGCTGTCAAGTTGAATAACGCACTCAAGAGGATTCATTTAACTTTGGATTTATTAAGAAGTGCCAGCTTTTTTATATTCTTAATTCAACAATTGGAAGAATTGCAAGCATCAAGTACCAAAAATGACGAGACGGACAACAAGGATCTCGTGAGATTGGCCAAATTACACCTACAAGTCAAGCAATTGTACGAGAACGCAGCTTTAGAGAAGAGTAAGGACGCAAATATACTATCCATTAAATTGATAAGAGATTATCAACCAACTGAAGCAACCAGAAGAGCCAGCCTAATTTCGGAATGTAGCCAAACATTGACCAAAGAATTTAATCATCAAAGTAGTATGAATAAGAAGAATCGGAATTTACAAAATAATCTAACTGCGTTATACATATTGAACACGAAAGAGTTCTTCAGTGTGTTTGAAAAGTCAACAATTACGAGGCAGGTGAATGTGGCGGCAGGCCAGCTTTCAAGGGCATTACAATCACCGAGAAATTTTACAGCGATAATGTCAGAAGTTAAGGAAGGAGCAATGGAGTATTTCGATAAATTATCTGAAGTTTTATCAAGTTGGCACGTTTTCAAGGAAAATGAAGATGAGAGAGTTACATTTTTAAAAGAGATTCTCGGACATTATAACGAACATTCATTGTCGGATATATTTTGGAGTAAATTAGTGCTTAAGTTTAAAAAGAATATTGCGGCAACTATGGCTAGAGGTGGTCCAATTGCCAAAAACTTGAGAATTTATTTTGAAGGATTGAACAAATCTGTTCTGGAAACATTTTCATCCGAGTATGAAAGGGAATTGATGTTAGATGCCTTATCCCTAATTGGAAATAAAAGTTAATAAGCTATTTAATGTAATTAATTAGTTAAAAATGTATTCTGTTTACAAACAAAGAAAGATAATATAACGGAGAACTATAGACGGATTAATATTCAACACTTTATAAATTTTATTGAGTAACTTTTGATTTCAAAGAAGTTAAGAAATCTCTATAAGAAGGTTCACTACCACTCTTATCTTCCACCAAACAACTGGAGGCCCACATTCTCAAGGCCATTAAATCACGTTGTTGAGAAATTTCTATAGGTTCATTGGATGATCCACCAACAACAACATAAAGATTCTTCCAAATAATAGAATCATTTTGTTCTCTAATTTTATTAATAATTTGACGAACTCTATAATTGAATTCTGATTGTTCATAAGTAAATTCCGGTAATTCGGTCTTACCAGTTGGGATTTCATATAAGTTTTGAGTACCAAATAAATCTTGAACTAAACCAGGAACAACATTTCCAGAAACCCACAAGAATAATTCACTTCCGTTATCAATTAAATACAAACCATAGTTTTCCCATTGTGCCTTAGAATCATTGATTGGTAATGGTAAAACACAATCACTTTCTGGTTCATTTTCATCTAAAGGCTCTCCTTCTTCGTTTAATCTGTATCCCGGTAAACCACATTCATCACCCATATTATGCAATGAAAATACAGTTGGATAGATAGATTTAATCAATTGTGAAACTGGCATGGAACCCAAATTATTCAATGCTGCAGCTCTATGATCTGATGGAACTCTGTCAGCTCTGAAACCTAAATGCTTAGTCAAAGTAAACATAAGTAATGGTAACATTCTCAAATTAGTAGAGATTTGCAATGGAGAAGCGCCAGAAACATTACCAGCAACCAACTCCTTTTTGTATACATTCAAAATATCAACTACTCTGGCAATCAAATACTCTCTAGCTTCAGGTAATGAAGTTGACAAAGCCTTTTCGATAGCCTTATGGGTAAAAAAGTTTGTAATTGCTAATTGATCGGCAGATGCATAAACATCAGTTAATTTGGATGAAGTTGGAATTGCCAAGTTCATCACTCTAATTCTTCTTTCACCAAATGAAGTAGAATGTAAAACGGCAGCTTGGAAGTAAACAACTGGTTTAGTGAGGTTTTCTTCGATAGACATTTCAATAACATATGATTGATCTCTTGGGAAGGTTGGGAATGAACATAAATCAGATGATCTATTGAAGAAATTACCAAAGAATGATGACATTCTGATACCTGTGGAACCTCTAACTCTCAACACGGCTTCAAGAGCAATATCTTGGGATAAGTGATCGCCAACTTCTTTTGTCAATTTTTTTACATCTTCAATTTTACCACTTGTCCAAGCTGGATAAAAGTGAGTTTGACCAGCAGTATATCTTGGTAAGTTTGACAAAGTGGCAACATCTTGATAAGCGGACGAAGTTAAGAATAGGTCAACTGTAATTTGGGAAGAATTACAAGTAACAGCGAATGACTTGTAGAAACTATCAGCAGAAGTCAATAACGCCTTTGCTTCTTTTTGTTTACCAGCAACACCAGCTTCATCTCTAACACTCAATTTACCTTCACCAATATTTGGCAAGGTGGCAGTGAAACAAACTAACTTACCACCAATGTTACTGATCATTTTATGACCAGCCTTGAGAGCTGGACCCAAAGCAAATCCTTGATTGGCAGTTCCTTCGAAGAAAGTAGCAAAGTCTAATAATAATTTTTCAATAGCTGGTCTATTTTCATCCAAATTAACCAATAAACCTGATGGGGATGGTAAGAAAGGTTCTTCAATATCAGGAACAACTAACACTTCTGTACCTTCTAAACCTTCGTTAAAACGGAAGTAATGTAAGTTGGAGTCAACACCAATGAATGCGATCCTTGCAGTCTTATGCTCGTTTGGAATTCTATCTAAGCTTTCTAAAATAGTTCTAGCAATGGTTCCAGTTAATCCACTTTGAACAGCATGGACTGAAACATCGATAATAAAGGTATAAACGATTGGTTGTGGAGCTCTTGCCATATATTCCTTAGGAGCAATGAATTCGACAACTGAATGATTCAATTCAACTCTTTCAAATTTATTTTTCACAGTACCACTTATTTCATCATAATCAAATGAACTTGGAATATCATTTAATAAATTACAGAAATTACATCTCCAACGTCTCCCATTTTCAGCCAATGTGATGAAGGGATTAATATAACCACGACAACGACGACATCTACTAATTGTGGTATCACATGTAACTGGAATATTTTCTTCTTCGACCTTTAATGCATTGTATGGTTTCACGACCAAGGCCAATGGTAATTTAGATTTCTTCAAAAGGGATGAATTAGTTGGAATAACATTCAATGTACTTCTAAAATAATCCGGAGTTGCATTAGCAGTTTCACTTGCGGTCAATACGGAATTGACAGGTAATACTAATGGTGGTGGTGGTAATGATAAATCGGAGATTGGAGGAGGTAATTCTCGAGATAAATCCGTTGTGTATAATTGATTCAATGGCAAGGCACCTGAAACATTATTTGGTTGACCATATCCCACACCGACTGCAGGTTGTCCGTATCCTGCTTGAGGTTGAACTTGAGCTGGTTGCTGTATACCTGTTTGATGATAAGGATCGTAAGCTGGTTGCTGTGGTGACATTGACTGTTGAGGTTGTTGATATTGGTAAGGAGCTTGTTGAATTCCAGCCGCACCTACAGGCGCACCGCCAACTGGACCACCATTAACATTCATTTGTTGGAATTGTTGTTGAACATGGTCCACTCCATAGGCGGGTTGTCCATAAGCCTGCTGTTGTTGAGGTTGGAATTGTTGAAATTGGGTTGGCGCTGGAGGAGCACCTGGTGTACCTCCTGCTGCATATTGAGGTTGTGGATAATGTCTTCTTCTACCAGACATTGTTTACTTTTTGGATTGATTATTTGTTATCTAAGATAAAATGATTGGTGTTGATTTCAATCGTTCCAAGATGTTTAATCGGTGTAAGAAAAAACAAGTGGACGTGGTCAAAATTGATTTGTGAAAAATTATTACTTTGTTAGTACTGTTATTTACGCAAGATTTGGTAAACTTGTATATCCTTTACAGTAAATTTCAGACTACATTAAATGTTACGTGTTATACTAGTATAAACCAAGCAAATAGGGTGCAACGCAAACAGCTTTATAAGTACCAATTCTAAACATGTTTTCATTTCTTGACAAGGGTGGAAAGTATGTATTTGAAAACTCCATATATATATATATATATGATAAGAGTGCCACAATAGCTACTTACTTCTAATGATTATACATCAGACAATAAATTCTTATTCATCGAAAAGCAGACAATTGACCATCAAATTACATTGCAGACAATCCTAGCTTACTTCCTCCCTCATATTGTACTTTTCTTTCGAAATGCTATTGTGTTGTAGTTAGTCTTTTCAACCACCAGGATTTGTCCTGCTTGAGTGATTGCAAAAACAAGCACCGCTACTTATTTCGTCAACGATTTTACTGCCCCAGATATTTTAAAGTGGCTAGCTTCCATCAAGTGTAGTATAGTTTGCAAATTAATATAGACTATGTGAGATTTTACCATTTTAGAAGAAGAAGTATGTTAAGCCAAAGTGAAGTTAACTTCAATAATCAAGTTAAATATTTGCATGAAATTTGGTCTAGAGATAACTCAATTTTGTTAAATACGTTAATTTATTACGGAAATTAAGATGTTATAATTCAATACAAATTGTTTAGCTTGCAAGACGCAAATTAGATCTATTCGACTGTTAAAGAATACATCGGGGAAGTGTGATAACTATGTCTTATTCAACCATTCGGACAGAAACTGCCACTTGTCTAATTATACCAGAATCATATTTGATGAAGTTGATTCACACACGACTCCTACTCTGCAACTCCCCCAAGCTCATCTCTTCGTTAAAAAAAATTATTTGATAAATATTTCAAGCATCAAGAAATTTTTCAGATCATTATTGAAGACTCTTTCAAATTACATATAAAATGACTAAAGACAAGACAGATAAGAAAAGAAAGAATGAAGAGGAAGCTACCACTTCTTCTGGAAAGAAGATTAAATTAAGCAAGTCTGAAAAGAAGGATAAGAAAGATAAGAAGGAAAAGAAAGATAAGAAGGAAAAGAAGGAAAAGAAGGACAAGAAAGAGGAAAAGAAGAATAAGAAAGAGGAAAAGAAGGACAAGAAAGATAAAAAGGAAAAGAAAGACAAAATAACAAAAACCATCACTGGTGATGCCCAATCTTCTCAAGGTTATACTCAATCAGAAACATTAACTGCATTACCGCAATCAGAAATCGATGCCTTTTTAGAAAATAATGAAGTTACCATTGAAGATCCACATAATTTAAACCTTCGTCCGTTATTATCATTTGATCAAATCGATTTAGATCCAAAGATCCAACAAGTCATTTCCAAATTTCCCAAACCAACTCCTATTCAATCTGTTGCTTGGCCATACTTGTTAAGTGGGAAAGATGTTATTGGGGTTGCTGAAACTGGTTCAGGTAAGACTTTTGCTTTTGGTGTTCCTGCAATTAATAATATCATTACTTTAAACAAGACTGGTTTAAGAGTATTATGTATTTCTCCAACCAGAGAATTAGCGTTACAAATCTATGATAATTTAGTTGATTTAACCAGTAAAACCTCAATTAACTGTGTGGCCATTTATGGTGGTGTTTCTAAAGATGATCAAGTCAAGAAGTTACGTAATGCCCATGTTGTTGTTGCAACTCCAGGTAGATTATTAGATTTAATCAATGACGGAGCTGTTGATTTAAGTAATATTGATTACTTGGTTTTAGATGAAGCTGATAGAATGTTAGAAAAGGGTTTCGAAGAAGATATTAAATCTATTATTGGTAACACTCATTCTGCAAACAGACAAACTTTAATGTTTACTGCCACTTGGCCAAAAGAAGTTCGAGAATTGGCCAATACGTTTATGAAAACTCCTGTTAAAGTTAGTATTGGTGATCGTGATGAATTGGCTGCAAACAAAAAGATTACTCAAATTGTTGAAGTTGTCAATAGATTTGATAAAGAAAAGTTGTTATTGAACTTGTTACGCAGATACCAATCTGGTGATAAGAAGAATGATAAAGTCTTGGTGTTTGCCTTGTATAAGAAAGAAGCATCAAGAATTGAAAATTTATTAAAGAGAAACAATTATCGTGTAGCTGCTATTCATGGTGATTTATCTCAACAACAAAGAACTCAAGCTTTAAACTCTTTTAAAACAGGTGAGTCAAGTTTGTTATTAGCCACTGATGTTGCTGCTAGAGGTTTAGATATTCCTAATGTTAAGGTTGTTATTAACTTAACTTTCCCATTAACTGTTGAAGATTATGTTCATAGAATTGGTAGAACTGGTAGAGCAGGTCAAACTGGTATTGCCCATACTTTGTTCACTGAAGAAGAAAAACATTTAAGTGGTGCCTTGTGTAATATTTTAAGAGGTGCTAATCAACCAGTACCAGAAGAATTATTGAAATTCGGTGGACATACTAAGAAGAAGACTCATAGTGCGTATGGTGCTTTCTTTAAGGATGTTGATATGAGCAAGACTGCCAAGAAGATTAAATTTGATTAGTTGTTCTGTATAAATAGCATGTTAATGTGGTATATTTATGTATTTAGTAAGTATAGAATTTTTTTTTTCAAATAAGAACACGCTGGAAGCTTTCCTAATTGGGAAGGTCCGTCCCGGAATTAATTTTTTGGTTCGGTGTTCATCTGATCCACACGAAACAAAACAAATTGACACCAAGAACTTTCAAACCAGATGATAAGTTTACAATTTACGTTACGTGGCTTCTTTTAAACCGGTGAAAAAACTTATACGCTTATACCAATTTTTGCCACTCCTTACGTATATATATATATTCTAGAAAGGAATTTACACTGTTGAAGCGTTTGCATTTAATTCACCTTTTCAAGCAAAAAAAAAGCAAAAAAAAATTTAAAGGTCCACCAAGGAATCTCCTTAGTTTCTCTGACGTTGGGCATCACCTTACATTTGTACATATCGGATCATAATTCAAAAAATCAACACTTATTATATATAAGACGTTCCTTTCCTTTACCAATCTATTACACGAAGAATTATAAACACTCTCACACAAATGAGATTTTCCATAATACATTCTATTGTCCTAGTTCTACAATTAATTGTTGTTTCAGCAACCATTCAAACCTTACCCAAGGCAGATTTCAGCCCCTTTGCGTCCTCCGATTTCTGTTCACAAATAATAACAACCACTTGTAATACAACATTTTCGTATATCGACGATTTAAATAAACAAATAAGGCCATATGTTGAATCATTAGTCCGTACCTCATATTTCAGATATTTTAAAGTGGATCTTGATAAACAATGTAAGTTTTGGAATGCTCAACATTTTTGTGCTTCTCAAAATTGTGCTGTTGAAGTATTGGAAGATTTTGATTGGACTAAAGTCACTGATGAAGATTTAAAACCTTCAAAATTGGGTGAAATTAAACTACCTGAAGCTACTGCTATTCAGAACCCAATCGAAACTGAAGAAGTTGACACTTGTGAAGATTTGGATTATTCACATATTGATGACCATCATGGATGTGTATATGTTAACTTGATTAACAATCCTGAAAGATTTACTGGATATGGTGGTAATCAATCTTTTGATGTTTGGAAGGCGATTTATTCTGAAAATTGTTTCCCTAATACTAATCCAATGTCAATGAGTCCTAATGAAGAACAAGAACAATGTACTGAAAAGAATTTATTTTATAGATTGGTTAGTGGAATGCATGCATCGATTGCTGTTCATTTATCTAATGAATACTTATGTTCTGAGACTGGGGAATTTTATCCAAATTTGAAAGTCTTTATGGAAAGAGTTGGGAAATTCAATGATAGATTATCAAATATTTACTTCAATTATGCCTTGGTAGCACAATCATTAGTTAAATTATCTGAAGTTTTACCATTAAAGGAATTTATTCATTCTGGTTTTGATGATATTTCTCCAGCTCAGAAACTGCATTTGATCGCCAATAGTGACACCGATTCTAATGAAGTATATGACACTTTATTATTTGATGATATTCTTCCAGCGATTGCTTCAAATACTGTATTCAACACTTCAACTTTATTCGATCCAAAAGTTGATCCTAACTTAAAGAACGAATTCAGAGCAAGGTTCAAGAATATTTCCGCCATTATGGATTGTGTTGGTTGTGATAGGTGTAGAATGTGGGGTAAGATTCAAACTATCGGTTATGGTACTGCTCTCAAAATATTATTCGAATCAGAAGATCCTGCTAATGCACATAAATTGAAATTTAGAAGAATTGAAATAGTTGCATTAGTTAATACTTTTGATCGTTTATCTAAATCTATTGAATCAATCAATAATTTCAAAAAAATGTACTCAAAACATTTAAATGATGTTGCTAGAGGAATTGCTCAACCTGGAGATTATGACAGTGTAATAACTAATATCAAATCTGGATTTGCCTTCCCATTTATGGCTCCTTCTCAAATTATGAATCAACAATCAATAGCCCAAAGCTCACCAGTAAATTCATTACCAACTTCAAAGGAGGACAAAAAGGTTGCTGTTCCAGTTAAGAAATCATATGAAGAGGAATTAAGAGAAATCGGAAAGCTTGATCCATCGGAAAGAACATTCAAACAAGAATTCCAACTTGCCTGGGGGGAAGTTTGGCAAGCTACCAAATTTCTTTTGACGAGTTATAAGAAGTTTCCTGCACTTTTAAGTAAAAGAACCCTTATAGAAATTAACAACTGGTGGGAACAATTGCTTGGAAGACCAACCGTTTATGAATATCAAAGTCCTATTGATATTGAAGCTGAAGAGTATAGTAAATTAATTGGTTAAATTTTTTAGTATAGGATCTCTAATCATGTATAATATAGATAGAGTAACTCCGTATAATGGACGATACTGTTTGATTTTTTTTTGATTTTTTAGAATTGATTTTTACAGGATATATGATTGTATATCCTTGGTGTTTATCCCAATTTTTTTGTCCTTTTTATGGGCTTGTAAAGCAATTAGATTCATTGGATACAGTATTGATATTGGTCTAATTTGTGTTGAAATTTTAATTAATAATAATTACCCATAGCAAAATTTCTTTGTGTTTTTCGAAATTATTTTCCCATTCAGAAGTTTATAGCTCTAATATTAAAGCTGTAATAGATAGTAGTATTTGCCTCTTATTTTATTGATGAAACTTTACACCAGTTAGCTCTTTACAAAATATATAAAATCCTTTGTCGACTTCAAAAGAACGTATTATAGTTATATAAATATATTAAATATATATTATTGGAAAATCCCTTTTTATTAGTGATTTTGCCACTTGATTAATCTGCCACGTAGACACAAAGTACAGTGCAACATACTCCGTTTCAACATTTATCAATTTTGAGGCGTAATAGAGAAATGTTATTAATAATAATCTCTATGAGATGATATGCAAAAAAAACAAAAACAATATCAGTCCCCTTGATTAATTTACAATGTATTTGATATGTGCTGCGGCTGTTGGATGTTGCGTATCAATTTTTTTTTTTAATTTTTTTTTAATACATTTTTCGCAACCATTTTCTATTATTAATTATTATTCTTTATGGGCTTTCCCTATAATTAATAGATATTTAATTCTGTTTTCATTTAACTAAAGCTAAATATTACTTAGCATGTTCTATATGAAAAAACTTTTTTTTTTAAAAAATCAATTTGGAGGCAAATCTGAAAATTTGATTTTTTTTAATGTGAAACGGTTCCATGGTTATATATTTTACTTTATATTTAACTGCAATAACCAATAGAGATTCATAAGACAAATAAGATAACTAAAAACACTTTTGACCGCTTGTATATTGTTCTTTGTTGGAGAGAAAAGAGAAAAGAGAAAAAAGAGAGAGAAAGAGATAGAGAAAGAGAAACCATTTGAACCAAGGACATACACAAACCCCCACTTTCAGTCAAGAAGGAAGAGTTGTCTTGCATTGATGCAGTAAATCTTTAGATGATTCTTAAATTACTATATCTATTCACAATGATGTTATTTGCAAATAGTAATGTTGAAACTATTATACCGATGAGATTACAACTAAATAACGATAATGACAAGATTAATATAATCAAAGTTGATCGTATATCCAACATATCATTATCTGATTTTAAGAACACCAATAATATGTTCATAATCAAAAACACTAATACTACCATTTTAAATACCTCAATATTGAATAGACGGACTAATGAAATAGATTATCCTGAATTTCGTACAATAACACCCTATCCTAATCAATGGATAGAAATCAAATTCCTAACTACTCCGCAAGCATCACAGCCCTTCAGAGTACCATTAACTAGTTGTTTAAATCAAAAACATGGTTCTGGAGGTTCTCTTGAATTTGCTGAAGCAACAACTTATTATATTCTTGGTGGGCTTGATTATGGTTTGGCATTAGATTTGTTATGGTATTATCATAGATTAGGTAATACATTGGAATTTACAGCTGAAATAACTTGGAGAATTAGTTATTCTTGTGATGTCCCCGCTGGGAAAATTGGACAAATATTCATAAGTCCGTATCTTACTAAGTTTTCAAATATACAAACTAGAAAAATTTGGATTGAAAAACAAGGTAGGAGATGGAAGAAAGGGAAACAAAGGCATAAACATAGAAGGAAAAAGGTATTGCATTTTGGTGGATGGGAATTGGAGAACTCAGTTAGATTATTTGATATTAGTAGATCTCCAATTGTAGAATGTATTACAGATGAAGCATATTTGGATTGTCATGGGAAGAAAGATCAATATTATAACTATTTTCGAGCATATTGATGTTTTATCTAGAAGTGTTTTTTTTTGTATGTATGTATGTAGATTAACTTCTGTTGAGTTTTTAATTTATTAATATACATTTAATCTTTGCATGGAAATGATACCGACTTTATACGATTTAATAGTAATTAATCAAAAAATAGCATTTCCTTTATACAAGTGAATCTAATATGTATAATTAATTAACTTTAATGTTTTCGAGCTTCATTCGCAAGGGTGCATTTTTATTTTTTGGAGAGGTGGAACTCGTGGGGTAATTTCGCGGGGGGGGGGGGTTGAGAACAATAAAAACGATAAACAATCATCACAATAAAACCACATGGGAGGGGGATCATTACATTACAAATGGTGTTACAAGCATGATTTATGGGGTATTCAACTTCAACCTTACAACTGGAGGCGAGGCTACAGCTACTAAGAAAGAGGTGGATCTTTTTCTACATCAAAGTTGTAAAGCTAAACTCTTCCATTGAAAGTAAAAAATTTATAGAATATTAGCAACTAGTCAAAACGATAAATTAATATAATCTTTGTGGGGGGGGGGGCAACCGAACACGTTGTTGGTTCTCCCTCCAAGAAAACTCTAAAAGATATAAAAAAAGGAATAAACAAAAACCATATGGTGATCTAGGTTTGGATATCAACTACTTGATTCTTGTAATCTAGCTTTATGTTCAGCATTTCTTTGTTTCTTCTTTTGGACAGTTTCGAATTGTTTTGATTTAAAGTTCTTACTCTTTTCATATTCATTATCAGATTTAAGAATGGGTTCTTCAGTCACCTCATGGTCATCCAAGACTTCATTATCTTTGGTGGCTAGAGCAGTGAATTGATTAGTGTTTGTTCTACCTGGACTTGGTAGATTTGGTTTTTTAACCGCGGTTTGCCTTTTGTTCTTTGCTAATTGGGCAACTTCAGCATAAGTTAATTCTTTGCTTTGAATATCAACAAACTCTAGACCATCATCTCCGGTTGTAGTTTCATTCATGGAAATACTAATCAACTTATTGTCTGGATTAGAAATAGTAAAACTCTTTGGAATAGGCGCATTTGAATGACTGGTTGATGGTTGGGTATCGGTTGATGAAGATGATTTTCTGAACCATTGTGGAATGAAGTATGAGACGAATGATTGTTCAAACATATTTATGATTCTATATGACTGTAGGTTATAAATAAAGGTGCGAAATACGGGAACTTATTAAAAAGGTGTTGTTGTACAGTAACCTGATTGTTAGTTATATAAATATAATTGGCGGCAAAAAAAGAAAAGATTTATAATTAAAGAATGCGGGTTGGCAAAGTATTGATCTGTTACCAAAATGAGTGTGGTAGAATGAAGTGATCTCTTGATAGGAGAAATAAATAAAAATTTAAATAGCCAAAATAAAAACAAATGGATAATGGTTAACCTGAGGGAATTTATATGGTTTATTTATAAGTTTAATAAGCAATAGTTATAGCAAGGGATGTTCAATGTTCTTAGTAAATCTGTTAATAAATAATTGTGTGGTTATTGTGTTTTGTTTACGTTTTATGACTAACAGAACAACGTCACAAAAAAAAATAATCTTAAAAAGAAAATCAATTAGCAAAAAACCTTATCTCTCGTTCTTTCTCCACATAATTTTACATGATATCACCAAAATATTCTTGGTATCCACATATTTGTTACACATACACCACTATTTAATAACAGTTGAACTTATTCAATAATTAGTCATACACCCTTTCCGAGTTTTTAAAAAACTTTCACCTCATTCCTTCGAAAACCCGATTTACATCCGTTTCTCACGATATACACAGAGCTTTATTCTTCAAGAGAGAACGTGGTAATGTGTGACGTTATGCGGTGGGTGTGTGTGTGTGATAGAAAATGGATAGAAGGATAATAAAAACAATCTATTAGTCCCAATAGATGATCATTTAACTTTTCCCTTTCTTTCTTTTTATGGCAATGATAATAATAAATTGCTTGCGCCGAGGAAAGTTCGGTTTTCTTGAAACACACATTTATTCTTCTTTGGGTACTACGAACAAAATGATACTGTATAATCCAATAAGGGAAAAATAAAAGGAAAAAGAAAAGTGATATCGGCTAAATCGCAGGCACACGTGATTAAAACACGGTATCTTATTACCAAGCCTAATTGGGAGAAATAAAGAAAACGGGTCAAATGTGAAATAGGCTAATGATTGTCTCCCACATGTAACACTAATTCGCCTTTCAATTCTTAAATTTATACGTAAGTTGCTCCCTTTCGCAAAAATTCGGAGTAAATTGCTCCTTTCACAAAAATTCAGAGTTATGCCGTGCGAATACAGTTTTCCTTTCTTTTCATGGTAGTAGTACATGTATTCACTTAACTCAAATTGTACTCATATCTCTTGCCATAGAACTCATTTTGCCATGTTTTCTTTCATGCTTTCTGTTAGTCAGGCAAATTGACCTTTCCTTTTCCACCCAAAAGAAAAATTCCTGCATATGAACACCAAGCAAATAGAGGAAGAAAAAAAATCTTTTTTATGCGATAAAAACTGTTGAATGGTTTGGAAGGAAAATATCAATTGGGGATTATGGTTTGCAACATTTGCGAGCCTTAAATCAATCAAGTTAATAGTAAGGACAATCACATACATAAAGGCATATTGTATCTAATCTCCAGAAAGTAGAAGCTGAATTAAAAAGGATCAGTGAAAAATAGAAAAAATAACTGAGCAGAAATATTGTGTATATATATACAATGGATGGTTGGAGTGAAATTTCGCGAATACCAGTGACCTCATGGTCAAATGGTCGTCCATTGGTAGACGCACCTAGTGTCACCTCATTAAGATTCGACTGTGCTCAAAACTTAATCTGGTGTGGTGACTCAAATGGAAGTACTAGTTCCTTTACAAGCTCTAGTGGAGCTGAAACATTGAATCCGTATCAAACCAATTTTCAATTGTTTCCTTATACTAAGTTTCTGACTACTCCAATTAGATCACCAATTATACAACATTTATCACATAGAGACGGGATCTTATCATTGCTGAAAAATCATTTGAATTTTAGTCATAGGCGTGGTATACCCAAACTTGATATTTCGACCGATTCATTCTCCCACAACGGTGACTTGTTTAGCAATTTAAACGCAATGACATTTAATTGTAATTCCTTGAATGATGTCGTTTTAGGAGCCAACCTATCATTGTTGAAATTGGACTTAAATAAACCTAACGTATTGTCCACATTTAATCATGATGGAGGCATTTCTTTAATAAACAATTCATCAAAGCTATTGATGATTGGTAAAAATACCGGATCCTTGGAATTATTCGATCCAATCTCAAACTCATCTATAAAGACATTCAATTCACATAATGGACTTATATCAGATATGGACGTTAGAGGCCACTATATAGCTACATGTGGATATTCGGTAAGACCAAAGAGATACCATCACCATCATCATCACAACCACATGGGTGTACAAGCCAATGATTATATGGTAGACCCTCTAGTTAATATCTATGATACAAGAATAATGAGAGCAATAGCTCCAATACCGTTCCCAGCTGGTGCCACATCTGTTCGTTTCCATCCTAAGTTGCCCAATATTGTAATTATCTCATCAACCACTGGACAAATTCAATTTGTTGATATGTTTGATCAAACCAATGTATATTTGTATCAAGCAGATTTATCACCCGCTGTACCTAATCAATCCACCAAACCACCACAATTGTCAAATCTTGAAGTAAGCGATAATGGTGACTTTTTGTTATTCAATGATAGTTATTCAAACATGCACTTATGGTCGATAATTACTTCTGGAACAAGTAGCAACGATTTCACTAACTTTCCTACACCTATTGAACAACCAGATGTTATAGAGCCTCCGATTGTGGATAAGATTAGTATTAATGAAAATGTACCGTTATCTTGTATTGGTATGCCCTATTATAAAGACCTTTTATTATCGAATTATGCTTCTGATTTAAAATTCACCAAGGAATTGGCTAGAGTACCTGAAAAAATAGATATTGATTTAATTATCGAGTGTGAAAAAAACCCAGGCAGATTTATTAGGTATGATAAAACCAAATATGGACCTAGGAATATAGCAAAGAAATTTGAGTCTTTAAAAGAAAAGAATGCCCAATTACCCAAATTTATTAGTGAACGAAAAAATGGAAATGATGAAGAGAGTCAAGATAATGAATCACAGGTGGTGGATGAAAGTATATTCCAATATAAGGGTGCTACTCTTGTGAAAGTTCCAAATTGCTATTCACGTTTACAAATTCAATATTCTCGATTTGGGGTGATAGACTTTGACTTCAATTATTATAATAAAACAGAAGGATTGTATTGTGGATTGGAGAATCATACTGATAATTCATATATAAATTCTTTGTTACAACTATATCGATTTCAACCTTTGTTTTTCAACAAAGTAACGAGTAACTTATTGAATGAATGGTTGCCTAATGATATTGAAACGATTCTAGGCTTAAGGAATCCACAAGGTTCTTCAATGTTGACTGAATTGGGTTATTTATTCGATATGATGCATAAAGCGAAAGATAATAATGTGAAGATCTACAACCTTTCTCAGGTAATGAATAATAACCAAGAAGCAAATTTAAAAAACTTGATTAATTGTAATGATATGAAGAATTTAAACTCACAAGAAGTTAGGAATTTAATCATAAGCTTTAATAATTTCTTACTTAATCAAGTAAATCAAGATTTACATATTCAATCAAATGATTCATTAGGGAGTTTTATGCAAATAAACTATGAAATTGAAATTAAAGGTAATTCACATTCATGCCCTATTTATGATAAGAAATATGGATCAATGTTCACTTTGGATCTTGTCACTCCACCAAGCAACATGTTAACTAAGATGAGTATCTTAATTAATCCTGCATTAAGTACACAACCACCACCTCCTCCAACCATGTCAAATATTAGAAAGAACTTAAATATCTTGACATATTTGGAATATTCAATGAATCAATACAAAACCATCCCATGTCAACAACATCAACATGCATTCCCTCATAGTTTGGAAATGAAAACTTTTATTACTAATTTACCAGCATTGTTAGTATTGAATGTAAATCTTTCAAATGATGAGTTTAAATTTATAAATGGGTTTAAGAAATGGCTTGTTCCTGAATTTTATGCAATAAATCAACGTGTTCAAACTAATGGCATAGCGGTAAATAAAACAGTGCTAAAACCAATGATTAGTCAATTTGATAAATTCTCCATAAAATATGAACTATTGGGATATGTATGTGAAATCAGTGAAAAATCAGAGTTAACCAGAGGAGTACATGGTTTAGTGAGTTATGTTAAGTTGAATGGACAATGGCACTTGTTCAATGATTTCTTGGTTATGCCTATCCCTGAAGAGGAAGTGTTTAATTTATCATATCCTTGGAAGAAACCCGTCATTATAATGTATCAAGAAAGTTCAGTAGCCGAAGTTCCATTTGATTATTTCCAACGTGATACTTTTGCCAACTTGAACAATTTGAATTTATCAATACTCTATCGTGATCATTTCGCAGGAGCAATTAGAGAAGGATATAAAAAAGAATATGAATTATTGACAAAAGATGAAGCACCTAGTCATGGATCACTTGTAGCCATAGATGCTGAGTTTGTGTGTTTGAAACCAGAAGAATTGGAAGTTCGTTATGATGGATATAAGAAATTAATCACACCAAAACAGCTTTCATTAGCTAGAATTTCAGTATTACGGGGAGATAATGGACCAAAACAAGGTGTGGCATTTATTGACGATTATATTGTTCATACAAGTGATATTCAAGATCATTTGACCAATTTCTCGGGAATCGAAGATGGGGATTTGGATCCTATTAAATCATCCAAGAATTTGGTAACTTTACAAACGGCATATAGAAAGCTTTGGCTATTGGTCAATTTGGGCGTTGTATTTGTTGGACATGGTTTATATAACGATTTCAGATGTATTAATATACAAGTACCATCTGATCAAATTAGGGACACTGCTGAATATTTCTACAAGAGTGATTTTAAGCGGAAGTTGAGTTTGAAGTTTTTGGCATATGTAATGTTAAAAGAGAAGGTGCAGACTAATAATCACGATTCGATTGAAGATGCCTATACTGCGTTATTGTTATATAAGAAGTATTTGGAAGTGACTGCAGTTGGGCAGTTTGAAAATACTTTGAACTATATCTATGCAGAGGGACAACAGTTAAGATTTAGAGTCCCTAAATAGAAACCTTTATAGGACAGTATAATTTTAAGTAATATTAATAGGTAATAGAACATTAAAAAAATCTTTAACATCGTCTCACGGTTCCACCTGAAAGATTGATTTCAAATATGCCTGAAAGCAAAGACACATAAAAGAGGAAAAAGTTTTATCCGTACCGATGATCTCTGAAAATCAAACAATGCTACAAAAACTAACGCAGAGTCGTATTTCTAGCATTGAGAATGCCTATTGTAAATGCAAAAAATGACTTAACGAAATGTATTCTTTTAACAAACCCGAACTATGTAGAACTAAACCAATGACTAAAAAAGATCTAACAAAAAAGTGCTTAAGCAAATCAAAGAAAAGGTATCTATAAAATTTAAAATGCTTATAATAAGACGGCAGCTAAACCGGCAGCAGCAGCTAAACCAACAGCAGCTTGTTGAGCCATACCAGCACCTTCGAAGGTAGAAGCAGTTGGGATAGCAGAAGTAGAATTAAGTAATTTGGTAAAGATGGTAGATTGAACAGTGACAGTTGATTCACCTTCTTCAGTGACGGAAGCAACTGGAGTGATGGTAACGTCAACAGCAGTGTTTGATTTAGTTTCAGAAGCAGTTAATGGACAGTAAGTGGTGTAAACAGTTTCAACACCTTGAACAGTTTCAGTGACAACAGTTTGAGCAGCAGTGGAAACTTCAGTGGAACAGATATTTTCTTCACAGTGGGTGATGGTGACTAAAGTAGTAGAGAGTTCAGTAACGGTAGAGGTACTGTTTGAAGCAGCAGAAGCAGAAGCAACTAAACCGGCAGCAGCTAATAATTGGAACTTCATTTTTTTAGTGTGTAAAGGAATATAAGTAATTAAAACGAGTGAATGAGCTTGATGTTGATAGAGAAAGACAAGAAACTGGATTAAAATGGAATGAGAGATTGACCCAGTATTTATACACTTTTCTTTACCGTGGCCCTCGGGATTTCCCAGTAGTACAAAGATTTTCCAGTCACGCTCTTCACGATTGATATTCAGAATATGCAACTTTCGCGTGTATGGAGTAAACCATAACTGGATTCAATGAAAGTAATTTGACACTTTTTGACGCATGGCCAATGTAAATTCGGATAAATTGAGTTTGTGTTTACCTTTTTCAAGACCCCTGTGGAACAAATACAAAACAAATAAACAAACCAAATTATAAATAAACAAACAAATAAATAAATAAATAAACAAAGTCTGCATACAGAAGTTCGAAAATTTTTGTTTTTGATGTTTTTATTTTTATTTTTGTGCAAATGAAACTTTTGTGTGGAAAAAATAAACGGGTAATGGGACGCGTCTTACATAAAATTTTGTGAAGTAATTTACTTCTTGTACCACAAATGCACATACAATCGCGTTTCAATGTGACATGGAACAGCGCCTTATAAACAGATCGAAAGTTTCAACTCGATATCGAACGTTTCTCGCCTTAAAGGGGATCTAAGGTTTTGAAACCTCGTCAAGACGTGGGACAAAAGAGGCGGCCGTAATTTTGAAATTATAAATTGTTACAATTATTAGATACAGATACACACAAAGAATAGACGATTAGTTTAACATCAAATTCATTTCCCAATCTTGTACTACACTTACCCAATCATCTCTTGGCTCATTCATTCGTTTTCTTCTCCAAACTTCTAACATAATCTGTCTGGCACCCCAGTAACTTCCCAAGTACTGGGCGATATCAGCTCCCCATTTTTTAAACCCCATTTGCAAATTAAGAGAAGTTGCTTCACATCCAGCAATAAATCCTTGCCAGAATAATGGAATCATAGAAGCTTCATCCTTGGCAATTAATTTCTGGATAGCATTCAAATGATTCAATGTTTTAGCCACTTTCGTTTGTAATTTACGAGGTTGCATCTCCTTGATCAATCTAGCAAAATAGATAACCAAAGCATGATAGAATGACATGATGTGATGATATGTCGCTTGATGCATTGGTGAGTAAAATTTCTTTTTTGCATCACTTCGAAGTTCGATCTCCACATTCTTCATGGTGTCATCGTCAAGATCGTCGTCAATTGCTGCAAGATCGCTGGTATCTTCGTCAGATGGTGCAAATAATTCCCAATCAAGTTTCCAACGTAATAATTTTTTATTTAATTCTTCAATTCTATTGTAAAAATTGGCGGGTAACGCTTTATGTGTATTCTTATGATAGATCTTTGTTCTCAATAATTCCACTGTTTCAGAGAATAACAATATTAATGAATTTGGTAGTCCATACAACGCATCGGTTGCAAAATTTTCATCGTTCTTCTTGGTATTAATTAACTTTTTATTAACAAACGATGGAGAAGCATTTTTTGGTGGAGTTTTCCCTGTAAATGAATTATTGACAATAAAATCAATTCTTGCCTTACCAATCTTATCAACTGGTTGATTAGAATTACCAAACTTGTCACCATTAACATCATATCCACTACCCAAATTAGATTCAAAATCCTCTTTGATGCTTTCAATATCCAAACAAGTTGAATCCTGGATCAATTTCATAGACAGAAAAATACGATGGAGGATTCTTGCTTTAGATGACAACTTTTTCTTATTAGCCATTTTAGCAACAATTACCTTTCCACACCAGGCAATATACAATCCAGTATCTTGCATTGTACCCCAGACCAAGTCAACACTAATCATTGTCATGACAGCGCACAAAACATCTTTGTATTTCTCATGCGAAATACAATATTCAATACCAGATTGGGTATCACTCTTCGAATTCAATAGTTGTTTTACAAATAAACTTGCCTGATTCCGTAATGCAATCCCTAAATTCAAATAAAATTTCATTGGTTCAGAATTTTTGGGGAACTTGGATTGTAAGTTAAAGGCAGAAACTGCCAAAAGGGCATTTAACAAGGCATTCTTAGCTGTTGAAGTTCTCCCTAAAGCCAGCAACTCTCCTATTGCCATCAATGCTCTTGGGAAGTATATCATTTTCCAAGGATTTTCAGTCAATGGAATAACCGTCATTAAATCAGCGACCTGATTTACATAATAGTTTAATAGGTACCTCGTTAAGGGTTGAATCTGTAATGCAGTTGTTGGGATATCTACTCGCGGCGAACCTGAAGGGTTGCTTGGTAACGATAGATCAAATCCCAACTTCAATGGACTTTCCACAATGCTCATTATAGTTGCTGGCATACGAGTCGCATTGTGATGCTCCCCTTCAACTAAGTCCGTGGAGTCTTCTTCGTCATTTCGAGTCGAAGCATGAACATGAATTTGCAAAGTTTCATTTGTGGAGTATGGATTGTTGTAATAATAATTGTTATAGTTGGAATAATATAGGTGATGATTAGTTGGGTCGATAGAAGCACTGGCAGTTGGTGGGGCATTAAGCATATTAGACGGAGGTATATTAGGACCGCCATTAGTATTATGAACATGTGCATTTACATTATGACCTCTATGGAATACCAAGTTCAAAATATCGTTTGGATTATTGAAATTAAATGCGTGATTATAATTACTTCGATGTCTTGGTGTGGCTACACCGCTGCCAATCCCATTGCCAGGTGTAAAATTATTCATTAAATCTAAAAACTGAGTGTCCAACGCTGCCGCAGTTAACATCGCGTCATCTCGTAACTCATTGGACAACC
The DNA here is from genome assembly GCA_030557635.1 of Hemisphaericaspora nanyangensis. Taxonomy (NCBI): domain Eukaryota; kingdom Fungi; phylum Ascomycota; class Pichiomycetes; order Serinales; family Debaryomycetaceae; genus Hemisphaericaspora; species Hemisphaericaspora nanyangensis. The sequence goes on along the minus strand of JAKTPO010000007.1, from coordinate 100,602 downwards.
AAAATTGATCGTGAGGTGCAGAACTATCATATCCACTAAGAGATGCTGGCGTTGTTGTTACCGAAGCTGAGAATGGGGTTTTGTTGACAGCTGCTCGAGTGCCGTTATACTCTGATGGGCCAGTTGCCATGTCTTTTGAAATGGTTACATGTTTTGCTTTCTTTGTCGAATTTCCATATTGATTGTGGGCTTCTCGCTTCTTGTTTATTTTTGCACCTTTAAAAACCCCAAAAGGACCCAATAATTTAGTCTTTCCTTCTTGATTCACCAATTTGTCATTTCCTGAATTGTGTAAAATACCTAGATCTCGGTCCATTTCTTCGTAAGTTTCATAAGGTTTGCAGTTCTTTTTCTCATCCCATGTTACAAATCCCACTTGTCTTCTCTGAAAATAATCAGTATTGCCTTGTTCTTCATCATCTGAATCATCTGTGGTTTGTTTTCGTTTGAACACAACCAGCTTTGAAATAGCACTTCCATTTCTACTGTTAAACTCTATAGGTAGCGACCATCTCAACTTTATATCGTATCCCGCACATACTAGGCCGGCTCTGGAACATTTCTTACATGCTGGTGTTGTCAAGTCACATCTAATTTTTCGAGACCGACAAGTGAAGCAACCAGTGAAGGTTTTCGATCTTTTAATTTTAGAGGTTTGTAATCCCTGTTTTGAGTCTTCCGAGGGAGATTTTCTAGGCTCTATACTAGTCATAGCAGTCGAGTATGTGACTTATATAACGTCGTGGGTATACTTATAGAGTGATGGATTTCGATTTTCAAAAGTTATGTCAATTTTTTTTCGTAAATGGAAGTCATTGCCGAACTTTCTCGTTTGTTAAGTACACATCCAAAAATTGCATTTACATGCGATCATGCGATGAGCTTTCAATTCAATTTAAATGACATCATTTTACAGTTCTAATTATACACATAGTATACACGCAAAAGAAAAAGCTCTAGTAAGCTACAGTATCTATTTTGTTAACCTCGTCATCATCGACCAAGTACTCTTCACCTCTCTCTCTTAACTCCCAAACTTTCTTGATGCGTTTTATAGCAATCTCAGCGCTAGTAGAATTCATATCTGCACAAATTTTGAAGTAACGCTCAATCACGCTTTTCTGATCATCTTCAGTACAATTCATTCCTGCAACCGAGATTGGCCACTGAATCATCAGGAACCCAAATGGGAAAACCATTTTGTTATGATCTTTCGATTTCTCAAATACTGATATCAAGGAGACTAATCTTTGGTTTAAATCCTTTATATGTGGCAAATCAGGAGAGTCTAACAATACTTGCGTAAAAATTGTTATTAGCCCTGCTAATGAGTATGCTTGTTGAGTTAAGTCCATCCAACTAACTGTGATGGGTCCATGATCTGTGAAAATATGATCAATGAGATTTTGCGTTTCGTTGATGATGTTTGGACTAGCATTCATAGGAAAACAAGTTCTGTCGATATATGTAATATTGTACTGGTTGTGAAAGCCGCTTAATAACCTGATATATTCCAATGAATCCAGTGGTCTGAAATCTTCACCTTCCTCTCGTCTTCTATTTAAAATCTTGGAAAGATCCCTGAAAAGATGAACGCAATTAGTATCATAACCGAAAAGAATACTGTAGTTATTCTCTTGGACTATATTGAACTCCTTCAAAACTGAGATCTCATATTCGTCAGTAAAATTGATCACAGAATCTAATTCTTTATCAAGCTTTAAAGTCCCTCCTAGATGCGAACTTTGTCCTGCGAGAATTTCGAAATCAGAAAACCAGATTCTACAAAGGATCAACGTTTTTGACAGCCGTATCCTACTATTAGTGGCCTTTATTAAAATATCTTTGGCCCCTTTCAAATGCGGTCTCCAACTTTGTTTTGCAGTACAAGCATTTGATGATGTCAACAACAACACTGTGATCAAGATACTTTCGATATTTGAGGTCAAATCATCCTTCACCTTTCTCTCTCTATTCCTTGTCAAAGCTGGACCTAGTAATCTAAGGCAAGTCGACAAATAAGAAACATATGCATCATGGTCACTCATATCATTATTTTTCTCATATGCAATTTTTGCTCCTTGAGATAGTACAGCTGCCAATAAGAATGGTTCATTAGATGCATACTTTAGAATTATGTCTCTTAATGGGTTTGAATACAAACCAGTTGTCTTGTCATAAGCTCCGAATGGTAAAATTTGCATTGAAAAAATGAAATAAAAGTTCTCTAAATATCCTCGTTCTTTGTCGGTATTTAGTTTAATATAGTCGAGGGGTATATGTTTAGGTATGTCATCCCTACTTGCTTTTGTATATGCTTCTGAAGCTCCTTGAACAAGGAATGGGTTGAAAACGAAGTTAGGGTCATCTGTGAAATTGTTGTCATCGGGAAAGTTTACATTAGACGTGAAAATAATGTCATTCACGATATTATTTAAATCTAAGGCAATTAAATTCAAATCCTCGTCGTTATACACATCACCTAGTACCATTCCAGATGGACTTAGATGATTTATGCTAGCGGTACTTCCGGGGCTGCCGAAGTAGGCTTCATCACTAATTGCATCAGGAGGAATGGCTGGATTGGCATTTAACAAATTAAAAATGGACGATGGGCGGCTTTGGTTGAGTCGAGTTTCTTCTTCACTATCAGGAGCTTGTAAATTGATTAATGGGCCAGGTTCTACTTTTGCTTTTCTAACCTTTTTCTTTGTCTTACCTCTTCCAAAATCATCTGGACCCAGATACATTTGAATAGTAAAGGGTTTCGGTGGAGTTGGAATAACTGGGTTTGGATTAATAGATAAGACTTTCTTAGAGACTCTTAGTACCTTTTCACCTTCTTTAGGATATGAACATTGTTTCTGCAATCTTGTACATTGTTTACAGTGCGGTTTGGTTTCGTCACATTTTATTTTCCTCCTCTTGCATTCACGACAACCTCCCCGGCTGTATCCTCTTTTCATCTCTCCTTTGCGATTCCTTATTGTACTCATTACTGACATCTTGATATTTAACAGCCATTTAGAGCGAGATTGTCCGTGATAAAGGCTGGATCTTGTGGTATCTATTAATTAAGGAATCACAAGTCGTGGCTTTGGAACAAAATGATCGGTGCCGTTTGAGCGCATTTCCGAATTAGGAAATGCGCAATTCGCTTTACCAGTCAGATTTCATACCCCACAATCTTTCTTTGTTCTAATGGGGACACTGTACTTTCCGCTAAACCAATTCATGAGCTAAGCATTCACCTCCTTGGAAACCAGAGGACATGTATTTTTCAATACAACAAAGAATTGGTGAAGCTTTTGAAAATGAAACCATCTGATGATGTCATCCCAAATATTGTCGAGGATAGGTCGTGCGAAACTGAAATATTCAAGACCGCAACATTAGTACTCCTCTTAGCAGGGCTCAAGATACACCTTGTGACTATCCCCTTTTCTTGGTGAAATTGCTTTGCTTCGATTCCTCTTCTTATTCATTGTTATTTGATCAATTCCATAATCATGACATTGTTGAAACATTGGAAATACAATAAGGGAGAAGATATTGTCGTTACGCAGTTGAAAGGTTTAGTCAACTCGAACCCTGCAATCAAGTTAATCGAGTCGGAAAAGGTTGTTTTCAATCCCTATTCAGATACAGCAAACAAGATTGCTTTAATTAGTGGTGGTGGAGCCGGACATGAACCTCTACATGCTGGTTTTGTGGGTGACAATTTACTTGATGCAGCAGTCAGTGGGTCTATTTTCGCCTCTCCTTCAACAAAGCAAATCATGGCTGCAATTAAAGCAAAATCCGACAAAGCAAAAGGAACCATAATGGTTGTGAAGAATTACACTGGTGATATCTTACATTTTGGTTTAGTTGCAGAAAGAGCCAAGAGTGAAGGATACAAAGTTGAAGTTGTTACTGTTAGCGATGATGTTGCCATCGGAAAACAACAGAACAAGAAGGTAGGAAGAAGAGGTTTAGCTGGAACTGCTATTATCCATAAAGTATTAGGTTCAGCTGTCAATTGTGCTAAAGGTAGTGATTTGAAGGCTGTTGCAGACTTGGGTAACGCAATTAACAAACACTTGGTTACTTTGTCTGCTAGTTTAGATCGCACTTCTGTTCCAGGAAGAGGCGAACAAGATATTGAGTTTAATAATGAGGATGAAGCTGAGTTGGGATTGGGAATTCATAATGAGCCTGGTACTAAACTCTCTCCAATCCCTAACATAGATGAACTCATTAGGGATATGTTTCACAAATTAATATCTCCCGAAGATACTGACCGTTACTATGTTGATTTTAATTTAGACGATGAATACGTATTGTTAATTAACAATATTGGAGGAACTTCTTCATTCGAGTTATATGCAATTACTCAGCATGTTATCGACAATCTACCATTAAGCAAGAAACCAACCCGTATCTATGTTAGCGACTTTGTGACTTCATTCAACTCACCTGGATTCTCTATTACATTATTGAACTTGACCAATTTGACAAAGGAAATTATTAAGTTCAATGTCGATGACATCGTGTCATACTTAGATGCTCCAACAAATGCACCTGGTTGGAAACCAAAGATTTATGATCCCGAGTTATGGATTAAATATCAACAAAATGGAAAGGAGGATTCTACTTTTGCAGAGGAGGAAGAAAACATTATGACTTCCGAGCTCAGTATGAATGCAGCGGAGTTCCTGCATAGATTAAGAAACTCCATGCAACTTTTACTAGAAAGAGAAGCTAAGATTACACACTACGACTCCATTGTAGGCGATGGTGATTGTGGCGAAACTTTAGCAAGAGGTGCTAATGAAATCTTGAATGCTTTGAATAATGATTATGTTTTCCAGAGACATTTGTCTGACCCGGTTGCTACACTTTTTATTATAACTGAAATTGTTGAAAATAGTATGGGAGGAACTTCTGGAGGACTTTACTCAATTTTCTTAACTGCCTTAGTTAAGTCATTGAAGGCTCATACTGAACTTAATCTCGATACTGTTATCGATTCCCTTCATAGCGCAACTTACAATGGATTATTCAAATATACAAAAGCCAGAGTTGGTGGGCGAACTTTAGTTGATACTTTGCAACCTTTTGTCGATACTTTGAAAGAATCAAGCAATTTGAAAGCTGCTTTGAAGGCTGCTGAGGATGGTTGTGAATCGACTAAGAAATTACAAGCATCTTTTGGAAGAGCAAGCTATGTAAATGAGGACGAATTTAAAGCTGAAGGAGGTATTCCAGATCCCGGTGCCGTAGGATTATTGGCAATAATTGAAGGGTTTTTAAAAGATTTGTAGTTTTTTCTATCAATTTCGATTTTTCTCTGTACATTTGTATAACTAAATTTGGTAAGATTTTGGTAAATTTTTTCAGAAATATAAAAAATTTCTTACTTATTGTAATTTATCAAGCCTCTTGTTTATGATTTGTAGATTTTCAGTAATGGTTATCTTCACCGTTTCCTGACGTGGAAGTGGGATTACTCTCGCATTTCTTGTGGATTAGAACTTTAATGGTTGTGCAACCCTAGTAGTTACTATGGTTGCAATTTGCAAATGAAAATTAGAATTTCGCAGCAATCAATATAAAAGTCTGCAAGAATAAGGAATTCCTTCTTCAGTCGTTAACCTTTTTAACAATAATATGAATTTAGAACCAGTAATAATACCCCAAGAAGATTTCTTTGAAGTTATAGTTGTCGGTGCGGGGACTTGTGGACTCGCAATTACTAGTCGATTATGTGAAGAATGTCCAGGTTCGATCTATAGCGAAGACGAACACCAACGATTCCATTGGTTAAGAAAACGTCAAGGGAAGGTAAATTTTATCAATAAACATGGAAAACAATCACCATTACTCCATAGAAATAAAAAGTTCCAAGCAGAGGAGATATTAGTATTAGATGCCATGGGTGAAAGGTTCTTAGCTGGGTGGGACTCTCAATTTGCTGCATGTCAAATTCCATTTTTGAGATCCCCAATGTTTTTTCATTGTGATCCAGTGAATATAGATGGGATGGTTACATTTGCTCATTCAAATAGAAGAGAAAGTGATCTTATGGAAATTAAAAATGTAGTTGGTAAAGAGGTTTCGAAACATAAACAGAAAAGAATCTTGCAAAAGCGCACTCAAAAGAGGTTACCATTACCCAGTGAAAATGAATCTGGGATTCAGGATAAACCTGGGATTATTGATATTAATATGAGAGATTGGAGGGATTACTACCGTCCTTCTACTCCATTCTTTAGTGATTTTTGCAAAGATATTGTTAACAGGTATGATTTACAAGATCGTGTTAGAAAAGATGAAGTTGTCTCCATCGAATACAAATACATTTCAGTTGCTGGATCAGAAGAAGAAGGAAAAGGGATGCTAATTCGTACTGCCAGTGGAAAAGTTTATGGTTGCAAATTAGGAATTGTTACAAGTGGGCATAGAGGTAGAATCAACTTCCCCATTGCTCCTTTCAAGGATACGCATTTTCCTTATGCTAGTTGTCACACCACTCATTTGTTTAGTAAGAAAGTCCAATTTCTTGATGAAAAGTTCTTTCCTAGAACAGCATCTCCCAAGAGTATTGTAATTGTTGGGGGCGGATTGACTTCTGCCCAATTAGCTCATGTTGCAGCGCAAGATCCTAGGATTGACAAAATCTACTTGTTATTTAGGGGACCAATTAAGATCAAACATTTTGATTTCCATTTGGATTGGGTTACAAAGTATAAAAATGTCAAGAAATCTGCGTTTTACATATTAGATACAGATGAAGAAAGAGTTCAGATGATCAATGATGCGAGAGAAGGTGGTTCCATTAATCCTGAATATTACAAAAAGTTGAATACTCATGTTAAGTCAGGTAGGGTATTTTGGATGAAACATAGCAACATCAAAGATCAAAATTGGGATCGAGAACTAGAAACGTGGAATTTGCAAATTGAGAGCAAGTGTACGGGTAAGGACGGCAAGGAAAGTTTGTTGGTAGAAAATTTGTCGAATATTCGTTATATTTACTTTGCAACAGGAATCAAAGCTGATATTAATTCCTTAGAATTCCTTCATCCAGTAATCAAGCAAAATCCCATCAAAACTGTTGGAGGATTTCCTTGCCTTACAGAAAATTTACAATGGAATGACGAAGTTCCATTATTTATGCTGGGAAAGAATGCCTCGCTTCGAGTTGGTCCCACATCCGCTAATTTAGATGGCGCTAGAAATGGTGCAGAACGAATTGGTTGGTATATCCAGGATCTCAAAGCCAAAGGTAAATTAGACTGGCTGTGCTGTAAGGTTGAAGGATGCTGTGCTAACGAGGATGGCTACTCTGCCTTAGATGATAAATTAGACCAAGTAAGCCTGGAAAGTGAAGATGACCTATTTTATGAAACACAATTAAAACTTGCGAGTGGACAAATGAATTGGTATTCTCTTCTTGATTCTAAGTAGCCTTTGAAATTACAAAAAATACAACTTAATTGATTCCATATACATATATACATAACAAAACTGGAAAGGAAATATGCTATTTACAGTTTAATATGAAACGAGATCTTCACCTTCGGTATCATCATCTTCACTTGAAACATTGTTTTCATGTTTGCGCCAAATATTACTTACTCTTTTGAGAGCGATCGTAGCACCACCAGAACCTATTTGACCCAGGATAACGAAAAACTTACGTACAATATCTTGCAATTCAACTTGAATCAAGTTCTTCCCAGCTACCAAAACTGGCCATTGTAACATCATTAATGCACATTTAATCTTATGTTCGGGAATACCATTCTCAGTATCAAACTTTGCGAGGTATTTAATATAACCGACGATAGTTTTTGAAAGAAGTTGAATCTGAGGAGCAGTGTGAGGTTCATTAAAACATTCCTTTAATAACGTGATCATAGATGCCATGACGTAGGATTGATGACATACATCCATCCAGGATACAACAAATTGATCATCATTGAACGTAACACAATCCACGAGATGTCCTCGAGGGATCGTTTGTAAATCTTTCAATAACCCTCCTCTGCTAATAAATTCGAACTCGGTGAGATGCTGAAATCTAGAAAATAAAGACACGTATTCGAATGAATCACTGGGGTCGAAGTTGGCACGATCACTTCTGATCTTATTTAAAATTTTGATCAATGCTCCAAAATAGTCGTAACAAGCATTATGATATCCTCCCATAATGTTAAAACCATTCTCAACTATAATCCCAATTTCCTTCAATACTTCTTGTTCATGTTGATCACCAGAATTAATTAACATATCAATTTCTTCATTTGTCTGTAAAGTTCCTCCTTTCACTGAACTTATACCAGCGAGTATTTCCAAGGTAACAAACCAACACTTGCAGAATATCAATACTTTTGAACTCTTAATTCTCTTCATTGAATGTTTCAATAGCAAATCTTTGGCTCCCTTTAAATGTGGTCGCCAATCCTGTTTCAAATTAGATGCATTAGTAGTCGTCAATAGCAAAACAGTTAATAAAACAGATTCGATATTTGAAGTCAATTTCTTATCGTCAGCACTCAATGCGGGGCCTAATAGTTTCAAACACTTAGATAAATATATACAGTAGGATTCTTCGTGTTTTTGTTGTTTGGTTCGATTAAAAAATGATCTGGCTCCATTTGCCAACACTGCAGCAAGTAAGTAATGTTCATTTGCAGAACTGGCTAGAATAATATCTCTAGCTGGATTGAAATAACTCTTTGTTTCTTCATCATATGAACTGAATGGTAAAACAACATTGGAAAATTCATCATAAAACTCCTCAAGGTATATCTTAGCTCTTGCATCACTAAGAGGAATAAAATCCAAGGGAATGTGTCTACGATGATTTTGTTTCTTCACTGCTGAAGCGTTTGCAGTGGATATACATGATTCATTATCATATCCGTTGGTATTTTTGCCATTCTCACTCTCGTTATAATTTAATTCAAACATCAATTCACTGACCATATTATTTAAATCATTAGCGAGAAGGTTTAAATCATTAATATCGAATGTACTCATAGTTGATTCGGGAGAAGTTGAAAAGTCACTATTTATACCTGATCCATTCCTTGCATTCGTACTTTGAGCAATCGCGAGTGCTCTGGCATCAGCAAGCGGATTATCTCTTGATAGTTTGGGATCATTCAACAAACTTAATATTGATCCTGATCCTATAGACTTCTTCAATCGCTTTATTTGAGGATCATCTGATGCTGACGGTGCACTCAATGTTGTATTTAAAGGCTCAGCAAATGAAGGTGTTTGAATTGGACGTGGTAATATATTCGACGAAGTGGCTATTGAGTGATGTTGTACCAATTGTTGCTGAGGTTGTGGTTGTGGATGTGGTTGTGGTTGTTGTGGCATAATCTGATATGCAGGTAGTAGGGTACCAGGAGCGCCAAGTGTAGCAGGGTGCGGTGGTGGGCGTGGCTGAGGATGTCCCTGGAATGGAATATACTGGGGAGGAAGCATACTCGAAGGGATTGGTACTTCAATAGGAACCCCTACGGGTACCTGACTTTGCATTTGTTGGTGTTGAGAGGATGGAGGCGGTACAGCTATTACATGTGCTGGGTAATGGTGTGGATGGACCTGATAAGGTATTGTAGGGGGGGGACCAGGACCCTTTTGTACATCTCTTAGCGCAGATGATGAAGTGCGGAAGTTTGAAGGGGTGTGAGATCCATTTGGTTGAAATCCGTTGATTCTTGGTGATTGATGGGATGGCGTTGTGACATCGTTTTCGGTTCCATTTGATAAGGCGCTTGCGGCATAATTGCGCACCCCATTTTGTTCTGGGGAAGATTCTTGTTGTTGTTGTGGGCTTTGACGATGGGGTGGCAGTTGTTGTTGGCTCAGTTCCTCTTGTTGTTTAAGTTTCTTACGCAGTATTCTCAATACCTTCTCACCGATTTCAGGATAACTGCACTCTTTGCGCAATCTACGACATTGCCAACAATCGGGTTTCCCTTCATCGCATTTTATCTTTCTTCTTTTGCATTCCCGGCAGCCCCTTTTGCTATAGATTCTTTTCGGTTGGGAGTCTTCCAATTCAGTATCTCCTCGAGTAGACATTCCCAGGATATATTTTTGATTGTTAATTGATCTCTAAGGTAAAAATAATATACGAGATGGCACAGAATGGAGTATCAAAAAGCGCAATTTTCTTTCACAGGGAACAAAATGGAGATGGCGAAATTTGCAGACAAAAAAGAACACAAATTGAGATTATCACACCTGATTGTGATTAGATATGAATAACGTTTTCCCTTTCTTTTGAGCTATTGGTGTGAGTTTTGTAGTGGTTAAAATGATGTGATACGTTAGAAAAGATACCAACCGTTTTTAAATGATGATGTAACTCCACATATAAAAGAATACACGGGAATTTTCCTTCCCTTTGTATTTTAGAAGGAAAATTTTGCGTGAGATGAATTTTTATTCGGTTAAATGGTTTCGTATTCCGAACAATGGTAAATCCCAAACCATTTAATCACATTTGGTTCAACAATAAGACGCCAATCCACAACAAGATATTATCAGGTTAACAATAACTGTTAATTCAGAAGGTTTTAGTATTGGATATTAATAAACTTCCATTGTTAAAGCTGAAGGAGGTTGGCGTCTTACTAAATAACCATTATATAAATATACTCAAAATTATGAGCAATTACTGATTAAACAATTTAAACCATCCAAGAAAACACGGTAATTAGTGATGAAAGGGTTAAAAATATAATTTCAAATCATTAAAAATAAAAACTAACAGCCACGGCTTGTTACATACTAAGATCGTAGTTTGATAATTCCCATACACCTCCTTATTAAAAATATATTAACCCTGCTAGCATCTAACACAACTACATATTTATACAATATTAATTACACATGGTTTCAACTTTATCTACTTTACAATAATGCTCATCTAAATTTCATTCCCGTCATAAATTTCTTGAATCGACCTCTTCTTCGAACTATTATTGTTTGGACTAGTAACTTCCAGCCCAGGTGTAACAACAACAGGACAAGTAGAGGATTCACCAACCGTAGCAGCAGAAGTACCAGTACCTATCGGCGTATCAGAAGCTAATAAGAATTCATTTACATCAAATTCATTCTCATCGTGGCCATTTTCATTCGTATCAGGTTGTAATTGTTGTTGAAGCTGCTGTTCCTCTTCGTTCTGTTGGGCCAACTTCTCAATCCAATCTTGAACATGCTGAATAGATTGACCTTGTTTATAAATACTCTGCTCCAAACCACCCAATACTTCTTCCAAATCTTCCTCCTCTATGTGATTATTATTATTATTATTATTATTATTATTATTATTTTTGCTGATAAATGAATTACTTGGTGTAACCGGATTGCTTAACTCTGGGAATAAATGACGAGGAGACCTAGGTGAGGGAATATTATCTTGGTGAATTAATTGCTGATAGACTCTATTCAAATTATTCTGTGAAGCTTTGTCATTATCATATGTCCTAATAATCTCTTCTATTGACCCAGGTGTAGAATTATTTCTCGAAATGTTACTTGAACTGGTTGACTTGCTTGGATTATGAGCTTCTTCAGTTAACATCAACCTAGGACGGGGATAAGACTGATAGAAATGATTCTGTGATTGACCCATATGAACACCGGAATTTGGCATAGGATTATGTGAAGGTCTAGGTGACTGTGGTTTGTATTCAGTCATCATGTTATTAATGTCACCTAACAGATTCGAATCCACTTCAAGAATCTTCCCAGTAGTCGATTTACCATAAACTGCAGCAAGAAATTGGAGGATATTATCCAAGGCGCGAGCTTGTGTTTGATTACGTTCTCTGGTTATATAATGTTCTTGCCATAATGTTTTGTTATCCTTTCTAACCCGACGTAAATCTTCTGTAATTGCATATTGGTTCATTTTAATATTCTCCAATTCCTTCAATATCAAAGCTAATGTAATATTCGTATTATCCATATGAGCCACACCTCCGTCGCTGCCACCCTCTTGAAGTGTTGATTTCGATGCTGTAGTATTCCTCACAATCTTATCCAACAAATCTTCACGATCTCTCAAAAAGTTAGGATTTTCAAACTGCCAAAATTCATCAACCTTATCTTTATCTTTTCCTTGACCAATACTCAGATGTAAAGTTCCATTGGTAATATCCTGCACTTTATGCCATCCATACATATTCAACTGCCTCACAAAACTAGCAAAGTTGTTATGCTTGAAATATTTGGGTAAAATCTCCTTCATAAATTCTTCACGATGGAACACTTGGAACGTTTTCCCATCTTCATTCCACCTAATATATTCTTGATTAGCCGGGTCATTCACCATTGACCAAATCTTCATGACGAATGCTGGGCGAGTCTTAGGAGTCGAGGTTTCCTTTCGACGTTTAGGAGGTGGTTGTTGAGGCTGTAGTTGTACTTGCTGCATTTGCTGTTGTTGTTGTTTTTGTATCTGTTGTTGTGCCAATAAGAGTTGTTTCAAATCTTCAATTGTGGAATGTGATAATAATGGAGATCCTCCAGGGTATCCCAAACTTTTTGGTATGGCACTTTCAGAAAGTGGCTGCATTCTCGGTAATTGTATTTGTTGTTGTAGCTGTCGTTGATTGTGATCCAACTTATCCTGGTGTTGATATTTTTGATTAAATACGACGGAGGGAATATCTTGTGGAACTAATTCTTGATGGTGAGGCGTTGCGAGATCTTGAGGTATAAACAAAGGCGTATGCCCTGTTGGTTCTTCAATACTTCCTCTCTGTTGTGTATGCTCATCTTCTTCGTGTTGATGATTCTTATCGTGAATTTCATTTGAACCGTCAACACCTGGATACAACTCGGCATTCCCAAGAAATGGAGTTAATGATAGGTTATTATCGTTGGTGATTCCATTGTTTCTGGAGATTGTTTGGATGTCTTGATCATCATTATTGGTCTCTGTGCTAAGAAGATCAGCAATGGGATCATCTCCCTCTATATACTCCGACATATTGAGACTTGCTTCGTCTTGTTGTCCTTAGATAAGATATCGTTGATCTCGATGTTAAATAATGACAGCAATGAGATGACTATTGCCTAATTTATTTTTTTGGGCAGTTCTTTTTTTTTTTGCGGTGATCACGTGATTCCAGTTTTTGAGTGGTACTATGCAGGATAAAAACTGCCACAACCGCCAATACATGAAACTAGATTCTTGAGTGTTCTTCGTAGTAGAAGTCACCATGGCGTGAAAGAGCAATGAGCCCGAATGACGTATAAACCATACTTGGTTAACGTCTTCATATGTACTAATCATAGGTGTATCGTTAATGCAAAAGTAAGGGATCTGGTAAAGTAAGAAACTGATTAGCAACTGTGGAACATTCTAGAAGGATTTCTGACATGTGGTATTGTCGCAACAATTGTCTACAATTAGTAGGAATTAAACACAATCATAAATCTGCATGAACATTAACTACGTAAACGAAATAAACAAAAAACAAACTAATCTCAAGAGTGCAAATAAACTAAACTCTAAAGTTTTAATTCTTCCTTCTCCCAACCCGTTGGTCTCATTACCTTTAATCCATGGTTTGGCTGAGGAGCATCAACATCTTTTAATTGCAAAGCAAATGGATTTCTATCTTCTTTTTGATTCAAATTTGCCAATGTATGATTAACTTCTCTATGTTTAGCTTCATCTGCTCTGATTCTCAAGATCAAATCTCTGAACGTTGACTCTTCATTCAACTCTGGCCAATACTTGATTGCAATTTCTGGAAGTTTGACATGATTGAATTTTGGTAATTTACCTGGTATATCCAATTCATGGATAAGATGAGTATATGTGCTAACTGCTTCTTCTTCGAGATATCCAACGAATCGGTGGCAGAATTTAGGGTTAGCTAAATAGCATAAGAAGAACACATTTGCGAATACACCTTGACCAGCAAATATAATTGAACGAGTGAACCAACTTGGGTTTCCTAATCTGATGAAGGTAAGCAAATGCATTCTTTCATTGTATGCTTCATCTAACAAAGTATCAATCCAAGCTTTGTCCCTCTTAAGTAAACGAAGAGAATGTAAATGACGGATAAAAGAAGCAACAAAGCCAGGAACACCAGCAATACTTTCTAAAAATATAACTCTGGTTAACCATTTCAGTTCAGTCATTTCATATCTTGTACCAGCAAATTCATCAGGGTCGTTAGTTTTGGGTTTTTTATAGCCAGTGACAAAATCGAATGCACCACGAACTAATTGAATACCCCGAAATGAAACCCTATCACCAAAGGAACGAGGTTGGCGGTGGGTAAAAGTTACCTTTTCACACTCTTCCTGGGGGAAATTTGGATGGGGGAAAAGTGGATGAGTCATGAATTTTATATCCTCGTGTTTAACAGCATCAGTTTCATCATAGATTTTAGTGGAGATATCTAAAAACTTCAGTGGTTTGGGATCTTTATGTACCAAAGTCAGAGAAGATCTCAAAAATGTAGAAGTTACCACTGGTAATCTTCTCTGTAAAGTTGTAGTTGTGAGCATAATATTTTGTATTGTTGTTATTGGTTGATACTATCAAAATTGACAACTAGTGGAATATGTGAATAATTTGGTTGATATTTATACTTATTCCGTTGAAAATTGATATTTGTGAGCTCGTATATACTACCTTCCTGGTATCCGAGGGAATTTGCAACAAATGAAAAAAAAAGCAACTAAAAAGTTGCAACCACGAAATAGAATTAAAAATAAACACATGCCAAAGACCGCAAAAAATCGGGATGTGATATTCCACCACCAGTTTAGTTGGCTATTATTAATTTTACTTAAACAAGAATGAATGACTATATTATGAATAATTCCTTCAGTTGTTTAAGAAGTATGCATGATCGGATTTACAAAGTCATCGAGTTGCCTCACTTGAACAAACACTTTTCGGCGATAACAGATTTGGGCATTCGCTTAACTGTAATTCTTCGGTCCCCTTTACTCTTTATTACTTCAAATATATCTTTAGAAATTTAAAACTTATTAAATTATACTTGATGATAACTAAGGGTTTAAGAGTTGCGGTAACCCGACTGTTAACACTGAACTGTATACAATCCGCTCTTGGTTAAATCGGCGAGATTTTAAGAGTAAACGTCGGTTAGGTCCCAGAATGCATACCAGGAATGGGGTTTGGTTAGTATTGTTCAAAACCAAAACAACCAGTGAATTAGGATTTTATTTGACTTGAGTCGAAGGGGTCTGCCTGCCTGACTGTCTTTTAACGGAACAAGTCGGGTTTTGCTCACGGTTGATTCCGGTTTTTTATCGTCAGAAACAAAAGATTTCTGGTGTTCCTACAAATTCCATTTGGACATTAACTTCCGAAGAAATACGAGTAGAAATTGGATCCATTAAGAACGAGTGACTCAATGCTTATTAGTAATCCAAAAATTCCAGATGATAGAGCATTCCGTTCAAACAATAGATATACGGATTAAATCAAGAAGCAGAAATGGGAATTGGGTTTCCGTTGAGGGTAAAATTTCCAAGGAAGCTTGTATATGATAAAAGATGAATCCGATTACTTCCAAACACAAGTGATCTAAGTGTTTAAACTGTAAAACTAGGCAATTATCATGTAAAAATAATTTGGGAAGGTCATTTTTAGCCGCAAGTCATTTTGATGTTAAAACGTCTGTCAAATTATTGCTGTCAAATTCAAAAGTTTTACAACCAAAATTTAATATTTCAAGAATTTATACAAACCTACAACACACCAAATAACTTCTTAACAAGAATAAATCAAAGGTGAGTTATGCTGAATGAATGGTGAGTGCTAGTCCCATCCAAGAAAACCCTTTAGTTAATCAAATAACCCAATTGATGCAACAAAGCATCAGAGTACTTAGAAATTAATTGACAAGAGCCGGAGAAGAACGTAATAGTGTTTATGTTTAACATACAGAGTTAGCGAATCAATTATGGAAATATAAGGACCAAAAAACCGTACGTATCACCAAGATCTTTTTTCTTTATCCAAGACAAGCTATTGATGAATTTTATGTCAACCGAAACACTGGAATCTAACAACGTCACTTGTGACTCTAAACTTCGCTATGATTGGTGTTTCATCTTTTGGTATACTTATTTCTTTAAAGACTTTCTTATCTCTAAACTTTTGCATTTCTGATACTTTTGCTTTCACCGACCTTGGATCGTCAGAATCTTTCCTTTCGATTATTGTGTTTATACACGATGGTGCTGCTGGGAATGATTCACAACCTTCGACCTATGCCATCACTGTACTAATTAGTGGCTCTGAAGATCCTTCTTGAACTATACTTTGTTATGGTATTTTTGGGGTCTTCGACATCTTTTTCAAGTTGATGCTTTGATTGATTGGCCTATTGACGCTGAACTACGCATCATAGCTGTAAGCTGTAACTTTTAGAATATAACTTAAGTATAGAATAGCTAAACCAAAGATATATTAAATTGTAAATAGAGGAAATAAATAGCAACAGAACATAAAAGAGAGAAGAAAGAAAACATCCAGTACCGATCTATCGTAAATGAATTAGTTGACCAGCTTCTGATTTTCAAACATTAGATTAGGATTTTGAAAATTAAATTGATTGCATGTTTAGGGTTTTTTGATGGTAGAAATTTCCTGTTCGAAAGTATACACCAATTTTACCTAGAAAGTATGTATTAGTAAGAAATGATCAACCTTTTTATTTAGATTCTACAACATGCTGGGTTGTGACCATTTTTTGGGTATGACCCCATTGATTTCTCTTAAGCAAACGCGTTCCCAGAGCGATAGAAGCTTGTCTTTTATTTGTCCACTTTTTGCCACTTGTTGTTGTTGAGCAATCAAATATTACTATTTTGCTATTCAAGGAAACACACTCCTTCACTCTCTGAATGCAATTGAATATGGACAAGGGTCATTCTTGATCACAAAATATTTTTGCAACAAATGTTGACGTCATATTTGAACTGTTACAAATAATTATTAGATGAAAAAGGAAAATGATTTCCAATTACCTTGGAGAAAATTTTCACAGCATTAATTTTTTTTAATGAACTTTTTAGAAAAGCATGGTACCTTAAACCAATAAACCTTAACCAACATTAATTATCCTTTTGATGAAGTCGCGAACTCAAAAAAATTTGAAAAAAGTTACGCGATGTTGCAAAGACTAAAAATATAAGTAACAAAAAAACTGTTGCAAGAAAATCTAGAACTGTATTTCCAAATTAGGGTTTAATTGTACTTAGTTAATTTGACAAAAAAAAAACCATTCATAATAATCAGTACAGTTTATGAATAGAATATAGTCCAGGCATTGAAGGGGTACCGAGCTTACTCGATATTTGAAAGTGTAGTCTCTTGTGTGGTTGTCCTAATCTGGATATTTTGTTTCAAAAAAATATTCCCTGCGTTTCATGACAGTATGTTTTGTAGCACGATCTGAATCACAAACCCTCAAAATACAGGAAATCAAAGTTAAACGATATTTGAATTTTTGGGTATCTTTATATTAATAGGGAAACTTATAAATAAGCTTTTAATTTAGGAGAAATCTGTTATTTTCAAAGAACATAAACTATGAATAAAATAACTTTTGATATTTTCTCAATTGACAACTGCAAGAAGTGTTTGCTATTCTTACTTTATGCTTAGCAATTAAAATGTTCCATTGAGCAAAGAGTAAAGAATAAGCGAACAGTATAGTTTATTAAAATTGACAAATGTATAAGAATATATTATCATATACTTACAATGTATAAAACTAAGTATACTTCTGTCTTACACACACCTTAGGGGTTCATTTGTGAAGGAACTGTTGATGTTGCAAAATGATTTCGTAATTTTGGGCAGTGTCAAAGAAAACGAGAAAGAAACAAAAGAAAAAATAATATTATTAAAAATAATATTTTCTATAAAAATCTATTTGGGAAAAAAAAATAATAAACAAAATTTTTTATTGTTTTAATTTCGTGTTATTTTTTCTTTTTTTTTTATTCGCCTTTTTTTTGGTGGAGGCCGGAGGGGAGAGAGAGAATTTTTACATACTTAAGAGATATAGAGAGAGCCCTTCAGTCAATCAAGCTCTCCTGCCTGCCTTGCCTTAAACAATTACTGTACACACACACCACAATAAATATTTTGATTCAATCATAACAAAACAAATCAAAAAAAAAAAAATTAAAGAAAGAAAGAACGAAAAAGAAGAGAAAGAGTAATACAATCATTTTAACACGAACTTGCTCTTTCTGATTTATTTATAGCAAAAACCCTATCTATTTACAGATATAACTTATATGAAACGAGCTTCATAAGACTATTTTTACAACCACCCCTTACTTAGTTACTTACTTGCTCCTATTTCAAACATATACCCATCGCAAGATTTTTTTCTTTAATTTATACCCAATAAACAGACGACACAGCATAATCATCAATAAATAAAGATGAGTTTCTCAATTTCAAACTTTGTAGGTGATCCTTTCGCCTTGACTACAGTATCATTCGGTTTAATAGCATGGGTCGTGGCAATAGCTGGGGCTGCAGCTTCAGATCAAAAGAACTTTCCTCGTTTTAGTTGGTGGGGGATCGTTTATGAGTTGGTGATAATCATCATTGTATTCATATTATATTGTTTCAATACCATAGAGTTATACAAATTCATGTTGGTAGGACTAGCATCTATCGCATTTGTTTACGCAACCACATCAATCAATTATCTTATTTACAATAGTGCAAGCGGTGAGTTGGCTTGTGCTGCTGGGTGTATCTTATTATGTATCTTGTTTGTCATTTGGATAATGTATTTTGGTGGACATCCTGAATCTCCAACAAATCAATTTATTGATTCATTTGGTATCAGAAATCAAACTGCAGCACATGAAAAATTGGTTGCTTCTGGAGGTAATCATGAGCAAACAGGATACTCCAAGGAAGAATTAGATTCAGATAACGAATACCGTCGTTATGTATCTCCAGTTCATCTTCCAGATCAACAACAACAACATACCCCAGACTCCATTGTTGCTACAGCAATTCCGCAAACTGTACCTAAGCAATACATGTCCTCTTCTCAGTTAAATGGTCTTGAAAAATCCTCAGATGTGCAACCAAGAGATTTGACTAAGAATTCTATTGCTGGAAATAGAGATACCATGTACACTGAGTCAGAAAATGGAACAGGAGTAACATTTAGATACAGAGCAAGAGCGTTATATAGTTATGATGCCAATCCAGATGATATCAATGAAATTTCATTCAATAAAGATGAAATTTTGGAAGTTGATGATATTGATGGGAAATGGTGGCAAGCTAGAAGAGCGAATGGGCAACTTGGTATTTGTCCTTCAAATTATGTGAAATTAATGGATGCTTAAGCATAAGAAAAATTTTTAAGGGAGAAATAGGGTTTACTTTTTATTATTATTATGTTATATTACTATTGTTACTTTTCAAACATTTATGGCAATCTAAACTTGGTCAAAAATTGATTCAGAGAAATTGCTGATCCCCCAAAGTACTTAATTTTTATTCATTTAGTTTATACGTCGTTAGTGTTTTCTTTTATTTCCACATGTCTACTTCATATGTTTGTGTTTTTTATCATCTTATACCTTCTATTTAAATATAAAACCTATGGATAAATTTTGTTATCCGTTTCTCTAATCATCACTGTGGAAAACAGTAATTGGGGACCAATTTGGATTGATAATCCTCTTGACTCCAACAGTGTTGTGTAAATCATCAATTATCTTACCATCGACATCTTCCAATTGAACAGTCTTGAAATTAGTGTCAATACGTTCAGGAGTAACAGATTTTGGTAATACGACAGTACCTCTCCAAATTGCCCATGAAATCAAAATAGTGGCAGTGCTAACCCGATATTTCTCAGCAATATTCACTAATTCCGGTAAGGTCAACAATGGAGAATTTGTCGAACCCAAAGGACTATAAGCCTCTAAAACAATGCCCTTTGATTTCGTGTATTCCAATAATTTATGCTGTGGCAAAAGTGGATGTAATTCCACTTGATTAGCAGCAGGCACAATAGTAGTCAGATCGGCATTTAACAACTTTTCCAAATTCACAATATCAAAATTCGAAACCCCAATTGATTTGGTACCTTTCCCAACCAATTCTTGCAATTTTGCCCAAGTTTGCACAAAATTCCAATCTTGAACAATATCACGTGCACCAGAAGGTAAAGTTGGAAACTTTGGATCATTACCATTAGGATTCAAAGCAACTGGCCAATGAATAAGGTATAAATCAACATAATCCAATCCTAAACGTCTCAAACTTTCATCTAAACCATCACGAGGAGATTGATGATAAGTACTCCATAATTTAGTAGTGATGAAAAGTTCATTACGTGAAATTCCCAGGTCACGAATGGCACGACCGATACTTTCTTCATTTTCATAGGCAAATGCGGTGTCGATGTGACGATAACCTGTTTTCAAGGCGTGGAGAACCGCGTTGTAGACTTCGTCGGGGGAGGATTGCCAGGTGCCGAGACCAAGGGCGGGGATTTTGGTGTTGTCGTTCAATTGGATAGTTGTCATTTGGGATGGGATTATGTGCAATTGAAAAAATTGAAATTAAACTGTACGTCAACAGATAGGGATATTTGCCTGGTTATATATAATGACGTGGGGGATACTTTTGGGGGTGGAGGTAGAGGGGGTGGCTTGGGAGGAGACCTTATTACAGACTTCTTAACAAAGTATCTTTGGCATAATTAGTAAGCAAATCTCACATGTTTTGGGTCAAAAACCTTTGTTCTGAGGAATCCACAATGACGATATTTAAGGCTTTGTCAAAAATTGTTGGCAAAGTTTGTTTAAATTTTGAATGTGGCTCGTTGTTGACAAGCAATTCAATTGAATTGGTTAGTGGTTGTTCTCACGTAATTGGATCAGAGTTATTGATTTGAAGGAGTCACCCGGACGAATAAACTCAAATTTTCAGTGGACCCTTTTTCCAATCAGTTTTTTACAGTGTAATTTACTAATTACATCATTATACATAGTTCAATGTATACGAATCAAATTACGATGATCTTCCTACTAAGACAGTAAGATATTATTGGATGGGCCCATCGTTGTCTTCAGATATGGTAAATGTTTCAGCAGTGCAATGTAACTCTTCAGTAAGGTCTTTCATAAATAGACATTTGCAGCAATGAACATGCTTGTTCGATGTAGATTTTTCTCATCGGCACCTCAATGTTTAAAGTATAAATATCGCATGTTGACCAGATAAACGAATACGTTCAGGTTTCTACTCTCTAAAAACAAACGTTGCTAGTGCTATTCACCTCTTTTAGCATTAGTAAAGAGATGCTTACTAGAATACAAATTGAACATCTTGATTGTGATTCATATTCTATTTTGGTATTGTTCATCAAAACGCAAGATCCACTGACCGAAAAAAAAGAAACTTCATGAAATTTTCATCGCTGATAAGCATCGCGACGTAACACATTCAATCAAGTAACTTCCACACAATGTACATAACACGTTTCCCTCGTGCCTTTGGTATTCTTCGTTCATATTCAACTGGTCCCCCAAAGCTTGGAACGGTTCCAACTACATATGCACAAAATGACCCCTCATATCTAGGAGATGCGCTTGCAATCGATGGATCAATTCCCACCGTTGAACTAGCATTTGACAAACACAGTCCTGAATCTCCTCCTCCAATTTTCAGATCTCCTTTGATTTTCTTACATGGCTTATTCGGATCCAAGTCAAATACTAGGTCCGTTGCTAAGCAATTGACTCGAAAATTGAATAGAGATGTTTATTGTCTAGATTTACGTAATTTTGGAAACAGTCCACATATTAACCGATTAGATTATCCTAGTTTATCAGCAGATGTGGAGAAATTTATTCAAGAACAGGACTTCCCTGAATATGCTAAGCCTATACTTGTTGGGCATTCTATGGGAGCAAAAACTGCTATGGCATTAGTTTTGAGAAATCCAGATTTGGTGAAGATGATTTGTGTGGTAGATAACGCTCCTGTGACTATACTTCATTCTGATTCGAAGTTCAGCAAATACGTAAATCAATTGAGATTGGCATTGGAGAAATATAAGTATACTAGCATAAAAGATGTTGATGCAAAATTGGCCGAAGTTGAAGAAAACAAAACAATTCGTCAGTTTTTATTGACAAATATGGATAGAGGCCATAAGCATGCCCATGTCAAGTCCAGAATTCCTTTAGATATCATTGGAAATGCTATCAATCGTGGGATTATTTCGAGTTGGCCATTTGATTCGAATTTGTTGAGATGGACTCGTGGCCCTGCATTGTTTATCAGAGGGACAGAATCACCATATGTTCATGATGAGGTGATACCTGAGATTGCTAAATATTTCCCGGATTTTGAATTGAGGGATATTGAAGCTGGACATTGGGTGATTAGTGAAAAACCGATTGAATTCATGGAAGCATTGACTGAATTTGTAGAAAGAAGAGAAGATGACGAATTTTAATGCAAACTGGCATAAAATTATATATGTATATAGATCTATATAAGAGGCGGTCTAAAGAATTTACTTGTCACTAACTTTAATGTTTCCATCGTTAACGAAATCTCCGTAGATATCAAATCTTCTTTGGTAATGAACAGGAATACCTTCTCTAATCTTTGGAATTAAATCCTTGTCTAATTCAGCGTACACAATCTCTTCACCTTCTCCAGCTTCAGCAATCACATTTCCATATGGATCAACAATCAAAGAATGACCATATGCCTGATATCCGCCTCCTTCAACATCTCTAGCAGGAGAGCATAATACAGTAAACATTTCATTGTCGACAGCACGGGCCCTAGCTAACAAATGCCAATGTAATGGCCCAGTAGTAGTATTAAAAGCCCCAGGGAAGAACATTGCAAAGGAATTATGAGGACTGCGAGAAGCAATGGAAGTCAATTCAGGAAATCTAATATCATAACAAATACCCAATCCGACATTACCAAATTCACCCAATTTGAAAACAGTTGCTTTATCACCAGCACTCAATGTTAATGATTCTTGGAAAGTGATACCTCCTTTAATGTCGATATCAAAAAGATGGGCTTTTCTGTGCTTAGCTATTATTTCGCCATTGGGAGAAAATGTAACTGAAGTGTTAAAGATCTTGTTTTCTTCTTCAGGAGCAATTTCAGGGATGGAACCACCAACGATAAAAATTTCATGTTTCTTAGCTAAGGTAGATAACAATTGGGTTGTTTCTCCTTGAGGAATGGTTTCAGCGTAGTTGCGGAATTCAGTAACTGCGTAAGGGGAGTTGAAACATTCTGGTAACATTACTAAATCAACTTTTGGTGATTTTGAAACTGCTTCTTCGATAAATTTAGTCACTTTGGTCAAGTTGGCAGATTTATCTGCGCCAGCTTTTAATTGGATAAGTGCAATTCTTAATGATTTTGATAATGGTGATTTCAATACTGGTGGGACTGTCATTGTGGATGTTGGGTATCTTAATGGTGGAAGTTATGATGAATAAGTTAAGTTTCTTATCTATGAATTGGAAACCGGGGGTTCTCGAAAAAGTTTGATCTCTTTTGGATAAAAAATACGCTTCACAAACCGAACGGCAATTTGAACCCCATTCTGCTTAAATTCACAACTATGGAAAGAAATCCGAAAGCATTAATGTAATAATTATAATAAATATACTATGACCACAAATGTATATAGTTCTAGGTGTGGAAGTACTTTAATCGTTTCAAACTAGTTTGGTTATTGGTTCATCCTATATGACCAACTGAATACCAAAAATTTCGCAACATTTACACAAGAAAGTTTATAAGGCTTAAGGATTGGCCCTGTAATCTACTTAAAGGCTTCAAGTCTCTTCCCTCACATGAACAATTTGCTTTTGATTCGTGTATACTGTATTAATTAAATATTCTAATGAAATTAAAATCTATAAAAAAAAGCCAGATTTAACGATCAATGATATGATTCCATTTCATCATCAATCGTTTTCTTCTTATAATGATACCTCCAGTTCTTCGGATATACTTGATGTATTCTTCTTGGTCTTTGGACGATTTATAAATTGAATAATCATGAAAATAGTAGACAAAATGACCCCTATCGCAGCCAAACCCATACCCATATAAAATGCATTTCTAATCCCCTTGATGGTAGTTTCAAGACTTGGCTCCATATTTCGAGTCGTGTATAATTCAACAGTACCAGCTAAACCCAACCCAATTGAAATAGAATAGTTAACAAATGTAGAAACCAATGAACCTGCAATACCCTGTTGTCTTTTTGGAAAAGATGAACTCAATAAAATACAGGCAGCTGGGAAGGACATATCCATCCCCATAGGTTGAACTAATAAACTTACAAATTTTTGTGCCCAATATATTTGTCCCACTGGACGAGTCCCCATGACGACAATACCAACAAAGAATGCTAACATCGATAAGAACATAACCACGGCAGATGGAATCTTGGTTAATAATATAGCCGTAATGATGGCTGCAAAAATACCAACAAATGCACAAGGAATGTTACTAACTGCAGCAATGACAGGATTGTTATTATCAACAAGCAAAGCCCAGCGGAATTGATAAAATAGCCATACACCAAAACACGACCAACCTGCAGCGATACAACCAAGAACGAATCCGGTTTCGCCTTTGAGGACCTCAGGTGGAACTAATGGATCCTTAACCTTCTTTTCAACAAAATAGAACGCAACCATACAGAAGAATCCAACAATGAGAAGAACATAGACATATACAGTTTCCCAACCAACATTTGGGCCCTGATTGAATGCAAAATTAATAAGTACCAATCCACTAACACCAAATAATGACCCCCAATAATCAAACGATCCTGCAGATTTGATTCCGATTCTCTTTGGAATGACGAAATAAGCCAAGACCCCGACTGTTATACTTATTATCCCACAAACCCAAAATGTCCAGGCCCACCATGCTCTAACTGTTAAAAGACCACTGAAAAGTGCACCTACAATGAATCCACTAGGTGCAACTGCTCCGAATAATGCCATACAAATATTCTTTCTCATTCCTTCTGGATAGAAGGAGCCAATAAGTGCCTGGGAATTAGGCATCATAATAGCTGGACCCATACCTTGTAATGCTCTCATTATGTCAAAAAATATAGATGATTTGGCCAAGCCAGCGAAACCACATAACAAGGAAGCAATTCCGAACCAAATGTATCCTATTATATACATTTTCTTGTAGCCGTACATATCCCCTAATCTTCCTGAAATCAAGATGAAAGTTCCGACCGTCATAGAAAAAGCTGCTGAAAACCAAGATATTTCTCCTGGTTTAGATGAAACGTTAAAAGTTTCACTGATATGATTGGAGGTGTTCATAGTTTGGGCAACTGCTGATTGCGTGAACAATTGTGACAAACAAATGAACGACATGAATAGGATTTCCCGAATGAGGGATATTTCTTCGAAGTTGGGACTCGATAAATATACCACTGAGACTACAGAAGTGGATTTGATTAATTCTTTAGTGTTTGAATCATCCTGGATGTATTCTAAGTCATCTTCCATTCGTGTTTCTTGTGATTCAGTTGCATATAAATTTGACATCTTTTGATCCTGACATATATGATCTATAATTCACCCAGCCAAGAAAAGCTACAAATTAGTATTTATATACACAATGTGAAAACAAGACTATTCTAGACCGTTTGAGTAACTATTTTGAAAGTCGTCTACCATGATTGCTAACATTTTACTAAAAACTTATTAATTTTTGCTGTTTACTAATCGATAGGATGAGCAAGCAAGCTTAATGTCACAAAATGGTCCGGAAGGTTGCCGCATCGAAAGTCGGATAGCAAAAGGAAAATAAAAAAAGAAATTTGTAAAATATTAATAATAATCATAATAAAGTTTTAAGAAACGAAATGTCATGCCGTTTGACGGTTGCCCTGAAATTTTCCATTAGTTTAATAAATCCGAGATAAACCCGATTCTTATAGAATAAAAAACTAATGGACTTTTTATTTTAAGAATGCTCGTAGAATTTCATGTCGATGATAAGCGTAAACTAAACGAATTAAAGATTACAAATACCTCCTTAAAAGTTATTTGTTTAAAACTTGACCCCATTTCCCACCCAATGCTTCCGCATATTTTACAAAAGTTAGATGGTATTTACTTTAAAAAAGGTAAATGGTAGCGAATATGATAATCAAAATGACTTTTGAAGTTTTTGCTTGGTGACTAATAAAGCTGAAGTTTACTTTGTAAAGGCAATTGAATTTCTCGGATTGTGTAGCTACTTCCCGTTTTTCCCATCTTGGAATAACTTGATACTATACTGTCATCATTTTTGGAACACCCAGCTCAATTTTGCATTGCAATGGCTGCAAGATAATTCTTGTTCGCTTTAACTTTCATACCAACCCCAATCTTTCTTCGTTTGCTTGGCATATCCCCAGCCTTGCATTTTATTCTTTGTCGGAGATGAGCGTGGTGAGTAATTATTACTGATGTTGGTAATCAGTCAAATCAGTAAACAAAGCTGATACATACATGTCGGGTATGCACTAGATCGTAGAACTAGTCCAGGAATAACAGTCAGAGGATCTCCAAGCTGATTTTGTAATTCATTGTCCAGCCTGGAAGTATCAGTCAAAGAAAACGCACTTTTCATGTGCCTAGAAATTAAAAAGTTGATCTCGCCATAACAATCATAAATTCTAATTATACATATATTCAAGATAAAGTTCAAAGAAAATATTATACATCATCTCGTCCCCCTTTAGGTTATCCCATCTAAAATTTCGTAGTTTCCTTCAACCACTTCAAATGAGGAATAAAAATATCTCTGCATCGTTCTTCATTCACCTTTTCATCATTCATAAGATATAGCAATTTATCACCCATATAATTCTGTTCTTTATTCACTCCAAAAGTTCCGTCAGCAGCTTCACCTTGCTCATTATAATAATCTTTACATAATCCTTCTGTAAAAAATTGTAATACTCTCAAATCAAAATCATAACCTACATTTTCATTGATTTGTTTATACATCCGAATATGCTCTTTTGATTTCTCATATATCAAATCATGATTGTTAGCTAACCAGTCAGGATAAAATTTCGGATATGATAAATGCATAAAAATAATATCTACTCCATTATCCAGATCTTTATTCGTATTAGGAATAGTTTTGTACAATTCATCGGCTTGGATTGGATCATAGTGTCCCAATGCTTTAGATGTAAATTTGTTATCGATTTGAGAAACATATCCGGTCCATTTAAATGGTTTTAAGGTCTGATACCAAGTTTGCTTCATGGCATGAGCTGCGGCAATGAATGTTTCCTTATCACCTTCGCCGGCCGATCCTTGGGTAAATAATGGATAGTAGAAATCAGGTCCGTAGATATTGTAGTATAAGCACAATAATAATGTTTTTAAATGGGATGATTTGTTGATTAACAACATACCTGTTTCTGATGTTGGATCGGGTAAAGTGTTCTCAAAATCATGGAACCAGGAGTTTTCAAATGTATATGATGATAATGGCGGGAGATTACCTTTGTCTTCAGCTTGTTCTTTGTCATAATTGGAATATCTAAGTTTATTTTCCTTGACTTGAATTCCGGCAATTTCATAATATTTAGGATTAGTTGTTCTTGCCCAAGCATCAGGCCAGAGAAGTAATTGATTATCTTGGTAGATTTTTGATGTGAATAAGTAATCAACGTTCTTTGTTGGGAAATTGTCCGAGTCAAGATATAATACATTTTCAAATTTGGAAGTAAGTAATGCTAACATTTTATATTGAAATCCTCCAATATTGAATCTTCTTTTCACTTGATTTCCCAAAACAGGATCAAAAAGATTACATTTGGCATTAAATTGTGGTAGAACCTTTTCACAAAACTCTTCTTCATACTCAGTTCTAGTTGGGATAAATAATTCAATTGGTAATTTGGCTCCTGTTTTTCTGAGCTGTTTAATAACCAAATAGGATAACCAAGTATATTTTCCTCCTCCAACAAGTACATAACCAGAGCTTCCTTGATAAGATTCCCATTCAGGATCTGTTGGAAGAATATTTCCAAATGTCTTTACACCATATTTTTCAATCAAAAGAGGTATACGTTCATTTACAAAACGTGTATGACTGTCCTTTAAAGCATTGTAGGTTTCTTCAGGAATATCCAATACATTTTCCAAATATTCCTTACTGAATAAGAATGATGAGTGACTGGCGAAAAGTTCTGCTGCTTTATCTTTCTTATATTTCCCCTTTATTGAAGGCTGATTAATAGCGTAATCTTCCATACGGTCAAAAAATATTGTATAATCTTTGATCTTTAATTTTGGATCTGTATGGTCTATTGGTTTAGCCGCAGGCAAGTCATTTGCTACAACATCATCTTCTTGATTAGAAGAAGGAGATTTTCCTTCTTTACCTAATTCTTCGTTTATGATCTTTGCAACTTCTGGAGTGTTGTCGTCCACCATATTGGCTTGGTTGGCTGAGTCCTCAACTACTTCATTGGATGAATCATCATCTATGACATTTGGTTCTTCTTGCAAAACATCTACCACTTGTTCTTGATTTTGAAGTTCATCTGGAATTTCGTCATTTATTGGTTTTCCTTTTGGAAATGTTTCATCAAGTGGATTATCAAGCTTATGAACTGAAGGAGCTTGATCAAGAATGAGACCAGGCACAGGACGCTTATGACTTGGTGGGTGTCTTTCTGAAGATAATACTGAGTCATCGAGTATATCTTCTAATCTAGTTGGATAAAGTAGTCTTGTTTGGTAAGTGTATAATTGATAACAAACAAGACATACAAGTATTATAATGAGTGCTCTAGCTTTATGTCTATACTGCATCTTTGGGCCAGGTGAAAGGTGTTTGTTGTATATATAATATACCACAGCTTCTGTTTATCAATAGGTATAAACAAACAGTTACTGGTGTTTTGGTATAGGATGGATTATGGATATTACTGTAACAAAGGGTTTTTTCCAACCAACAATGGAAGAGAATAATTTTTCTTTACCGTGACCATAAACACCACAAATAGAGGAAGGTTTGTACAGAAATAACATTTACGTACATTTATATGTTAAAATAGGGAAAAGCAGGTAGACGTAAATGGGGGGGGATGAAGAATAAACAAACATGTAAATACACAGCATGCCAATATATATAGAGATAGAGAAATAGCAATCTATGAAACGAATGAAGATATTTGGCTGAGATAAAAGATAAAAAGATTGGGGGCATTGTACTTACAAATCATTGACTGTACTTTTCTTACATTAACTATTGACTATTACTGTTTATTTCTAGCTGATAATCCAAAAGCAATTGTTAGTAACAAGGTTTTGTTGAGAGCTTCCCGAAGAGTAAATGTAGTTTAAGGTGTAATTACATTGATGTCCCCCTTATTTGCAGCAGAATTCTGTATGTTTCGATGATTTTTGAGTAGACAACGTAGTAGACGAAATACTCCCCAAGTTCATAAAAATCTCTAGATAAATACCGAATTATAAAAACCTTTAAAGTAAAAATGGCAATTCAAATATCTTCAATTTCTTACTTCTTTATACTTCGTTACTTTTGGAGTAAGTAATTACTCCTAGTACGTGTGGTTTAAACAAAGAAGTTTGACTCGTAGATTGATACAACTACAGAATATTTACATGTTGGCGCCTTTCAAGGATTTAATCTATTCTCATAAGCTCAACTTTCCAGCAATTATAAAATTGAATCAGCAATCAAGCAGAGTTAATAAATACAGTGCTACCATCTGTCGAATATCAAATCTTCCTCTTTTTGGGCTGGACCTCCTCATTAACTTTACTAATACAAGTTACTCGAGTATATAAGAACGATTAACTACAGCTGGTCGATACCTCTTATTTTTTATGTCCAATTTACTCAAAATAATCAAAAGGATGACCCACACTCATAAACTCATCGAAATTCCGAAAACTCAATCATTCACCAAATTCATCCAACCCGATAATCGCATCCCCTCTATAGAAACCGCACTTAAAAATGAAAATAACATATCCACCACACCAAGAAACCTTCTTTCAGGAGGGTTTTCATGGACATTGCCCACCAAAAGAGCCGATTATCAATATCTCACAACTAGTTTGCCTGCACTTTCCGATCTCGGACTTGATCCTGATCAAGCCGAAGACCCTGTGTTTCAACTGATCATAAGTGGAGAGATCTATGAGGATAAGATTACATTTGAGAGGGAAGGGCTTCCTATGCCGTATTCGCAAGCGTATGCTGGGTGGCAGTTTGGACAATTTGCTGGACAATTGGGTGATGGAAGAGTCGTCAATTTGTTTGAAATACCCAAGAATAATGAAGGTGATGATATTTGGAAGAATCGAAAAGTTTATGAAATACAATTAAAGGGAGCTGGAATGACTCCATATTCGAGATTTGCTGATGGGAAAGCGGTATTACGATCTTCTATTAGGGAATATATCATGTCTGAACATTTGAATGCTATTGGGATTCCAACAACTAGAGCATTATCAATTACTTATTTACCCACGACTTATGCCCAACGATATGCTGCTGAAAAATGTGCAATTGTTGCCAGATTTGCTGAAAGTTGGATAAGATTGGGTACATTTGATTTATATAGATGGAGAGGTGATCGAAATGGAATCCGTGATTTATCGGATTATGTAATTTCTCAATTATTTACTATTGACGATATAAAATTCCCGAATTTTTATCGTATAATGGCAAACAAACCTGATTTATTCCAATCGACATCTGATTCAATTGGAGAACTTACAGAGTATGACAAAATGTATTATGAAACCATTGTTCGAAATGCCGAAACCATAGCCATGACGCAATGTTATGGATTCCTCAATGGCGTTCTCAATACCGACAACACTTCGATATTGGGTCTTACTATTGATTTTGGCCCGTTTTCAATCATGGATAAATATGATCCTAATTATACACCCAATTCCGAGGATCATGAACATCGATATGGATATCGGAACACCCCGACTGCAATGTGGTGGAATTTGACTAGATTAGGAGAGGATTTGGCGGAATTGATAGGAGCTGGGACTGAATTATTAGCCGATCCGGAATTTAAAGTGGGCATTAAGAGTGAATGGGAAGATAGGATTATCCTGAGAGCTACGAAAGTGATTGAAGTTGGTGGTGAGATGTTTATGTATGCGTTTACCAAGAAATATGTTGAGACTA
The DNA here is from genome assembly GCA_030557635.1 of Hemisphaericaspora nanyangensis. NCBI lineage: Eukaryota > Fungi > Ascomycota > Pichiomycetes > Serinales > Debaryomycetaceae > Hemisphaericaspora > Hemisphaericaspora nanyangensis. The sequence continues at coordinate 69,305 of JAKTPO010000007.1, read as the reverse complement.
TGTTTAACCGATTAGGATTGTCTCATGATTTGATTGATTTGAGAACTCCTGATTTACAGAATGTGAATTTAATAGCTCCAATGTTGGAAATATTGGCGAAATTACAAATTGATTATAACTTATTCTTTAATAAATTACAAGAATTGGATTTGGGAAATACAACGGATTATGTCATACTTGTTGAAAATACATTATTGGATAAGAATTTTGATTTTGGAAATTTAAGGTATCCCAAGGATCAATTATTAAAAGAAATAACTGAATGGTTGATTACTTATAATGATCTTCAGACAAAATCTTTTGAATTAGGTAATGCTCCTGATGCTAAAAAATTCAATCCTCTTTTCTTGCCTAGAAATTGGATTTTGGATCAAGTTATTAAACAAGCACAAGATACGAAATGTGAGGATATTACATATCTTAAAAAATTGGAAAAGATGAGTTTTTATCCCTTTGATAGACTGAAATGGGGCGAAGAATTGAAGGAAGTAGAGGAATTGTGGTTGTTGCAGGGTGAAAGGGGAGAAGATTATTCGATGTTACAATGTAGTTGTTCTAGTTAGGAAACTACATTACACATTAGACTCTCTCTCTTAAAATAAATATCAAAAATTCGTAAATAAATATAATACTAAACAAACACTAACCTAAAAATACATAATCTCTCATCATCATCATCTAACTTACTCACCAGCAATTTCTTCAACACTAGGGCAAGTACACATCAAATTCAAATCACCATAAGTATCATCCAATCTAGCAACAGTTGGCCAACACTTACTTCCCTTCAAGAATTCCAATGGATAAGCAGCTTGTTCTCTAGTATATCCCCTACTATCCCAATCTTTACTACTAACAACATCCTCCATTGAATGAGGAGCATTTTTCAATACATTACCCAATCCTTCACCATTCATAAATGCATCAATTTCACCTCTAATTGAAATCAAAGAATCTACAAATCTATCCAATTCTTCAAGAGATTCTGATTCGGTAGGTTCAATCATTAAAGTCCCAGCAACGGGGAAAGACATGGTTGGAGCATGGAATCCATAATCTTGTAATCTTTTGGCAACATCAATAGCTTCAATACCGGCAGTTTTAAATTCACGTAAATCCAAAATAAATTCATGAGCACAATGTTTTAATCCTGATCCTGATGATGCATCAGCGTCAACAAACATAATCTTGTAGTGTGGTGCGAGGCGTTTTAACATATAATTCGCATTCAACATTGCAATTGTGGATACATAAGGTAATGCATCAGCGCCAAGCATTTTTATGTATGAATAAGAAACAGGTATAACTGATGCTGACCCATATGGTGCAGAATTGACCGATTTGATGGATTGTGTGGTAGCATGGTTAGTTGGGATAATCGCATGTGAAGGTAAGAATGGTTTAAGATGTTCCTTGACACATACAGGTGCTTGACCAGGACCACCACCACCATGGGATAATGCAAAAGTTTTGTGAATGTTCAAGTGACAAACGTCGGCACCTAAATCACCTGGAGAAGTAAGACCAACTTGAGCATTCATGTTAGCACCATCAAGATAAACTAACCCACCATTAGAATGAACAATTTCAATAGCTTCCTTAACGCCAGGTTCGAATAACCCGTAGGTTGATGGATATGTAATCATGATGGAACAAAGCTGTTCAGCATGTAATTGAGCTTTTTCTTTCAAGTCGATTAAATCAATAGACCCATTTTCTAAACATTTAACTGGAACAACTTTTAATCCACACATGGCAGCAGATGCTGGATTTGTACCATGAGCACTTACTGGAATAAGACAAATATTTCTCTTTTCATAATCACCTCTTGAACGATGATATTCACGAATTAAGGATAAACCGGTATATTCACCTTGAGCACCAGAGTTTGGCATAGAAGTGGTAGCATCAAACCCAGTAATGTCATTTAAATCACGTTCAAATTCTTCAATGAGTTCCTTATAACCTTGAGCTTGATCTAATGGAGCAAATGGATGGATTGAGTTGAAACCTGGCATGGAAAGAGTTTGCATTTGAACAGTAGCATTAAGTTTCATAGTACATGAACCTAATGGAATCATAGAATTGGCAAGTGATAAATCTTTGGATTGTAACAAATGCAAGTATCTCAACATGGCAGTTTCAGAATGATGAGTGTTAAAGACTGGATGTGGTAAGATATCATCAGAACGAAGTAATTCTTGTGGAATAGTTGGTAATTCTTCTATAGTTGTCAAATCAATTTGTTTACCAGTGAATAACTCAATCAAATTAACTAAATCTTCTTTAGTGACAGTTTCATCAAGAGTAATGGAAACGGTAGATTCATCAGCCTTGAATAAGTTAATGTTATACTTAGTTAAAGCATTATTTAAGATTTCATCAGCAGCAGAAACATTATTGTTCAATTTAACAGTAATAGTATCAAACCATTTATCATTAACAACATCATGATTAGAATTATTGGAAATTTCATTAGCTAAAATAGTAGTAAAACCATAAACTCTCTTTGCAATATTCTTTAATCCTTCAGGGCCATGGAAAACAGCATAATTGGCAGCAATGTTGGCTAATAAAGCTTGAGCAGTACAAATGTTACTAGTAGCCTTTTCACGCTTAATATGCTGTTCTCTAGTTTGTAAAGCCAATCTAAGGGCTGGTTTACCTAATCTATCTTTGGAAACACCAACAATTCTACCAGGAATTTTTCTCGAGTATTTCAAACTGGTTGCAAAATAAGCAGCATGTGGACCACCATAACCAAATGGAACCCCGAATCTTTGAGTAGTACCTAAAGCGATATCAGCACCAAATTCAGCTGGCGATTTTAAAACAGTTAAAGCTAAAATATCAGCAGCCATGGCAAAGAGGGCCTTATGAGAATGTAAGATTTCACCAACTTTGGAGAAATTGTGAATGGAACCATCGGTACCTGGATATTGAACAAGAGCACCACAAACAGTCTTGATGATTTTGTTTAATTCTTCCAAACCAGCTGGAGTAGATAATGGAAGTTGAACAATTTCAACTCCGATATTTTCTGCTCTTGATTTGATAACTTCAATAGTTTGAGGATGAAGGTTGGAATCAATAACATATACTTTCTTTTTAGATTTCATATTGTGGAATGACATGGACATGGCTTCAGCGGCAGCAGTACCTTCATCTAAAAGAGAAGCATTAGCCATTGGTAAACCAGTTAAAGAGGAAACCATAGTTTGATAATTTAATAAAGATTCCAATCTACCTTGAGAAATTTCTGGTTGATATGGAGTATAAGAAGTATACCATTCTGGAGATTCTAACAAGTTTCTTTGAATAACTGGAGGTAAATGAGTACCAGCATAACCTTTACCAATAAAAGACTTGACTATTTTGTTTTTACCAGAAATTTCTTGTAAATGTTGTAACATTTCTGATTCAGTGAAACCCTTTGATGGTTTCACTGATAATTTTCTCTTGATAAGGATGTGTTCTGGAATAGCCTGAGATAAGAATTCGTCTATATCCTTATAACCTAATGTTTCCAACATTTTGTCAACATTAGAAGGAGTTGGACCAATATGTCTTCTAGCAAAAGTGTCTAAATTATCAAAAGAAGGTTTAGAATGGTTTGGATTGAAGACATTGACATAGTTGGAAGATGAAGTGTTTGCCTTTGTAGCTAAATATCTAATGAATGTAGGAGTGTAAGTGTAAGTGGTAGTAGTAATAGCAGTAGTAAGTCTTGCAAATCTACTAGTAGATTTAAGTAATGATCTTGTTCTAATCATTATTATTACCCTTACTTAAGAAGAAGAAGAATAAGAAGAATACAAGAGAAAAAGGTGAAAAAAAAATTGAAAAATTTGGGAAATAGTTAAATTTATATATTAATAAGAAAATCTTTAGAGTTGATTCCAAAAGAAGTTAAAAAATTTGGGGAGATGAACTGATTTTGACTTGATGGAGATGATGAATGATTTGATTTCCCGATGAGCGTATAAATAAATCAAATAAGTTTGAGAGAAGTTAAAAACTGAGAGAAAAACAAAAATAATTTTTGACTTCTGTCTTTAGAAATGGGTGGGTGCAGGTGGGTGGTGACGTATATCTATAACAGCATGTTTTACAATATACTAGAACCAATATAAATATTGTATACAGGGAACCAATAGTATATCTAACTCCTCTTTCTTTATTTTTCATCTCTATAAGTTTAATATAATAACTAGAAATATAGGTATTCTTACCTATAATAATCTGGCAAAGAGGAAGTCAAAAAAATAAATATAAACCGAAAGAAGTCAATTTGTTCTGTATGTGTGTGTGTGTGCACTGGGTATATTACAGTGCATGTCTCTGCTCTGCTGTTTGTGAACCAATGAAATTTATAATCTCGATTTGTGTGTAATTAATAAAAATATTTTCTTTCCTTTTCCCAACCTCTTTCTGACTTCTCCCAAATTGAGATGACCCCCAACCCCCCGGCCCCAACTGAACAAATACCAAAAATAAGAGCATTCATGGTAATTTATAGGTTTGGGTAACGTGTGTGGAGGAATTGAATGTGAATTTGAACGTGTAAGAGAGTGGAGGTTTAACTAAGAAGTCAATTTCTTTCTTATGGATATATAGTATAACGGTTTTTTCTTTTCTAATTTTACTAACTCAAGATCTACACACAATATCATTAGTCTTTTATACTCTTTGAATATGAACAAAAGATAAGTATCTATATCTTTCATCTCTCTCCTATCTTTATTGTCTTTCATAAGCTAGAATAGTAAAGTTAAGGGAGGGTGTTAAATCTATTTGAGTTATATAAGCTAATAGACCGATATCTCCATCCTTACTGATTGTTTTTATAATAATAATTTTATTTTTTTTTTAACCGTTATGTGGGGCAAATGATTTATTTTTTTTCTTTTTGCACTCACTCAAACTGTGTTTTGTTAAATCATGGAGAATTACCATTTTAATGAACTTATTTAGTTATAAGAATTGGTATAAGCACTATTATAATTTCTTCTTCTTTTCCTTCCTCTTCTTTTTCTTCTGAAATGTTGATCTTCTCCTTCTTCTCCTTCTTCTTCTTCTTCTTCTTCTTCTTCTTCTTCTTCTTCTTCTTCTTCTTCTTCTTCTTCTTCTTCTTCTTCTTCTTCTTCTTCTTCTTCTTCTTCTTCTTCTTTTTCTTCTTTTTCCCCAAAAGGGAAAAGAAAAAGCAGTAGACTTCTTCATAATGATTGTGAAGTATTCTTTATCTATTTTGCTTTGTACACCCATATAACCTCTTAAAACAATCGGGCATGGAAATTCATTGTGGTCTAAACAATTCAGTTTTCATCCCTTTATGTTTTCGACTATGCAGTGATATCCTTATTACTGGCTCTAGCAAGTGCTGTTGGAATGTCTTTTTAACTCATATTAGTATTTGCAGCCAAAATATACAAAAAAGTTTTAAATAAAAAATTTTCACCAAAAATCTTCAAATAAGGAACACATAAGAATTACATCAAGCAATTCACAAAAGGATCTTCTTGCAAAAAGGGAAGGGGGATATATAAAATAGAAATTATCAACTAAATAGAAGAACAGTTCATTTTAAATACATGTGCAACATTACCAGAATGGTTTTTAGAAGCATTAAATTAATTATTGACTGGCTTCTTTGTAAATAATTCATATCATCATACTACACATAATCAGTCAATATCCTAGTATCTGGTAATGATAGTATTACTAGAATTTGTAGATGATGACTCATACTTTATAATATAGCTACTATATAAAAGCATTAAGAGAAGAATGAACAATGGTGTATTGTTTGTTTAATAACCGTCAAATGTACTTCAAGAAAGTAATTTCAAACTGTATGAATATTACCTTTTAATATAGTATTCATAGTGTGTTAGATGTTAATATATAGCCATTTCACCTAAGTATTATTACTATATGTATAGCTTGATGGTTACTAGGATATATCCCCTAACAACAGCGAATCTATCAAGACAATATATATATCTCTCAATACTTAATCATATTGTCTCATTCTTACATATAACTTTCCAATTTTTGTCATAATCTTCATAATTACCATCCGAAAAAAAACTAGAACCATAAGCCTTCTAACAGCCATCCCTTGTTAAGGCTCTAAAAATTTGTACGTATTATTACTCATTTGATATGACTAATTGTTATTGTTGTTATTTGTTTATACTTAGTCTATTTTCGATAAGAACCGATAGTACAAGACAACACCAGCTGAATTTATATATATATATAATTCAATAATTTCCCCATTTTATTATCATAGTAAATGATCAAGAACTATTAGTTCATCACCCATTTGCTCAGAGGAATCATGAATCAATTACCATTTCCTCAAGAAGTGCCATTGATAGGCTTCCTATCTATGAAATACCCATCATTCAATCTACATTCACTATTCAATAAGTTTCACACTGATTCAATCACTATTTCTCAACAACATAACAATTTTGCAACAAACATTAATACTAATTCTACAATCCCATATCCGTTATATCCACCAACAGAAAATGCTTTAAACCCAAAATTTATTGAATTTATAGGATTATCCATTTCTGCTGTTTTTTTATTGTTCATAGGATTTCAATTGTTGCAAATTTACATCTCACCAAAGAGACATGTTATATATACACCCACTCCATTTTTACAAACATTCAAGAACTTTTTAGTTGCTTTTCAAGTGGGTTTATTTGCTGGATTTTGGTCTATTTCTGGTAATGATTATTTCGCCAAAGTAGGAATTGTCACAATATTAGCGTTGGTATTGCATTTCAAAGAGTTTAGACATTCGGCAGTTCCACTGGCTTCGTTGTTATTATATTGGTTGACTAATATTTTATTTGGGTTAGGTATTCTTGTGCAAGATACATTTTCGAAATATAAGATATTTGTAACAGATAATGAGTTATCATACTTGGTTGAATTGTTATTGATTATCAACAACATCATTATTTTTATACTCGAAGTTGGTTATTACGAGGCTGGATTTGAAACTACAAATGAAAAGTTTATGGATACTGTGAATTTATTCTCATATCTTACCTTTTATTTTCTCCAACCATTGATTAATAAGATATATGCTACTAACGAAGTCTCGATTTCTGATTTACCAGATATCTTAGATAATATCTCCTGTGATGAGACTTCCCAAATCCTTCTTAAAGAATGGGAGATTGCAAAGAAGAAGGCCAAGAATAAGAGTTGGACTTTGGCAATTTGGGGATTCATAACCAGAAAGAAGTATGAAAATAAACCAAGCTTACTTAATGCCGTTTTATCTGCATTTTCGAAATATCTTTATACTGGGTTTGCACTTAAAATATTTGAAACTATAATTACATTCTCCCAACCATTTGTTCTTAGAAAATTCATTCAATTCTTTTCATCATACTATTATGCTGACCCAGAAGCCCTGGCACCACCACCACCTATCATCGTTGGATACTTTTGGGCATTACTCATGTTTGCTCTCGCTTGTGCTTATTTCATCACATTCAACCAATCTTTTAGTTGTCAATTCAAATTGAGTTATGCCATTTCTACTTCAGTCACTACTATAATTTATGAAAAGGCTTTAAAACTTTCTCCACAAGCTAGAAAGAATAAACCAACAGGTGACATCATAAATCACATCACCATGGATCTTGATATTATATTTTGGTTTTGTTTTCAATTGGGAACTTATATTGCCGGACCACTTCGCTTAATTATTTGTTTATTCGCATTGAATAGTTTCTTTGGCAAAGCAACTTGGGCAGGTGTTGGTACTGCAGTAGTAGTGATCCCAGGTGCAACATATATCAATTCATCAATGTATAAATACTACAACCAATTAATGAAGGATAAAGATACTAGAACAAGTTTGATTACTGAACTTCTTAATTCAGCCAAAAATGTCAAATTATACTCTTGGGAAGGTCCAATGTTGGAAAGATTAAGTAAGATTAGAAATGAAGGTGAATTGAAAAATCTTAAACAAGTTGGTGTCATTAGTGCATTATCTCTGTTTGTTTGGTCATGTATTCCATTTTTTATTAGTTGTTCTACTTTTGCTGCATTTGCTTATTGGAATAGTATTGCCTTGACTCCTGATATTATGTTTCCGGCTTTGGCATTGTTTGATTTATTATCTGAACCTATGTTATTGATTCCTGATTTTATTGTGAATGCTATTGAGACATATACTTCCTTGAGAAGAATTGGTGATATGTTATTATTAGATGAATTGGACGAATCTCAACAAAGTTATATTGTTAGATATCCTGAACCTATAGATTCTTGTCCTAGCTCCGTCATAATTTCAAATGCAACATTTGTATGGAATTCAAAAGAAGATGCTCCAGATACACAACAGCCATATCAAGATGAAGAAACTCAAGTTGAAACATCAAATGATCCAAAATCAAACATTGCATTATCAAATATTGACTTTGTAGCCGAAACCGGAAAATTGACATGTATAGTTGGAAAAGTCGGCAGTGGGAAATCAACCCTCATAAAGGCAATACTTGGCGATATACCACTCCAACAACATCATTATTCAGACAATCCCACCACCAAATCATCATCATCATCATCCTCACCCAAGATAGAAACATACGGTACAATAGCTTATTGTCCACAATCACCTTGGATCTTAAATGGATCAATCAAACAAAATATTTTATTCGGACATAAATATGACCCAGAATTTTATCATCTCACAATTGATGCATGTCAACTCTTAGCTGATTTCCGAACTCTTCCCGACGGCGATGCAACTATTGTAGGAGAAAAGGGTATTTCATTAAGTGGTGGTCAAAAGGCCAGAATCTCACTCGCTAGGGCAGTATACGCCCGTGCTGATATTTATTTATTAGACGACGTATTGGCGGCTGTTGATGTTCATGTTGGAAAACGATTAGTTGAAAAAGTGTTAGGCAGGAATGGTGGTATCATTGGTGATCGGACAAAAGTGTTAGCGACGAATTCGGTTACCGTGTTGGCTGAGGCTGAGGAGATATATTTGATGGATGGTGGTAGGGTGCTGGAAAGAGGGAGATATAGGGATGTGATGGAGAGTGGGGGTGCTTTGGCGGAGTTGATTAGGGAGTATGGAAAGCGAGAAGAAGAGGAGGAGGAACAAGAGGCATTGGGGAAGATCGAGGAAGAAGAAGGGGATGAAGGTAATGAAGAAGAAGAAGAAGAAGAAGGTGAGACTGTTGAGTATTTGGGACAAGGTGCTGTTCGCGCTGTTGAAAGAATCCGTCGGGCTAGCTTGGCGTCATATGCTCATAGTTATTCTGAAGAGGATGATGAGGAGCATGATGGTGGTATTGGTACCACACCTAGAAAAACTGCTCATGATATTGAAACTACGAGAAAGGGTTCAGTTCCTTGGGAAGTGTTTAGAAGATATATCGTTGCTTGTGATTATAAATTCTTTTCAGTATATTTGGGTTGTACATTAGCTACTATTTTGGTTGCGGTTGGTGAGAAGTATTTATTGACATATTGGTCAAAATTAAATGAAGAAAATCATGCTACTGTTTATCCTGGATTTTTCTTGGGAATATATTCTTCCCTTGGTGTAGTTGCCGGATTTTTAACATATCTTGGGGCACTAATTATGTGGAGTTATTGTATTGTTAAAGGTGCTGGTTATTTCCATGACAAGATGGCTAAAGCCGTATTTAGATCTCCAATGTCGTTTTTTGACACTACTCCAGTTGGAAGAATTTTGAATCGATTTACTGAAGATATAGGTAAAATTGATATGAATTTCCCATGGGTACTTATTGGATTCACGGTTACACTTTTGAATGGGATTGTAACTTTTGGAGTTATTGTTTCGACATTACCAATCATGTTCTTCGTTATATCTATCTTAATGTTTATCTACAATCATTTCAGAATTATATTTATTCCAACAACTCGTGAATTAAAACGTATTGAATCAGTCGCCAAATCTCCCGTATTATCAACTATTCAAGAAACTATTAATGGTGTAGATACAATCAAAGCATTTTCACAACGTGAGAGATTTGTTCACAAGAGTAAGAAATTCATTAATGAAAAGACTTTAATTGGTCTTGTTATCCAAGATGGGAATCGTTGGTTATCTGTTAGACTTCAAACCATTTCATCATCAATTATGTTTATGTGTGCTCTTCTGGCAGTTGTGAGCTTGACAGGATCACATCCTATTAATCCTAGTGTATTGGGTTTCATTATGACCTATGCCTTATCCATCACCCATATATTGAATGCACTTGTTAGATATTGGGCAGAAATCCAATCAGGTGGAGTTGCAGTTGAGAGAATTATTGAATATTGTGAGTTACCTTCAGAAGCAGAAATGATTGTTGAAGATAATAGACCTGATGCTAATTGGCCAAATCATGGTGTTATAAAGTTTAAGAATTATAGTACATCTTATCGTGCCCATTTGGATCCAGTATTGAAGAATATTGATTTAACAATTAATTCGAAGGAAAAAGTTGGGATTGTTGGAAGAACTGGTGCTGGGAAATCATCACTTACATTAGCATTATTTAGAATCATTGAAGCTATTGAAGGAAACATTGAAATTGATGGGGTAGATACTAGTAAAATTGGTCTTTATGATTTACGTCATCATCTCACAATTATTCCTCAAGAAGCTCATACTTTCCGAGCATCAGTTCGTGAGAATTTAGATCCATTTGGTGAATATAGTGATGAGAAATTATGGCAAGCTTTAGAATTGGCCCATTTGAAAGAGCATGTTTTGAAAATGGAAAGTGAACCTACTGAAGCTGATAAGAAGAAAGTTAAGAACCCGGATGAAGAATTATCGAAAAGAATTGGATTGGATGCTCAGATTGAAGAAGGTGGCTCAAATTTATCATCGGGTCAGAAACAATTATTATGTCTTGCAAGAGCATTGTTGAATGAAACTAGTAAGATATTGGTTTTGGATGAAGCGACTGCTGCTGTTGATTTTCAGACTGATAAGATTATTCAAGAGACTATTAGATCGGAATTTAATGATAAGACGATTTTGACAATTGCTCATAGAATTGATACTATTTTGGATAGTGATAAGATTTTGGTATTGGATCATGGTGAAGTTGCTGAATTTGATACTCCTGAGAATTTATTGAAGAATGAAGATAGTATTTTCTATTCACTTGCCAAAGAAGGTGGTTATATCAATTAGATTACATAAATTTAAATTGTATTCCCTTTTTATATTACACTATTAATTAAGTTTGTTAAATCAGCTCTTTGTTTCTTCAACTTTTGTAATCTCTCTTCAGATATTGGACCATTTAGAAGTTTTTTATCAGCGGCTTTACATAATCCTTTAAGTCCCAAACTGCATACATCACAATTTGGAGCACGGGGAACACATACTACTTGTCCAAACCCAACAATTAACGGATTTACAGGTGCCCAATATTGTTCTGGTAACCATTGTTCAAGTTCAATTCTTGCCTTTTCGGGAGTATTTGCTTTTGAAGATACCCAACGCCACATCTGCGCCAAACGATGTAAATGAACATCTACTCCAATACCACTATTTATTCCCCAACCATTCTGCAATAATAAATACCCCATTTTAGGACCTACTCCAGGCAATTCAACAATCTCTTCAATGGTTTTCGGTATATCACCATCATGTTTTTCTAGTAACAACTCACATGCTTTTTTAATATATTGGGATTTTCGATTATGAAAGCCTACTTTATTTATATATTCATCGATTTCTTTTTCCAGTAGGGTCAGGATTGAATCTATACATAATCCTTGTTTATATCCGCGTGCAATCATTCCTTGATGTAATTTAGTCATCGCATCAAAGTTCACTTCATCTTTAGTTTGGGAAGATAACATTAATGAAATCAATAATTGGAATCGATATATCTTAGGATCGCGAGTTCTTATACCTGGATCAATTGTGTTTGGCATTCGTTCACAACCTTGGGTATCCACTGGAGCTAGGAATTTACTTCGCATTTCCACGATTTCGTTATATAATGTGACCCAATTCTCGGGAGATTTTTTGGTCACGGAAGGCGCAGATTCTGCTTTGGCGAATATATTTGCTGATGTTTGTTCGTCATTCTCAATCTCAATCTTGATATGTTCTTTTTTTATGATGGTGAATTCGTTGGTGGTGTTGGTGGTGGTTTCGTTACTGATGGAGTCTTGGGATTCTTTCTTTATTTTCTTGCGCAGGGCATTTATAGTTTTATGAACGATGCTTAATCCTCTTTTGGAATTCGATTTCAATGAAGTCATTTAGTATTCCGAGGATGTAGTCATACGCAACAATGTGATATTTATTAGAAAGTGTGTCAGATTATCAGCTATAAATACTATGGAGGTTTGTCATAATACCGCAGAAATTTTTCATAAGATAATTGTATTACATAATCACTTACTTAACAAAGAAAAAAATTCTAAAACTAATTAAATTTAATTAATTATATTAAAGGATTTTAGTCATTGACCGGTTCAGGCATTACTATTAAATCCCCTAAGTATTTTAGTCCTCCCCCTTTTTTAGACACTTATCAGTAAAGTAAGTTCTTACGTATTTGCTAATAACCATTCGTAGGAATATCATAAATGTCAATAAAACAGGAACAAACAAGTTCCCAAATCGCACCACCACCTTTCCTACCCCTGTCCGATTATCTTCATCAACCTATACCTCCTTCTTCAAATGCCATAAAGCAACCCAAACCAAAACACAAACCCTCCAAAACCAACACCAAGACAATAAAAGCCCCTGGATCTAGGATCGAAAGAGTGGCACAGGCCTGTGATCGATGTCGAGCCAAAAAGACAAAATGTGACGGTAAGAATCCTTGTTCAACCTGTTCAGCAGTCGGATTGGAATGTATTGTATCGGATAAATTATCACGAAAGGCTTTCCCCAAGGGATATACTGAGACATTAGAGGAGAGGGTGCGACAACTTGAGGCTGAAAATAAAAAGTTAGTTGGACTTTTGGATATGCGAGATGAACAATTGGAGATCTTGAGTGGCATGAATAACAACAACAATCATAATAATAGCAATAATAATAGCAATAGCGATAATGGAAATGGAATACAACTGGTGAAACAAGTTGGTCTTAGTGGTGATTCGGATGAGTTTCATAAAATAACAGCTTCAAATCTTAGTTTATTGGATCAACAGAATGGTATACACCTGCACATGCATGATCAAGAAAATGGATGTCCATGTTGTTCAAACTCAAGTCCCCATGCTGTTCTTGACCGACCAGTTTCTATTGCTGGTTCAGTATATGGTGGAGATAACAATACTTTTCCAATTGCTGAATCGATAAATCTTGATCAAGAACTTGAAGATGATACCGAAAGTTTATTAAGTCCTGACGAGTATCTGATGATTGACAATGAGAGTTCAAGAAGACGCAATGGTGGTCCTAGACATCATTATGCTTCCAATTCTACCAATCGAGAACTGACACCGGCTCCAGGAGCATTCGCAGCCGCAACTGCAATTGCCCAAATGCAAAAGAATAAAATATTTCACCAACAAACTCAACAACAAACAAAAGAAACTAATAAACAACAATTATTAACTTCCTTGGTAGCGATGTCTATACCGAGAAGTACCGAGGAGACATTATGTATTCCTACATTATTGGCCCGTGTTTGTCAGGCGTATGGATATGATTCAAAACCGGCAGTATTGGCAGCTAATGCACTTGGATCGTTAAAGGAATCATCGATTGAAGTATTGCGGACTCCACTACCTGCGGATCGTGCACAGGCTTTGAATGAGATGATTATGAATAGAAATGGTGTACAGAAGTTGAGTGAATCGGAGGCAAATGTGTTCTTGAGAGAACTTATTGAGTTGCCAAAGTCAAGGATGGATATGGATCAATTGATAACTGTTTATTTCCAGGAATGGGCCAATGCATTGCCTATAATTGATAAGAATGGGTTTTTGAAGAATTATATCAAATTGACAAATATACTTGAACAGAATGAGAATTATAGTGATGATTCATTGGATGAATCTAATTATGAACTGATTGAGAAGTTTGGTGCGATTATGGTTTTGATTTTGGCGTTGGCGTTGGTAAGTAATAAAAATACCTTTTTGAATGAATCTAATTCAGAAGTGGTTGAAAGATATGTCACAATTGTGAAGCATTATGATTATTTAATTCATGAATTTATCAAACCAAATTGTCTTGTTACTCAGTATTGTTCAATCCAATCATTACAAATTTTATCCTTAGCATTACAATATTGTTTAGTTATTGGTGACATTACCACCTGTTATGAATTACGTGGGAGAGTGATCAGTATGGCTCAACAACTTAGATTACATAGATGTCCAGCTGCCGTTTTAGGTATAAGTGGCAATGATGGTGATGTATTACGAAATTATATGCAAGCAGAACGTCGTATTTTATTTTGGTGTATTTATTGTTTGGACGTATATTCATCTTTGGGGTTAGGAATACCGAGATTACTTAAAGATTATGAAATCGAATGTGCAATGCCATTTGCAGGTAAGAGTGATGATGATGACGATGATGATGATAATGTGAATATTTTGATTGTTAATAATACTGAATTATCTATTGTTGGGAAAGTATCCAAATTTGCCTTGAGCATTATGTTGTATTGTAAAGTGTTGGCAAATATTTTGGATTCGATTTATTCGAGGTTTGAAAATAATGATATTCAAAGACACGCATTATCAAGAGATCGAATGCTTGATTGTTGGAGAAGGGAATTACCCGTTGATCTAAAATTTGAAATTGATATAAATGGCCTCTCATTAAAAGATGCACATAATAATTATATTGATGGGAATTTATGGCAGAATTATAACAAACAACAAATTAGTTTGATCTTTTTATATTATCATGCCAAGATATTGATTTATTTACCTATTATTTCAAAGTATGGTAATCATCATAATGTTGGACTTTCAGAAAAGGAGAAACTAGCCAAGGGAGATACCGACACCGCAACAATCATATCCAGCATTAGTTTAATCCAACAATCATGTTTACAAATTCTTGAAGTATTGAAATGCATTTCATCAAACTTATCAACTAATGTCTTACCAATCCCAACAAATATCCCCAGAGAACAATCGTTATTTGCATTATTTGTGGCAAAGGGGACGTTGGATTATATAAAAGGTGGACCATTATTCAACAATTCACGGCAATTATTATTAGACACAATCAAAATTCTCGGTCAAGAAAGTAGATTGAATACTCCTGGAGGATTGAATCGAAATTCATTCAAATTATTAGAATTGGCGATATTAAGTATACTTGGACTTAAGATTAGTAAACCAACTACGAATATTCGGAAGAAGGTATTGATTTCACAACCTATTACCAGAGCTGCAGTGGTGGATCGTGAACCAGGATATCAAAGACCAGCGATCTTTAGGAATAATAGTTCGACGACTACTACGACAACGACACCACCTTCAACACCGGCAATGGCGAGGTACAAGAATAGTCCAACAAGTAATTTTGACTTGACGAACGATGAAATGTTTAGTATAATTGAAAAAACTTCTCCGCCTGATATATTAACCAATACACAACCATTACAAGGCACGTTTATCAGTGAAGGTAGTACGATTATTGGAGGGGGAGGAGGAGGAGAACTGATGAGTACAGATTCTTTGAGTATTGAAGATTCAGATGGATTAGAGAGTTTGTTAAAATTTGATCCATTTAAGATTAATATTAATCGACAAGTGCTTATGAATGAATTTGTTGCTGATGGGTCATTAGGTTTAGTTCCATTTTTAGAGATGAATGATTCTGTTGCGAGTGAAGAGATGCTTCTTAATATGTATAGCATGGGTTCTGGTAAAAGCAGTGGTGGTGGTGGTGGTGGTGGAGGAGGAGGAGGAAGTACTAGTCAAGGATATTGGAGTTAAGTTATTTATATTTGTATATATATATACCAGGAAACAAATGGTTGATTAATTTTCATTTTTTACCCAACAGTGAGCGCATAGGGCCGCCCGTGAGTGTCCCGCTTTAGCTTGGATGGTATATATCAACCAGTGTAACAAATGCAATGATGAAAAGGAGTTTTACTTTGTAAGTCCGAAGTTTACTCCGAGTATTTTTAAGCCTCGTTTTTCGTGGGGGAATATGAGATTTGTTAAGACATAGTGAATCGAGGATTTGCTACAGGTATAAATAGTCCCAGGACTTTCGACACACACACACTCTCTCTGTTGTTATTGTAACAATTTCGTATACAAAAGTGATTTTCCAAGGAAGTGTTCGAACAAAACCATGTCCACATTTTCTAGAACCAATTTTAAAACTCTCAATTACAATTCATTCCGACCCCATTATCCATCAAGTTTCTACCGGATATTAGCCAACTATATCACATGTGGCAATGGCAATGAATCAAAATTACCAAGTTCAAAATCGATTGATCTAGGTTGTGGAACCGGAGTAGCTACATATCCATTATTAAATCTTTCTCAACAAGTCTATGGACTCGATTTATCGCCTGGTATGATCAAAACTGCCAATTCGTTAATTGAATCGCGTTTAACTGAATTGGGTATTGATGATTTGAATCGGATTAGGTTTAAGACTGGGGCTGTTGAGGATTTTGTTAATAAGAAACAAGTTGTAGAAGGAGAGGATGGGTTGGAAGAAGGTACTATTGATTTGATTACTGCTGCACAATGTATTCATTGGTTTAAAGATTATGATGGATTTTTTGAAAGTTGTGCGAAATTGTTGAAACCAGGAGGAGTATTGGCATATTTCTATTATATTGATCCTATTATTGTTGATTATTCAGGTTCAGATAGAGATGGAAATAAGGATGAAGTGATTAAAAGAGCAAAAGAGATATATCATAAGTATGTGTATGATGATCCTAAATATATAGGACCACATTGGGAACAACCAGGAAGAAATATTTTGAAACATTTTTGTGAAGAAGTTAATGAAAAGATACCTGGTGAGTTATATACTGATGTTATTATTAATACATTTAAGCCTAATAACACAAAACCATTTGCTGATAAGCAAGTTGATTTAGATTTAAAGAAGGTTGATCTTCCTATTAAAGGATATATTGATTATCTTTCTACATATAGTGGATATCATAATTATAGAGAGGATACTGGAGATAAAGACAATGTGTTTGAGTTGTTTATGAATGAGTTGGAAGAAGCAACTGGATGGAAAAGAGATAGCACTAGAATAGATTTAGTGTGGAATACTGGATATACGTTTATTAGAAGGAAGTAGAATGTTCTATTTATCATGGGGGCTTGGTGATATTATCATCATCATATCAGGTGTATGGTTAAATTAATCAAACTCAAAAACCTTTCAGATGATGATGTGTTCACTTTTCCCAATTAGGAAATGGTTCCCCAACAAATTTTCCTCAATCAATTTGAAATTTTATTTGATCACGTGTATCTTAAATGGAAAATTTGTTGGCAATGGCAGCAGTATATTTGTATGTAATCTTGTATTTATGTTGGATGTATTATTATTATTATTACGTGGCACATAGTTTTAAGGTTTAGTGTAAACGGTTTATTAAATATATATGACACTAAATGATGAAATTAATATTTTGTTGATAATAAGTATTGATGGGTGAAGGTGGGAGTGGGGGTTTTGAGGCTATCCCACAGGTCAGTTTTGTTAAAGCGTAATGTCTACTCTGCACTAAAATACCCAACAACAATGTTAACTTACATACTAACTAAAAAGTATCTCTCTCTTTCTCCCCCACTTAATTTGACACATCACGCATAATTATTCCATATTACCTTTTATATGTAATTATATATATATCAATTCATTTTACTTATCCTATTTTTTTTCATTCATATTAAACTAATAATAGCTAATACCTAATAATACCTTATAGCTAATAATACCTTATAACTAATAATACCTTATAACTAATAATACCCATTCTTTTCACCAATAATAACCACTACCAACCATGCTACTAAAGATCCCATCGTTAATATTCAGATTCATAAGTACATCCTTCCTACTATGGATCCTATTCACAACAATAATCCCCCAAATACTGATGAAATATACAAACACTCAAGTTCAAACCAATAAATTCAAAATGTCAACATATCCATATAATTCAATAACATCACCAACTCCACTACCTATCCAAAACAGCACAGTCTATTTCATAGTTGGACATCCTGATGATGAAGTAATGTTCTTTTCACCCTCAGTTATTGAAGTTTCTAAACCAAAATATAATAATGATGTCAAACTAATATGTTTTTCCAATGGAGATTCCGTTGATGTGTCGATGGGTGCAATTAGAACGAATGAATTATATGAATCAGCAAGAATATTGGGTATTGGAAAGGAAAATGTGACCATTCTTTCTAGTTTTAAAGATGGAATGAATATAACTTGGCCAAAACAACTGATTAAACAAGTTTTACAACAGGAAATTAAATCAGAGAAACCAGTTGTTTTGATTACATTTGATGAAGATGGGGTTTCTAATCATCCAAATCATATCTCATTATACCATGGTACCAAGAGTTATTTCAATTCTTTAAAATTGAATGGAGGCACGAATAATACTAGATTATTAACATTAAAAAGTTTGAACTTTTGGGAAAAGTATAGTTTTACATTCTTAACCAATGTTGAATTATTCGTAGCTCATTTATCCGATTTGTTAATTAGCAATATCATTCATATTAATATCAACGTCAGTTTTTTCAATCAAGCACCACCATCACTGTCATCTATCAAGATTTATAGTGATCTTAATATGTTAAGTGTGAGTTATGCTGCAATGTGTTATGGCCATTTTAGTCAAATGGTTTGGTTCAGATATGGTTGGTTATTACTCAGTAGATACCTCACATTTAATCATTTAATAGAAATTATATAAAAGTCTATAGAAATTATATAAGTCAATAGAAAAGTAATAAATATTAATTTACAAGTTCTTTAAACCCAAATTGTTTTTGACACCAATTAGCTCCATGCTCAAAATAATCCTTCTTTGAAATACTAATATTGGCAAATATATCTTCATTTGTCAAATTATTTCCACCATACCAGCTCATCTCATCCAATGGAATCAGCTCTTCTTGATGAATGTTAACTTTCCAATTCATCGGAAGTTCTTTTGTCAATTCCAGTATCAATCTCTGCTTGAAATTGGGTATATTTGCCGATCCACCAACCAAGCATACATTCGCCAGTAATAATGGTCTAGTGACTACTGGACATGCCATTATTGATTCCACTATCAAATCGGTCAAATTCTTTAAGGGGGCATTTTGTACGAGTGAATTCCCAGCAGTAGTGTCATTATTATCAAATATGATTTCTGGATGGAAGTATGCTTCAGGAATTGAAAATCGTTCATCATAAAGTTTTAAGATTTGAGTGTCATTAGATACATCAGGTGTATCTTTTGTCTTTACGAATCCTGTAGTGGTTGTCTTAAAATCAGGTAAAACAAATTCTGCCAAATATTTCAATTTGTTCTTTAATGTTTCATCAAAATCTTCTGCCGCCATGAAGCATGTAGTCTCTTTTATAGTATTGATCAACACTGGATCCTCAGAAATATCATAATGACGAAATGAAATCACTTCCCTCAACAATCCATTCAACAATTTCCCACCAACTGGCAATTTTCTCACTCCTTCCCAATATACATTCTGATAAATAACAGGACAGACCCATGTTGAACTATATCCACAATCAACCACCAACAGAAAATCACAATTCACAGCACTTTCATCAACTGCAAAAGGTACAAGTGAAGCAGGGATACATCTATAATAATTACCAAATCCATATTCTTCAAATATGATCTGGTCAGTATTAATTGATAATTGAGGAAGTTGGAAAGCGGGTTCAGTAAGACAGAGATGAATGTTCCCGGGATCGATTTCTTTATTAGGTGAAAGTTGGTCGAATGTATAATCCCAGATTGGTTTTTCAGTTTCCCAAGAGGTGAGATGGCCTTGTTCATGAGGTCGTTTGAATTGGATGCCATTATAGTTGTTTGTGTGCGATTGATATTGGTTTCCAATGTGGAGAAGACCATCTTTGGTTTTGGTTATTGAGTTGGAAATTTTGAGTGGGGGAGTTAATGTGGATGTGGAAGTTGTGGAGGTGTTGAATCCTGCTTTAATGTTATATGAGCCATTGTCTATTATTAGATATTGTTTTGTCATTGGTTGGTTGGGGGTCAGCTCTTCAAAAGGAATAGAATCTTCGTATTTAGATCGAGAAAAATTGTTTGTCAAATTTTTTTCAATTGTGTAATTATAAATTTAGTGATGAATTGTAAACAAACGTAAACAAACTTATTCTTTTTGATGTAGGTCCCCCCTCCTTGGCATGTGTTGTCCAGTAAATGATAATCGTGTGGTCTTTTCACTAGGATTGGACACCGTTGGATGGTGTGATATAACGTGGTTGATAATATAAATCCGCTGCAAATGGTATTCACTTATGGTTTTTCATGGTTTCATTGAGTAATGCTTCACCCAACCCATAATCAACTGTACAAGAGTCTGATTCTTTTCTTTCCGTTTGACCATCAGTCTCTGGATGATTCGCTTTCATGTTCATTGGGAGGAAAATTTTTTTCAGTTAAATGTTATTTCAGTTTCAGTTCATTCTTTTCAGGCTTTAAATGAAAAAGTTGTTTGAAACAGTTAAGCAACATGACGTTGCTATTAAAGAGATTTATACGAAACTTTGCAATCTTCGAAAAATGTAATTAGGAAAGTAATATCAAACGATTCAAAGTTGAATATTCTAGTTCAATTGATTAAAGCACTGCACGTTTTGGGGTCAAGAGAGGTATGACCAATGCTTTGAACTAGCCCATGCAGCAATAAAAAATGACCTATTGGAAGCGGATTTGTAAGTTAATTTCACATACATCCAAATGACTCTGAAACTTCAAAAAAAAAGAGAAACATTTTTGATGCTAATTCAGTTGTAATTACAATCATCTATCATCGTTAAGAAGAATACCACAAATGAAATGTTTTCTTATGTTGGTATCATTCTGGATAATACTATGAATTTTCTGAGGGAATTGTTGATGAGGCAAACATCATATAAAGGGCCAGTTATTAACTCTGAGAAAGCTGGGATTAATCTACAAAACAATTTTACTATACGACACTAACCATCTTGTAATTTCGTTTTGGGGTATTCGAGTAATGGAAACTCATTTAATGCTTTTCTTGTCTGTCCTGGATAGTTGTTTATTTTGTTCTCTCTCAACTTCAAAGAGAGGAATGAGTTCAACAGAAAGATATTAACTTGCAAGTCACTCTTGTCTGTGTACCAAAACAAATCAAACATCACCACCACCCCCTTTTTTGGTTCAAAAGTGTTGATGATGTAATGCAGTTTCTTGGCTTCGATCAAACAAGAAAACCCCAGATGATGTAACATTACACATCCCACATTAAGATTTCACCACTGACCACCAAGCAAGAAAAAAAAAATAAAAAGGTTGGGGCTTTATAAACGAAGGAACAAAAGGGGAGATGGCAATGAAAATAATCCGCATAAATTGTGTGATTGCCACATACAAGTAGCAGATAACCGCTTCACTTCACATATCCTTCGATTATATATGTATTAAGTTGTTATAACATGCCAATACTTGCTAAAGTTCTAAATTTGAACTCATCAGACAAGTCTGCGACTACTACTACTTCTTCACGCCAACCGTCATTAATGACAAGCAATCGAAGTCCGACTCAAATCTCTCATTGCCATAACCAACAAGACGCAAAACCAAAACAGAACAAACGATTCTCACTCTCAATTAACTTAGAATCGCCACCTATAGTCCTTTATGGTAACCCATCAGAATCAACGGGATCCATAATATCGGGAATATTGACCCTTACCATTAAGCCAATAGTCTCGGCCACGAAAACATCATTCGAAAAAGTTGAATTGAACAATGTTACACTTTCCCTAGTCCAAACCATGAAGTACAGTGCACCATTTATAATCCCAATCCCTGAAATTATCAATTGTAAAAAATGCTGCATAAATATCACTGAATTGGCAAGATGGGATATCCTAACTACAAAAGCAAGTTTTGCAATGGGTGAACATTCATACCCCTTTTCACATCTCTTACCTGGATCATTACCGGGTACCAGTAAATTAGGTTCATCAACTTCTCAATCATATATCAAATATGAGTTGATTGCATTAGCAACTACTTCAAATAATGACCAAATCAAATTAGTCCTACCAGTAACCATCTCACGACTGGTCCTTCGTGGTCCGGATCGCAATTCATTACGAATCTTCCCGCCAACTGAAACGACAGCCAGTGTAGTGTTGCCGAATGTAGTATACCCCAAATCGACATTTCCCATAGAATTGAAATTGGATAATTTGGTAAGTGGATCAAAAAAACGGCGATGGAGAATGAGGAGATTGACTTGGAGAATAGAGGAACATACTCGAGTAAAAGCTCATGTGTGTGACGAACATAGACAAGAATTGTCACAACTAGAACAGAAATTTCGATCACTAAAGAAAAAGAAGAAAAATCTGAAATTCACCATGCCTAATGTGATACAAACAGATATCAGTTTGATTCATACCCCAAGTGTTCAAGATGTTCCACAAAACCCAACGGAGATCGATATACCAGTAGAAGAAGATGATGAAGAAGTAACCAATGGTCCATCGCAAGCTCATCAAAGCTTTATTGACGATTTCGTCACCCCATCCAACTCTCGTAATCAAAATGAATCAACGCAACTCCAATCCCCATCTGTACAACCACCAACACAACGACAGCTTGGTCAACATGAACACATTTATCTTGATGAGCGACGTATAGTATCCCACGGTGAACTCAAATCAGGCTGGAAATCAGACTTCTCGGCCACGGGGAAAGTAGAACTCATAGGGCACGTATCAGCCGCCAGACTCTCTCGTGGTCTTCATAACCCCGTAAATAAAATATCCACTGACGATGCTATACCTCCAACTGACCCAACTAATGATGCTACCATTGCCTGTGATATAGAAGATCCAGAATTGGGAGTTTTCGTTACTCACACCTTAATTGCTGAAGCCGAAGTTGCGGAAGAGATTGTCCATAATATGGAAAAAGGAAGGAAGGGAAGTATATCATCACGAACCGCTTCGTATACCAAGCCAACAACGTCTGGCAGTGGGTCTAGTAGTACGCCAGGGGCTAATCTGCTGCAACTGGGTCAATCTGGTCTTCAGATGGGTGTGCCCACTGGAGCGGCGCGTGTGTTACGTATGCAGTTTAAGTTACAGATAACTGAACGGTCTGGGCTTGGGATTGCTTGGGATGATGAGGTGCCACCGACGTATGAAGATGTAAGAACCTTTAGTCCGCCTACTTATGATAAAGCCCTGCTGTCGCCACAATGTGGAAGTTCGAGATTGCGGGCGAGTGTATTGCAAGGGATTGGTGAGACTCCGATTGTGGGGGCCATGGTAAGAGAAGAGGTGGATATAAATGTTGAAGAGATGGGGGAGTTGCTGGAGAATATACAAGATCTTACATTGTGAGAGCGAGTGGATGTGTACATTCATAGATATTTGTATATATTGCATAATATTTTATTTAAGCTAAACTATCCTATTCTCTAATTATCTAAAGAAGCCAGGGCCTCGGTATCTAGCGTGTGTGTATCCAGTGCTTCTACATCATTAGCATCTGCATTCAGACCACTACCTTCATATCGACTTACTTCCAACAACGTACTATATAAATCCGTCAACTCTGTCAAATCTGCCACTGAGTCTGACCTTAAATCATACACTAATTGTTGGAACGAATGTGTTCTTAGGACATTCATTGATAACTTGTTTTCTGTCAAGAATTTCAAAAGATGGCGATGGAATTTCGAGGCCGTATATGGTGCATTTTCGAAATCGGCGGAAAGATATCGTTTTTGAGATGTGAGATGGTATATCCCCCCACTACTCTTTTTCTGTTTCTTCTTGTCACTCTGCTCGCCATCACCACCTTCTTCTTCCAACCGATCAACTTGCCCATTCGCCTCAGCTTCCGCTGCTGCCTTAGCCCTTGCCTCAACCAATGGAGGATAGCTGGGAGGGTAACTTATCGGTTCACCATCATTCCTATACGTTATCCCATATCCATCAACCGGAACTGGTCGAGAATAGTTGATACTCTCTTTCGCCAATTTATGTGTCTTTAAATGCTCACTTAACTTCTTAGGCAGGGATTTGTCACTAGGAAGTCGGATAATTATCTTGCCACAATATTCACACGATGCGATGTTTGGATTTTGAGAATCTTGAACAAACCATGTCCAAACCCATGATCGTTTTTTGGCTCCAAATTTAACCCCGGGACGATTTTTACGGACTCGTTTGATAGGGGCAGTACCGCCGCTAGTGGAAGTCAGTGGTGTTGTTGATGGTAAGGGGATTGATTTCGTTTCTTGCAAGGATTGAAGATGTGGTCGTGGTGAAGATTGGAGTTGTGCCTGTTCTTGTACATGTCCGATTTGTTGTGATTGTTGCGACAAGACCTGGAGTTGGGCTTGACGTTGTTGTCGGACTGCTGCTGCGGCAGCTGCTGCCGTGGGGTCGGGTTGTGATGTATTGGCGGTGAGTGATTGTTGAGAATTGCTTTGGTCGGGTGCTCTTTGGGCGTTGAAGTTATAGACTAGTGATTGATTGGGGTTGTAAAAGCTCATGTTGATTGTTATCAGATCCGGTTTGTTATTTTCGGGGGTTGCGAGTGATAATAGAATTGGTTGTTGTTGTTCCAGGGAGTTATACTAAAAAAAATTGCCGCTGCTGTTGGACTGTAGGACTGTTATTAAACGATTACTGATTGTTTGAAATCAATATTAAGCAATGTGTTGATGGGTAATTGATTGAGTAACTCTAAAGTACGCAATTCGGTCTAAAAGTCGAATATCAAATTATTTGTTTTGCATGGAATGATGAATGACGAGGGTAGTTCAACAATAATTTTTTCTCCTTTCGACTTTTCGTCGGTGGTTTATTATGTGCACTTCCGGTGAGAAGTTGTCCGGAATAAACTTTATCCAAGAAAGAATTCAAATCAAAAGCTTGACTATTTGCTTAGTATGAGAAAGTTTACAATTGTGCTTTATAAATTGAAAGAGATGAACCTCATAATCATAGAATATCACCAAAATGAATACTTAACGTAATTTTAGTAACTCTTTGGTAGAAAAATTGTAAACTGTTTCTTTTTGCAAAACTGAAAGATGTAATATTTTGTCAAGTTTGTTAACAAAATATCAAAAGTTTAACTAAACAGATTTTAGATTCATTCTAATCGTAGGATTTTCTAGAATCATATTAATTATATTGCTCAATTTGGTATGAATTGTATGTCTTATCAAGTATCAAGCCAAGAGCCAAAAGAACTCAGAGCTTATCGAAGCCAACGAAAGAACATAAACCATGCATGAGACCAACTGAAGCTATGTGATACTAAATTAGTGGTGAAGGCTAACAACTATGTCATTGTATTAACTTTTCTATATAGTATTTTCGTACCAAGATTACATTTAGCACATGTGGATTTCTCTAAGCAAAACTTTTCCTGTCAAGTATTTTCTTCGCTCACTTCTTGCGCCAGCAAGGAATATACCTTGAAGGCACCTCTCAATTAGACTACTTCTATGAGTTTCTGGTAGAAGTAGAAAGTTGGTGGTAAGGTAATAGGGCAGTCAAGGAAAGGATTGTATTTAAAATATTCAAGATTATGAATTTACGTTGTAGTTTAATTAACAAGTTATCCACAAAACTTACAAAACTTTCCCCAAAACAAAGAAAATTGTTGTTTCGAAAGCATATTGATTATGGCGTGATAAGAACAATTTTTAAGAACCTTAATATATTCTACTGAAATTATCTTATTTTCTTCATGATTAGAATCTTTACTTTAACAACTGTAAATCTAGCACCTAATAAAATGTGCCAATAAATTTATTTCTCAATTTTTCGCAGCCAGCCAGCCACCTATTGTCTTGGTCACCACAAAATTAACAAGACTGCAAATATGGAGGTGAGTATACTAAAACGTTGGCGAAAGCTTGCCTTTAGTAGATATCATCTTACGTATTTCAGGTTGAAGGATATCCAAAAGGGGAAGAGTGCCAGCTTTAAGAAAACCATTGTTCATTGTTCTTTTCTCTGATGGTTGGAAGTTGTATATATATCAGGTATATCACCATCTTTTGGTAAATGTGCATTGCTTCTTAGTAACCAGAGACATTCCTTTTCTTTTTCCAAATACCCTCCATTCCCTCCTTTTTTATCCAATTAACTATAGTCAATCCTTTTCTACATAAAAATGAAACTTTCACAAATTGTTATATCATTCATCACTGCCTCATTAATGGCCGATGCATTGACCTTACCAACTTTACTTGACAGACGAGATGATGACAATGCTCAAGCGATCAAGCGTACAAAGACCTTTAAACTGACAGAAACTCATTATGAAACAACATATGTTCCTAGAAAGACAGTTACTAACTCTTTGACGAGTACTAGTACTATCACGGTTACTAGTTATACAGCAACTATAACAAGGACGGTAGTTTCTGCGCCTGGAACTTTATATACAATTGCTGCTACTACTCAGGTCCAAGGAGATGATTCTCAAAAAGAGGAACCAACTAGTAACCAAGATGAGAAAAAGAGTGGATCTGTCACTCAAACGTTACCAGATTCTCAAACCAAAGATTTTACTACGAACAACGATAAGCCAACCACAACTACCAAATCTACAAAAGTTACCTCCAGAACAACAACTTCTACAACTCCCAAAGATACTCCAACACCACGCCAAACCCCACAACCAAGTTCAACTCCTACAACAAGTTCCAAATCCGCTCAAGGTTCATCTACCTTGTTGGCACAGGCAGCCCCAGAAGATGCAGAACCAACTGGTGCAACAAGCAACGACTCCTGGATCATTGAGAGTGTGACTACTGTGACTTCTGATGGTATCTGTTACGTGAATTACGACTACTACTATGCTACTGAAACTGAGGATGAATATACCATTACACTGACTTCTACAATTATTACCACTATTACTCAGGCATAAACTGTTTTGTAGTCACGCCACTAGTATAAACCACCTTCTTTTGTTTATGTGTGGTATTCTAATGTGCATATTACATGCATCATGTATGATATCCTCTTTGTTTTGTTTGCTTTTTAATATACTAAAAATTAATTGTTAGACAAGAAGTAAAAAGTGTGCGCTGGATCGTATGTCCCAATTTGGATTTGCAGCCAGATTGTTTTTCTCATGACACAAAACCAAGAAGCTTAGTAAAGAAATTTCTGAAAAATGAAATTAGGGTTAAAGCCCTAAGCACGTGATCAATGGAAAATTTTTTCTCTAATACATCCATACATCAATAGAAAATTATTTCTCACTAAGAAAATTTTCTTTTTGCTGGACTGATCGTATTGTGCGCACCAACAAACCTCCCTCCTTCGTAGTAACTGAATGCTTTACTATTGCGCACGAGCAACAGAGAGAGAAAAAATTATAGAAAAATTAAATAAGCAATTTTTCAAAGAGGTCTTCTTTTGATATAATCTTTAGTTTCGAATAATCAAGTCACAATGGGTATGTTTCAACGACAGCATATACCGACAAGTAGTTTGAACGAGCAGGGAAAGAGAAAGATATATTGAATAAAAGAGATGTTTGCAAATTACGAATGAAAGGGAAGAAATGGCCAAAAATCGACCATCCGTGAAAAATTTGAATAGAAAAGTACAATAAGATGTCGTCTGTTAATATGAAAGATGATACTACTTCAAAGAAGCATCAGCCTTCTGCCAGCATACAATGCCTCAACTACCTTTACCTATTTCATTGATGTTTACTGGCCCAATTTTTAGCAATAGTCCATCTCATGAAATATTTTCACCTAATAAGTTCTACTTGATTGAGAAGTATATCAACAACACATGTATACTAACAATATTCTTTAGTTAACGTCCCAAAAACTAGAAAGACCTACTGTAAGGGTAAGGAATGTCGTAAGCACACCCAACACAAAGTTACCCAATACAAGGCTGGTAAGGCTTCTTTATTCGCTCAAGGTAAGAGAAGATATGACCGTAAACAATCCGGTTTCGGTGGTCAAACCAAGCCAGTTTTCCACAAGAAAGCTAAGACTACCAAGAAGGTTGTTTTAAGATTAGAATGTGTTGTCTGTAAGACCAAGGCTCAATTATCCTTAAAGAGATGTAAGCACTTCGAATTAGGTGGTGACAAGAAACAAAAGGGTCAAGCTTTACAATTTTAATAGTGTTGAGTATAATGAGGTATTTAATATTATTATAAAACGCAAATATACATTTAATTTAATGAACTTTGATAATGTTAAGAGAATGGAAAGTCCTTTGAATTTTTTGTTTGTACTGTTGGGAGAGTACGTTTACTCTTGTTTCAGAAGAATTATATAAATCTTGTACTTTTATTTGTTATAAATCATTACGTTTGATGGGATAATTGTGTAAGCTCCGACTAGGAATCAGTCTTCCAAATGTAGATTACTCTTGAGTGTTGATGACTTCTAATATGAAAAACTATACAAAGCGCAGGGCAACACGCAAATTGGTGTAAGAATTTGAAGTGTGTCCATTCTGTTCGTTAGAGAGAACAATGAAAAGTGTACATAGTCAAGCTGAGACAGATAGTGACATCATTGGGTACAGCGCTTGTCACAGCGTTGACATGTATTGTGTCTTGTGTATGTGTTAATAAAATTACAAAGCGGTGTTCAGTTTACAAAAACTCGTCAAGCAGAAAGCTGAGCAAGAAAAAAAATTGTCTGTCTGTCTGTTCTCGATTTTTTCTTCAAGACTGAGAGATCAGTTTCTAAGCGTGTGACAGACAGACAGACATTCGTCAAGTTTAGTTTCTTTGCATCAAAGATCATCATTAACAACATCACTACCCCCTCAGCATGAACTTCGATCATTTAACAGAGCAGGAGAAACACCAGCTATATCTCCAGCATCTCCAACAGCAACAACAACAACAACTGCAACAGCAATTTGCTCAGATTAATCAATATTCACAACAACAACAAATGATGAATCAACAACATTTACAGCAGCAACATTTACAACAGCAACACTTACACCAACAACAACAACAAATCTATCAACAACAACAGCAGCAGTATCCTCAGATTCACCAACAACCGCACCTGTCCGAAGAATACGTCAAATATGACGACAGTTACATGGATGAAGACACCTCTCAAGTTATAGATCAACCACCCTCGACGATTGCAAACAATTCGCCAATAAGACAACAACCTCAAGCACAACAGCAACCAATACAACCACAGTTTACCTTTACAACCACAGCTGCATCGCCAACATTCGCAAATACTGCGGGTGGAATCCATGATGATTTAAATGGTAAATTTACCTCGATTGATTCTATGCATTTCCAACCTCCTTCATCATTCACCCAATTAGCAAATAACAGTCAAACCAACCTTTCGGAAACAGGTTCTTTCACGAATTCATTGATTTCGAACGAATCGAGATCGAATTTGATTCAACAACATCCTGGTAATACTCCACCAGCGCAACCTACCTCAATGACCCCTTTGGCACCAGCTCCTGTCATTACAAGACAGGAACCATCATCTCTTCAAGTACCAAATCAGGAGAAGGTTTACTTCAATAGACAACCTAATTTATTATCAAAGAATTGTCAAGATAAGGCTGCTTCTATAAAATTAACCTTGGAAAATTATTATACAATGTCCGTCAATCATGCTATTGAAAGAAATCAAAGACGATTGGACTTGGAGCATAAACTAATGACCGAAGAATCTGGTGCATCTCAAGAACGTAAGAATCGACAATTACAAAACTTAGGCAAGAAGGAATCACAGTTTTTGCGTTTGCGTAGAACTAAATTAGCATTAGAAGATTTTCATACTGTTAAAGTTATAGGTAAAGGTGCTTTTGGGGAAGTTAGATTGGTGCAAAAGAAAGATACTGGAAAAATATATGCTATGAAAACATTGTTGAAATCAGAAATGTATAAAAAGGATCAATTGGCTCATGTGAAAGCTGAAAGAGATGTTTTAGCAGGAAGTGATTCGCCATGGGTTGTTTCATTATATTATTCATTCCAAGATTCTCAATATTTATATTTAATTATGGAATTCTTACCTGGTGGTGATTTGATGACCATGTTGATTAGATGGCAAATCTTTACTGAAGACATTACTAGATTCTATATGGCAGAATGTGTATTGGCAATCGAAGCAATTCATAAATTAGGTTTCATTCACCGTGACATCAAACCTGATAATATCTTGATTGATATTCGTGGGCATATTAAGTTGAGTGATTTTGGATTATCCACTGGTTTCCACAAGACTCATGATTCCAATTATTATAAAAAGTTATTAGAAAAAGAACCTCCATCACAGCAATTACAACCAAATCAATTAACCAATGGGCGTAATTCTATGCTCGTCGATCCAATTCATTTAACCATGTCAAACAGACAACAAATGCAAACCTGGCGAAAATCACGTCGATTAATGGCTTATTCCACTGTAGGTACCCCTGATTATATCGCCCCAGAAATATTCATTCACCAAGGATATGGTCAAGAATGCGATTGGTGGTCACTTGGAGCAATTATGTTTGAATGTTTAGTAGGCTGGCCTCCGTTCTGTAGTGAAACCCCACATGAAACTTATCGTAAGATTTTGAATTGGCAAGAAACCTTACAGATCCCTGAAGATATTCATTTGTCACCTGAAGCTGAAGATTTGATCAGACGATTGTTGACATCAGCAGAACATAGATTGGGTAGATACGGTGGTGCTGAAGAAATTAAACGCCATCCATTCTTTAGAGGAGTGGATTGGGATACAATTAGAAGAGTAGATGCTCCTTTCATACCCAAATTGAGATCGATTACTGATACTAGATTCTTCCCGACAGATGAATTGGAGAACGTTCCTGAGAACCCAGCATTAAGTAAGGCTATGGAACAAAGAGAGACGGATTTGAAGACGGGTAAGAAGAATGTGAAGGAAGATTTACCATTCATTGGATATACTTATTCTAGATTTGATTATTTGACAAGAAAGAATGCTTTATAAGGATGCTTAGTTTGTTTTTATCAATGGATGTTTTTTTATCTATTTTTATGTTTTTTTTGTATATTCTTACAAGATTGTTTGTTTTGTCATATAGAAAATACTGATTGTTAGCGTTGGTAGTTGGAGAAAAGTGTAGCTGAACCAGTAGCGTTGAAGGGTTTGGTCTAACTAAATAGTCAGGACAGCTAACTGTAAAGCTCTGGTTTGTTGATATTGCATGTTTATTCAGTATTGTCAAACTACATATTTGTTGTTATTAATTCGCGTACTTTTGGGCTTCCTTCGCACCCAAGAGATGGACACAAAGAGGTTTGTGCCCTGGTACAATTTTGGCTCAGGGCAACTTTCTGCGAATTTACACACAAAACATATAAACAAAGAAATTGCTGCAAAATGCTAACTACAAACAATAACTATCATATTTTTTTAGTTAGATTCTAATGCAAATAGCAAGATATTGTTAGAGAAATTAGGATTAGAACATAGAATGTATATATTATGATGATGTAAATACAAACATGGTACTAATGATTTTTCTATTGATGAGAATGCAATGAATAATAAATAAATCAAAATATGCAACGATTAATTATTCAGTAACCATTCAATATTGTTTCTCATAAATTGGCATACTCGATCCATATCTTTATTCCTAAAATTAGAAAAGTCGATTCCATCTTCACAAGCTAATTGATTTGCAATTCTCCATCTCTGTAATTCGAAATCAATCTCTTCATCTCCAAGTGGATATTTATAACCATTATACATTCTCTTTTTTAAACAATTTGAATCACTATCATAAATATCTTTTCTATTTAGATAATCAGGTGGGTCAATTTTCCAAATATTACAATGAACTGAAAAAATAGGAACTTTTGACTCTTTTGAAAAATGGGTTTGATAAAACTTTGAAAGTATCGAAGTTTGATCCTCAAGGCTTTTACCTTTATTTTCAGGATTGGATCGAAGTAATTCATATTCTTTTATGAAAGTTTCATAATCAATTTCAGGATCATGTTGTCCCATGGCCGAACTTTTGATTTGACCATTATCCAATTTCATAGAGAATGTCTTGATATATGACTTGACTTGATAATACGTAGAATTAGTAACTAAAGCCGCTGCTGCAAATGTATCTTTATCACCTTCTCCTCTAGCCCCCAAACTAAATAACTTATAATAAACATCAGGACCCAAGATATTATAATATAATGCTAATAATAAAGCATTACCGTGTGTTTCCTTGTTAACCAATATTTGACCCGATTCAGTTGATAAATCAGGCATAGTGCCTTCCAAATCATGAAACAGAGCTCGTTCAGCTTGATCTGGAGTCAACTCTATTGGTTCTATAAGTGGCATTGAATCTACCCTAAGTTTTCTAGAAGTGCTAACGTTAACTTGGGCTATATCGTAATATAAAGGTGAAATTGAACGTTTCCAATAATCAGGCCACATTACCATATTGTAGTTTTTATATACATTTGAATCGAAATAGGTGTCGATATTCGTAACTGGGAAATTATCGGAATCGAGTAAGAATACATGTTGGAATGAATTAACTAATAGTGCTAGTCCTTTGTATTGATATGTATGAAACTGCCATTCTGTTTCATCTATGCCCAAGACATCGGTCAAGTTGACACATTTTGCATTATATTTTGCCAAGTCTACATTGCAGAATTTTTCATCGTAGTCTGACTTCTTAGGAAGGATAATTTCGATCGGTAAGATGGACCCTAGTGTCCGAAGTTGGACAACCGAGAGCATTGATAACCATGAGTAGAAGCCTCCTCCAATCATAACAATTCCTCGAGAATTTTGTCTATAGATCGATTCGTCAATGAATTGAGGGAGGTTATTCACAATGTTTGAATGTCTTTGTTGTAGTTCCTGTAAATGTTCAGTGGATACTTTGCATCTCTTTAATAAAGATCCTTTAGATTTGCCAAAAGTCTTGCTCATTCCTGGTTTTAATTCCACGTAGGGGGAGTCATGGTCGACACTATTTTGCTTATATAACTCAAATACAGGAGACCAAAACTCACGAGCGTTTAAGGGATCAAACTCATCATTTTCATATAATATTGAAGCTTTTATATCGTTGACATGTTCAGACAACCTTTGTAGTTGTGAATATTTTGAATCAATTACTGAGTAGACCATTTCTTCTACCAAAACGAATGTAGCGATTGCTAGTAGCACTAGCACTTGACTCCTAGTTTTAGTTCTGGACATTGTGATATCTAGATATTGGAGAGAGAATGTGCTTGAAGAGAGAGAAAGAAATTTTAAATAAAATCAAAGGGACAATCTTCTCGGTTAAATAATAATATTAAATACGAATTAACTGTGTAAATTCAATTATATTAAAGTGGAGAGTATTGTGCATGAGAAGATGTAGGGCATTTGGCTCTAGCAATGTTTAACAAGGTAAAATTCTGTTAAGGGATGTTTAAGCAACCGCTTTAGTTCGTGAGACCAAAAAATTATTATTTCATTGGTTGCTAAAAAAATTATTTTTTTAATGTAGAACAATACATAAAAAATAATGTACTGTTTATTATTTTTTCAATTTGTGCTATTTTAAGAAATAATCACAATCCCATACAGTATTACAACCTCAATATCCACCGGAATAATGCACAATTTCCCGATTGTTAGAGCTTTGAATTGGTTCTTATAGTAGCATTCATTACTAGCAACTCATGCGGTCTTCGTAAAAATGTCTTGTTTTTATTACTTTCCATCCACCATTATGGATGTGGTTACGTGCTTTTTTGTTCGTATTTAAAACGCAGAAGACGTACCTTGTTAGACTGAGCAGGGTTTGACCGTCGCTATTGTTTAATATACTCGTTGTTTCATTTTGGAAATTATTGTTAGGAATATTCGTGGATTATCATGAGTGATTTTGGCTTAGACAAACTTGAATCACCTTTCAATTATAGATGAGCGGTTTCAGTCCAGTCAGTCCATTCTTGTATGATTTCTTTGTTGATGAAGTTGTACAATTTTGTTACTCTTTATATAATTACCAATTCATAATAGCTGGCCTCCCAAAGCCTCAAGAAGGAATAAATTGAGCCTCCCTAGAAAAATGGTGGAACTAGTTCTCCTCTACGGATTTCACGTCAGCTTATTGCATATTGTTAAAGAATGTGACCCTAAAAAAAACAATAATTGAATGAGATTCTCAAACAATAACGCTCCTAAAAAAACTTAAAATCTATGAAACTTTCTTGGCAAGCTCCCACCACCAATGGTTAAATCTTCTCCTTTATAGGTCACATCTCAACTACCCAATGTAATTTAGTAGATGTCACAAACACATCTCACTTCCTTAGAATCAAAGCAATTCCTAATAACAACAGTATTTTTTTGGCATTAGCTGACTTTTGAAGCAGATTTCCTTTCTTAAAGAATAGTAGAATTCCTTTCTTTTTTTCCCTCAACGCATGTGTACTTACTTTATATTGTTACTATAGGTATGTAATAGTTGTAGTGTATAGATTATTCATTTGGAAAGAGTTCAAACCAGACTTTTTTGGAGATTAGTATAATTTTTTCTGTACCCAGGGCTCATGCATGTATGTCCCTTGCCGCGCTCAATTCTTATGCCAAGAAAGTAATATTTTCGTATAATTGTCATGAAATGATTAAAGCGTGATTGTACACAAGAGGTTTTATATTACAACAATTGTTTATTGGAGAAAGACATGTTAACTCAGTTGGTGTGTGTGCTTGTACGTGAACATTCTTATTGTATTTATAGCTAATTGCTTGTTAATTTTGAGTACTTTTAGAGGTGCAGCCATTGTAGAGATTTATGAAGCATACCAATGACAACCCCCCCCCCCCCCCACTCAGCTCTTATTATTAAGATTTGATAATTGCAAGTCATGGGAAATAGACAATAACCAGATCGTCGTTCTTCTAGTTTTGTTTCATTTGTTTTGTTCTGTGAGGCAGTTTGGGTGTCAATGTGCTTTTAGGATGACGCATCTCGGGCAAATGCGCGTTTAGCTTTCCTAAGGTCTATGGCAAAGGATATATTATTCTAGGTTAGTTTAGTTTTCTAATTAATCAAAATAGGGTACTAACTCGATGAATATCTAAATACATTAATACATGGAATATATAAAAATGACGACTCACTTCCAATATTTGTTCATGCTGTTTCAAAGCCACGTAGAATAACCTTATGTTGCATTTTGAATTGACGGTGTTAACAATACTGGTGTTTGCATAGTGATACCAACTACCAGACGTAAATTCACAGGTCATATCAAATTATTTACAAGTTATTTCAACACAGGTATCCATATTCCAGGTTTTTCATAGGTAGATTAATTGCGTTGTGTTTCTAAATTTCGATTATCTGTATACTTTGATAAACTGTTACGAAGCCTATTTCGTCTTAGCTGGACCTTTTCTTAGAGAAAAAATAAATCAAATACGAACACCTATTTACCCCCCCCCCCCCGATCTGTAGGTTTTTTGCAAGTGTTTATAAGTTGGAGTTGTCAGAACCTCGTTAACTGCTAATGGAATTGTAGAGACAGGGTCTCTCCCCTCGCCCATACTTTCGAAATATTTTTGCAACAAGACGATTTAGCCACTTCTGCATCGGCTAAACTTGTCTTTGAACATTCCAAAAAATGATCGTTGTTCAGGGGGATAAGCGATGTTTGGGATAAGGGACAATAAATAAAGATGATAGTCAGGTTAGTTCCTTTGTTTCTTATTAGCTTGGAATTGAAGGGTTTTATAGAACAACAGTTAAGGACAGAAAATAACTCACATAGTATTTTCGTTCACCACACAACCCAATTGTGGCAGTGTGCACCAAAACATTGGAAAAGCGTGCAGTAGAATCTAGATACAGACTTGTATTGAGAAATATTTCGAAATAACCTCCATAGTTATTACTGGGATATGATTTGCTTGTTGTTTGTAAGTACATGTGGTGAAATTCTATTACTACTTCTCGAATGATGTTCATAACAGTCTATGGGTGTATGATAAAACATTGTAACAATTTGTTATACGGCAAATTACGAGAAAAGAGGATTAACAAATTTAACCCCGTATACCCCAGACTGGACGGCTAAAATGGAAGTGAAGGAGTTTTCTCATATTTTGTCATAGAATGAACTGACTCATATATTAGTAAGCACCGATCGGTTGTAAAATGGCAACAAATATGTTTACAATACAACAAAAGTGATTACACAAAATCGATGAATGGATTTATCCGCTTTTTTTGAGAATTTGGATTCTAAAGTATGCCTAAGTATATTAAAGAACGAGAATATTACTTGTCAAAAATACTATTCAAATAAGGAACGCTACATTTGAATTTTAAGTAAAACTAATAGTAAAAGCTTCGTCATCAAAAGAAATGGGAATATTTGATTGGTCTACTGGAAGGAACGGCTGACCTGTTTGGGGTTTTTTGCCGTTGTTTACCTGTTCAGTCAAAAATGTCGTTTACTGTTTATTTTTTAAACCCGTTATTGAATAAGGTCATTTACATAATTGGTAAAATATGACCGAAATGAGTAATTTATGTTATGTGTTAAAAATATTAAGGAAACACATTGGTAAAACTGAAGACGATAGACAACCGGTGTACATGGCTAAAGGAAAGAATTCAAATACAGGAAGTATTACAAAGATTTCCAAAGTGGACAGGGGGTAACATAGCTCACAATTTGTGTTCAGCCGTTTCCTTCCCAATATAATTTTTTTTCTCCCTATGCAATTATGTCTTAGAAAATTGATAGATTTCATTTGGTCCAAAGAGAAAAGTCATTTAATTACAAGTTACTAAATATCGCTGAATCTTCTCCTCAAAGAATTGCCTGAATAAAGTGGTTTGCAACTGGTTCTGTCCCCTACATGGAAACACATTCAATCGGCAAATCGGCCATAAAGATTATTTGCCACATAAACCCGAAGCTTCCGGATAGTAGAACAAGGATTAATAATTCCGTCAGCAAAATGTCGCCATAAAAATTTTTAAGCCGATTTTAATGCATCCCTTGCTGAAAGTTTCACTTCACAACTAACCCCAACCCTATGTTTGAAGGAAGATCAGAAAACAGCGCTAGATAGCAAATCAAGTAATAATGTAATTGCATAAGAATCTCCTAACCAGAACCCTGTTTTAGGGTTTGGTAGAAGAAGGGGGTAGTAAGTAAAAACAATGAAGTGTGATGTAATTAATGTCGTCGAAAACAAGATTCTGCTAAAGGGAAAAAGGTTATTCCGTTAAACCCAAAAAATTCATTAAAAATATTACATAACCCCAAATAAAAT
Organism: Hemisphaericaspora nanyangensis; assembly: GCA_030557635.1. Lineage (NCBI taxonomy): Eukaryota > Fungi > Ascomycota > Pichiomycetes > Serinales > Debaryomycetaceae > Hemisphaericaspora > Hemisphaericaspora nanyangensis. The sequence continues at coordinate 31,736 of JAKTPO010000007.1, read as the reverse complement.
TTTAAACTATTATACACCTCTTTAGTATTTCCTTGGTATTCCGATCCTTTTTGTCTCAATTGGAACAATTTGTATTTAAACAATTGAAATCTCATCAAAAATCAATTTCTTAAAAAAATATATATATACATATATAATTATATAAATAACTGTCTGACTGTCTGATTTTCTTTATATTTCCTGACAGGCACTTTTCCGCCAATTATATCAAACAAACTTTGGCTGCCAAAAAAAAGTTTTAAACCTGAAAAACCACATTGAAGAATCGGAGAAGGTGAATTGTTACATATATATATCCACCATCAAAAGGTTTGAGATCCACATCCATCAAGTCTAACTCAACAAAAACCCAACAATGAGAGTCATCACATGCACCCTACTATTATGTGCAATTGCCACAGCGATGCAAATGGATCAACATCTGCATGAACACAGTCATGAAGAGAAACAACATAATGAAATCTCGACCCAAAATTCTACTTTAACTCCAATACCTCATGTCCTGCACCATGATCATGGAAAACCGATTTTGCAAACTGATTTGTTACCACAAGAACGACTTTATTGGGAGAAATATAATACGACTACCTATTTCAATGTTGAAGCTAAGTATAGATCGAGTTTGTATTTGCATATTGTGTTTGCAATGTTTAGCATTGTGATTGTATATCCTATATCACTTGTTTTTAATAATTTGGATATGGGGAAATCGTATATGATGAGTTTGATTGTTCATTGTGGTTGTATCGTATTTTCATTGTTTAACTATTCGATTTTTATCAATTCAATTCCTAATTTATATCCAGGGAATGCATACAATAAAATGATGGCTATCTTGTTTGTGACTACTATTTTACAATTGGTGTTTGCGATTATTAAATCTGTAGAACCAGATAATAATAAATACTTTCGTTTGGGTTCAGTTTCCGATGATGATGAAGACGTTGAGCTGATGACTTCGTTATCATCATCATCATCCGAAGAGGCACAACAAGAGCAGTTGCCACAAGAACTGAAGCAATTCCAACCACAAATAGTAATGGGAAATAAGTATGTTCGCAAGTTATTTGAATTTAGAAAATGGGTAGCGACAACCAGATTCCATAAAGTCTCTAAAATTGGGTTTAATATATTAAATTGGGGTCATTTCTTTTATTTCCTTATTATTATTCCCACCGGAATAGCTACATTTTGTTTATATGGTCAAGGAAATACGGTATTTAATCTTTTAGCTCACTTCATTAAAGGTGGAGTGTTTTTTGCCTATGGTATTTTGACATTGGCGAGATATTCTGGAGGATTTACTGAAAAAGGTTGGGCCTGGAATCACAAATTTATCAAAGGAACCCATAACAAGATGAATAGATGGATTAGAATACAAGGAACAGGGTTATGTACCATGGAAATGCTTGAATCATCATTGATTTTATTTTATGGATCAACTAATATTTTTTTGGAACATCTTGCAAATCCTGGTGGAGAATGGTCACCTAAAGATTTACAACATGCTTCAATTGCATTTATATTTCTTGGATGTGGAGTATGTGGAGTTATATGTGAATTGAAATTGAATGATTGGAGATTTGATCAAGCCAAACAAAACTATTCCCAATCTACTAACAACAGCACTGATGATACATCTATCATCAAAGCCAGTCCTGGTTTCAGTCCAAACCCATTCCCTGTCATAACTATCTTTTGGACCGGTATATTAATGTCAGCACACGAACAAGCGAGTCAATTATCAACGGAAATCCACAAACAATGGGGACAAATGTTTGTTTTAGCATGCGGATTCAGACTCTTGACGTATTTTTTAAAGTTACTTCAACCAGCTCCTTGTCAAGATTTAATCAAACCCACAAGACCCATAACGGAATTGATCGCTGCTTTTGGGTTATTATGTGGAGGTGTTATATTTATGGAAAGTACCGATCCTGTTGTTTTGTCATTTGAATATTATGGATTGACAGCTATGTTTACTTTGAATGTTTCGTTGGGATTTGTTACATTGTTTATGGGTTGGGTTATGAGTGTGTTTGCGATTAAGGATTGGTTGAAGGGTAAGTATGCTGGGAAAGAAGTTGCATAATAGTGATTTTTTTTTAGTTTGCTTTTTTGTATGTTTGGGATTTATTTATTTTAAGTGAGTGTGTTTTTTTGTTTTATTAACTATATTAATTTGCTAATCAATTAATTAATAATTATGCTTGAGATTTTCGTTGTTTCGTTTAGTTGGCTAGAATATATATATTTCTTAATGAAAGTATTATTAACTTATCCTGCTTATTACATAATTATTGGCTATTTGTATATAGAATATATCTGATTATTTTTGTTGATTATTGGTTTTTGTAGAACCAGTTTACAAGAATCGGAAGAAATTGGGTACAAAGGTCGAGAAGCATAAGCTTCCAATTTTGCATAATGTAAAACTATGATGGTTGGTGAATGAGTTATCATGAATACCCACAGCCCAATTTGGTATGCAAATCACATGTGTAAAAACTATTGAGGGCAATGTTAAAATTCTAAAGAATACCAATGTATGTGCCCTGCGATCTAACTTCAAAAAATACGCTTAAACCCTTGAAATCAGTTGATTAAATATAGCAACCAAGTTAAACACAAAGTGAGATTGTACCTTGAAGTAATCCAACGTATAAACTAAAATTTGTTGTGTGGAGTAGCTGAAAAGTTTATTTCAATGTGGCTTGTTTTGGTTGCATTTTGCAGCAATTTGATAAAGAAAATGGGAATCCAAGCAACGGGCTTTACACAAAACATACCATCTACCTGAGAACAATTTTATTGTCAATTGCAATAAATAATGAATTGCCATTTATTTGCCAATTCCACCAAGAGGGAGGACAACAGCAACAACAGCAACAACAGCAACAATAACAACACTGGGGGCCACCATCAAAGTTTGTGTCATGAGTAGTGATTGGTTGTTAATACATAGAATGTATTTGGATTTGGTTTCAGCCAAAAACAAACTCGTAAGAACCAAAAGAAATCCACATCACAAGACCTTATTAAGAATGAGCAATTGTGGGGTGCAATTGGCGAAGGGGGACGAAATTTACACCCTGTCCTCCTCGTAGTTATATATATTTATTGGATATCGTATCTTGAAGGAAGAACGCTAACCTGTAAGAAAAAGTTGTGGGGGAGAAGGGGGGGAGTAAATGGAATGGGAATGACAAGAGAAAAATAATTTATTATTTAGGAAAAGAGGCTGAATCTTTTAGGAATTTGCAAAAATTAAGAAAAAAATTTAAATAGTGGAGAATGAATTCCTCGAAACACAATGGATAGTGCAAACATAAATTTGGTATACCTATGAAACTGCTATCGGGGATTTATTTAAGGATAGTATTAGTGGTGGTGGACTAATCTGTCTCGAGGATAGAATAATAAACCAGCAACAATCATCAAAGTATAGCTACAAAAATATTTAGTTCGAAGGGAATACTTTTTTTTCTAAGATCAGGCACAAAGTTGTCAAGAAACTGCAAAACATAGGCTGTGTATAGAGAGTAAGCGGATAGAGTTGCAACTAAGATCATCAAATGGTGATGTGCCCAGTTCTGTTTTTATGCGTGTAACCATTAATAAAGTATTAGTAGGTAACTAGGGATAATGTCAAGAAATAACTCATCTGAAACCCCCCTGAATACTACTACTTTGTGGAAAACCTTAATTTTTAGCAAGAATAACCTTCTCCCAGGGGGCAAAAAGTTGCATAAAATTGTTGAAGATATCGATTGTTGTTAAATGGATCGGATAGATAAACAATATGAGTTATTGTTTATTTGGTTTTATTGCTGACCCACTCCCTCCATCCATCCCTCCCCCCTTGGACAAAGAAAGCTATTGTCCTTCAAGGGAAGGATTGAAAAAAAAAACAAAGTATAATGAGATTGGCAGGTGTTGTCTATAGAAACTTTGTTTGATGTATATACAATGGGGGAGAAAAAACGTTTAACTGTAGTAGTATTGTCAACTACAAGCGATATGTAGAATGAAAGGAAATCAAAGACGAAGAGGATCTACAATTTAATTGAATTTGCAACAAAATTTAAGACTTGTAATAAAAGGATACTTCGATGGTATTAAGTTATCATGTAAAAGTATAATTAATAAAATAGAAGGATAGTTTAATGGATTTTTGTATAAATTAGATATTTAAATTTATGAATCACTAAGATAACAATTTTGAGTCATGCTTCAGATTACTTTTCAATTATGGTTCCTTTAGTCATAGCCAACATCAGAACAAAACAGCATTGACTTAAATCAACCACTAAAGTATATTGTTTCTATATATGGTAAATTACGATTGTAAATTAACCTATAACCTGTCTTGTTGTTACCAATTGATGTATTGCAATTTAGCACAGTTGCTTTTTATTTTATTTTATTTTTATTTCTCTAACTAAATCACATTCATCTGCTTATATTTTACATAAGGATCGTTTGCTAACTTAACCCATAAGTTATCAATTATTTTTATGTTAGAGCTAAGGAACCATAGGGGATGGATACACGGAGGGAGGGGGGCTGAATTGGTTCGTACTATATATATAACTTGGAGATTTCTTAACCTCTTATATTATAGTTCTTGTCAGATCTTGCTGGAGATTTTCATTATACATGTTCTATTGACTAATTAATCATCATCATCATAATAGAAAAAGCTTTTGATAGAGTGTAAATTGGAGAAAGTTGAAAAAGATCAAAAGAAATTCAGAGGTTCCATTGTAAAAAGCAAAGTGAGATCTGGAAGTCATACCCATTTAAGTATTTCCATTAACCACAGACACGTCTTTTGATTGTTTGTTGCATTGTAATTTAACTTGAATAATCTTTTTCAGGCGATAATTGATTCAATTCAACCCAACTACTACGTGTATATCACAAAAAGGTACTACAACAACCACAACAACAACTACCACAGTGGCCATCAATCAATCCCCCAATATTGTCTTCTTTCAGTTCACGTGGAGGGATTTTCAACATTATAATATTCAATCAATCATTCATTCACTCATTCATCCCACCGTAAATCATTATTTTATTTTTAATTATTTTTAAAGTTTAGAAGTACAATATTGAAGTTTACAATTTAGAGAATTACGAAACAAATCCTTACTTACTTTTTACTGCAAAAAGAAAAATTTTACAGTTTTTTTTTTGATTTCGTATAGGAGCATTACAATTTAATTTAAAGTGTATTAATTGAAATAGGCAAACCATAACGAAGGAAAACTAATCATTAACATCAGCATCAACATCAGCATCAACATCGTGGCAATTTAAATTTACAACCGTTTAATTTTGGTGTTGGACGGCATCCATCTTTGCTCATCCCCTTTGTAACAAAAGGAACCCAACCATCTAATTATAGGACAAAATAAACAAATAAACAGACAATCCTACTATTATTAACAATAAATTTCTTACAATTTCAGTTGCACTTTTTTAATTGTATTTTAGTTGAGTTCAGAGATCCTTTATTTTAATTTTTTTTTGGCCAAAGAGAATCAGCCACCTGGAACAGAAGATAACAATCATTCACCTTTCCAAATTAAAGACGCACAAAGAAAGATATCCTGAAAAGCAACAAAATTTTTTTCGGAACATTTTTTAAAACAATACAGAATTATTTTTTAAGGTTTTGTACGACAGATAATTTTTACATCTAGAAGAAGGATAACCTGCAAAATAATATAATATAATAATATCAAATAATAAAAATAGAATATCCTTAACCTGATATTTTTTTACAGCCATTTTAAGACAAAATTACACTTTTGCATTTAAAATAATAATTTTGCATGATGGTAAAGAATAATTTTATAAATAATCCTTCTTTTGTTCAACGAAGGGATTTCCATCATTGGCTTTTACAACCAAGAGATACTGAATCTTCTTTGACAAACAGTTCAATAGCAACAGCAACAGCAACTACATCAGATAGCATCACCACCGAAGCATCAAGTATACCGAGTAGCAGTAGCAACAGTGATACTACCGCCACGGAGTCTAGCAACAGCAGTACTATTGAATCATCATCAAGTAGCAGTGTCACCCACTCATCTTTATCTTCAATAGTGTCTTCCTCAATCAGCGAAACAGAGTCATCTTCTACTACATTATCTTCATCATCTGCACCCACTAGTTCCTCCACAACAGAAACTAGTAGTTCTACGTCCTCAGAAATCAGCAGCAGTAGTAGTTTAAGTTCTTCAGAACTGGAATCCTTATCGTTGTCAACAACATTGTCGTCTACGGAAATATCATCATCACTGAGTGCCGAAACATCATCAAGCACTCTATCATCCTCATCATCCATCACTTCATCATCGGAGACGTCTTCTTCAGAAAGTTCATCATCTTCCACGACGTCGTCCGATACATCCAGTAGTAGTAGTGAGATATCATCGTCCACATCTGACTCCTCGTCCATTCTTTCATCATCATCAAGTGAAATTTCATCATCCACTGAACAGTCTTCCTCGTCAGAGATAACCCTGTCAAGTATGTCCTCAGAAGAAGAAACCTCGTTTGTTAGTGCATCCGAAACTAGTTTCGAATCTAGTTCAACCGAGGAGTTGTCATCGAGTAGTAGTAGTGAAATTACAAGTTCAAGTGAAACTTCGTCATCTGAAAGTTCGACCGAAACGAGTTCATCAAGAGAGAGTTCGAGTGAAATTACAAGTTCTTCAGAAACTAGTTCTTCTTCCTCCTCCTCGTCGGAGACTTCTTCATCATTATCATCTACAGAATCCAGCTCTTCGGAAGAGACCTCATCGTCATCAGCTTCGTCTAGTACAATTGAAAGTTCAAGTGAGAGTTCTTCGTTCAGTGAAAGTAGTTCATCAGAAAGTTCATCACCATCATCCAGTTCAGAGCTGCTGTCATCTTCATCATCTTCGATTGAATCATCAAGTACAGAAGATTCTTCAACTACCCTGACCGAAACCGAAACCGAAACAACATCCACTTCCGAAGAACCATCATCAACAAGTTCCAGCGTAGAAGAGACATCGACCGAAGAATCATCATCAACAACAACATCCTCAGAAGAATCCTCATCGTCAGAATCATCCTCAACAACCTCATCTTCCTCCACAAGATCCAGTTCCAGTAAACTCACAACCACTCCACCATCATCCACCTCATTCACCACCTCAGTCACTTCAATAATCACAAAACCCGATACCACAATCACCACAGTCATAACTATCCCCACCTCAGCCAATGCCGTTGACGATGATAGTGGTGGACAATCTACCGCTGAAAAAAATTCAAAACTTATAGGAGGCCTAGTTGGATCAATCGGAGGTACAATTGTAATTGGAGCCCTAGTTGTTCTCTTTTTATTCCTTAAAAAGAGAAAACGGAATAAATTAAGTAATCAAAATCCCGATTTTGGTGATGGTGTAGTTGCTGTACATGGTGATGATGAAGATGAGGGTGAGAATTCATTTGATGATAAACATCATCATTTATATCATGATAGTGATGGTTTGGAGAATAAAACGAGATTTAGTTGGTTGACATCATTGTTTGGCGGACATGGTCAGACAAATGGGTCCGATTCGAATTTGTTACATGCACCAGTTGGTGGTGGTGCAGGTGGTGTTGGAACTACAACTGCAGGAACTGCAAATAGGAATAATGATTTAGAAGCTCAAAATAATTATGGAAGTACGAATATCCCTGGTCGACAAGTTGATAATAATGCCAATGATGATTCAGTTGAAGATTTCGTATATCGTGGTGTTTCGAATGCTAATAATCTAGATTCAGTGTTTAGGACAAGTGGAGCCACCACTGGTGGCCGAAATTCAGTAGCAATGAGTACAAGATCATCATCACTCGGTGGTGGCGGAGGAGGAGGAGGAGTAAGTGCAAGTGCAAGTGCCGCAGGTGGATCAATTGGTCATACTCGATTAAATTCATATGGACATCCATTGGCATCGCCCCATGATTTTGATTTCCACGAACAACAACTGCCGCCGAACAGTAGTGGTGGTGGTAGTAGTGGAGGAGGAGGCAGTCATTCACGAGCCGTAAATCGAAATCTTTATGCTCTGCATCTACAGCCACAGCCTGAAACGCAATCAAGTTCGAGATATAATAGTCATACAGAGGAAGATAATAGTGATAGTGAATTTGATTATGATGATGACGATTTAGTGTTACCTGGTGAACAAGCTCCATATCCTCATCATAATGTGTTTGCTGATCAAGAGTATGCTGGGTCGAATAGTAATTCGTTATCAAGGTTTCAAGAAGATATTACGTAAGTAAGGGAGCAGAGGAGGTTGATTTTTTTTTATGAAATGGGTTAATTTTTTGGTATTTGTTGCATGTCTCTCTTTTTTATGTTTTCAATCCGGTTTTAGGGTTATATATATGTGTTTATATATATATATAATTATCATGTTTATAAGTATTGTTATGAATTGTTGTAGGACTATAAAGATCTCTTCACTTCAGTGTATATATCAAGCCCAAAAATTCATTTAAGAAATAGGTACTGAAGAGGAACTGTAAATGATATGGGTAACTATCCTTAGTATAAAAGGTTTAGTGTATATCCCATAATGTTTTTCAAAAACTGAAGTGGTTTAAACTGTATAACCTTTGTATTTTTTCATATGCTTTCAAATTATTCTATTTTTTTTTTGCAGCCATTTTTTGTGTTTGTGTGTGTGTTGCAACAAGGCGTTACATAGCCCTACATATACATACACATACACATACACATACATACACATTAGACCGCACTGCAGTGCATGCACCGATGAGATGAGGCGCGTGTGTATATTTATATATCTTAAATTCTTCGAAACATAAGATGATGCAACTTTTAGATGGTTTGTGTGTAATATGCAAAAGTGTGTATTAGTAACTCCGATAAATAGCATTCGCTTGTCTTAAAAAGAAAGAAAGAGGTAATGGGGTTTATTAAATGTAAATTAGTGAGACATGTAAAGTGGGAGAAAGAGAAGCTATGAAGAGGGCAATACCATAATCAGGGATAGAGGAGGAGCTCTGCTTTATATCTAAGTAATTTGTTCTCTAGTTATCACATGTGAGTTGATTTAGAAGCATGGTTAAGATGGCTCATATGAAATGAAGGTTATTATTAGAAATAACCGTAAGAAAGATGTAAATTTGGTTAATTATTTCAAACAAAGTGTAAGTGTTAATCCATTTGATGAAGATTGTATGTAGATTATATTTATATAGTAATTGTAGGTGATAATATTTGTAGGAACTATAGTGAAGTATACCCTCAAATTATCACGTGATTTAACTTATAAATATTTCATTTTATTCATGTTTTTTTATGTAACGTTACATTTTGAGTATTTACGAATATTTTTTTTTATTTTTAAATTTGAAAATTCCGAACAGGGAAATCATTAATGTTAAATTAATTAATACACATATTTATACATTATATATACAAACATTATATAAAGAAATATGAATATAATGGTACGACTAACAGTATTACTAAGAAATAATCAGATGCTACCTATACTACTCTTAATACTACTACTGCTACTACTACTATCAACACCTGGTAATTGTCAACAAAATGTTTCATCTTCATCTACAACAATTATTCAAGCAACAACAACAGTAACAACAATATTGACATCAGTAATAACTGTAGATATAAGTAATCTACTCCAAACACAGATACCCCCATCACTTGCTAGTACTACTAGCAGTACTACTAGTAGTACTAGCACTACTACTTCCCGATCATCAAAATCAAGATGGCGCAGACAGAATAAGAACAAGGGTGTCTCCAAGTCAACCACCACCTCCTCCTCCACTTCCACACTTCAACAAGGAATATCTCCTTTGAACATACAACAACTACTCCCAATATTCAACCCTCCCTTAAACAACCATCCACCAGCATTAGAATATACCAACATTACTCAGGAACTTATTCAAGCACAAATTATTCAACAAGTAAATGAAGTAGCAAACACCACCAACACCACCACCACAACGTCATCAGCAAGAAAAATAATGGATGATTGTCATTTCATGTCATTTGAAGAATGGAAAAAGCAAAAAGCAATAAATGATACCGAATCATCTTCATTAACTTCCTCCTCCTCATCTTTATCGATATCTTCAACATCAAGTTCACAAGTTAAGAAACCCCGGATTCTGGAATTAAACAGCAATAACAACAACACATCAAAAATATCTACCAACAATAACAACGACAACAAAAACAACAAAACGATAGCCGTAGTACCAGAAAAAGCAGAAGAAGGGAAATTATATAAAGACCGATTTAATTACGCATCAGCAGATTGTGCCGCCACAGTAGTCAAAACCAATGCAAATGCCAAAGGTGCCTCAGCAATTCTTAAAGAAAATAAAGATTCATATCTCCTAAATCAATGTTCCATAGTTGATAAATTTGTAATTATAGAATTATGTCAAGATATATTGGTACAACAAGTAGTTATGGGGAATTATGAGTTTTTTTCATCAATGTTTAAAGAGATACGTATTAGTGTAAGTGATCGATTCCCGACTCTGAATTGGCGAGTTTTGGGTGAATTTGAAGCCGAGAATCAAAGAAATGTTCAAGTTTTTAAAGTTGAAAATCCAATGATTTGGGCAAGATATTTGAAGATTGACATTTTGAGTCATTATGGAAATGAATTTTATTGTCCGATTTCGGTGGTTAGAGTACATGGAAAGACCATGATGGATGAGTTTAAAGAAGATGAAGAGAGGAGGAATGAAGAGGTGGAAGAGAAGAAGGAGAATGAAATAAAGAAAGTTAAGCAACAAGAGGAAGAAGACAAGATTGATTTCTTATATGTTAACAATTCATTAGGTTCTGATTTATTCTTACCTCATTTGGACCTAAATGCCTTTTTAAAAGATATTAATGGAACAAGTTATAACACTCAAGATTTATACTGTTTCAAAAATGAATCTTCTTCATCTTCCTCAACCTCAAAAACCCCCATCCAAACTTCAATTACAACCACCACCCAAGAATCAATTTATAAAAATATAATGAAACGATTATCATTACTTGAATCAAATGCTACATTATCATTATTATATATTGAAGAGCAACTGAAATTACTCTCCTTGGCATTCACAAATCTTGAAAAACAACAGAAAGCAAATTTTAACAACCTAGTCAATTCAATAAATGGTACAATCATAAATCAATTAATTTCATTTCGTGATAGTTATAATTCATTACATGAACAATATAGAACATTGTATCATGTTCAAGAAACTCACCATCATGAATTATTAATGGATACAAATAGGAAAATTGCAATATTGACTAGTGAATTAGTGTTTCAGAAACGGGTGGTTATGTTTAATAGTATAATTATAATTTGTTTATTGATTTATGTTGTGCTTACTAGAGATATTGAGATTGTTCAACAGGAACATGAAGATGGTACAACAACAACTACAACGACACATCTTTCAAGGGTGGGGAGTGGTACATCATCGTCGTCTTCGTCACCATTTAGACCGTTTGCATATAGGCATATCAAGCATAAGCTGTCATAGTTACAGGAAGTATTTATATTTCGTTTCTTTTCTAAAAAATTCTCTTTCATTTGCATATATATACAAAAATCTACCGATACACTATTTACATCACAATTTACTCTATATACAAGTTGATAAGGATGATGATTATATGATGTTGGATGTTTTCTTTCTAAAAGTCAAAATCATCGCCATTATTCTTGTTATAACGGTTCAGTCCACGATTTTTTGAATAACCAGACCCTCTTTCTTGTTTATCATAAGATCTTGCATCCCTACCACCTCTAGAATATCCAACAGTATCACCACCTCTTGAATAACCTCTATCATAATTTGAAAATCCTCTTGACTTTTTTCTGTCATAATATGATCCAGAATCGAAATCTCTCTTGTTTACACCACGAAGACGACGATCTCCACCAGCATAGAACCCATCTTCGAGATATTCATGTTGAAGATCAGGATTAGCTCTTGCAAAAGAACCCTTAATAGCTTGTGGAAGTTTTAATTTTGCATCTTGTTGATCAAGTATTTTTCTATTGAATTCACCAAGTTCACGCAAGATTCCACTTGCGTTCAATCGATAAACTGAAATCAATTGTGAAGCATAATTTAAATAACTCTTCATAAAATCAGTAGAATTATAAGGATCAACATTAATTTTATCCAAACATGGATATTGAGGTAAATCAATTGAATTTGCCTGTTCATTAAAATCAATTGAAAAATCAGATTGTAATCTATTCAAATATGAAACTTCAGTTGGAGTAACAAATAAAACAGCTATACCTTTTGCACCTGCCCTCCCTGTTCTACCTACCTTATGAACATAATCGGCAGTTTCAGTAGATGGACCAGCTTGAATTACATGAGTAACATTTTTGACATCAATACCTCTAGCTGCAACATCAGTTGCGATCAATAAACTCAGTGGACTTTCTCTAAATAGACGAAGGGCACGTTCACGTTCTGGAACGGATTTATCACCATGAATACCACAAATTGTAAAACGATGACGACGTTTGGAAACAGAAGGATTGCTATCATTGTGAACATTAACGATTTCTTCGGATTTGAGGATATCATTCATTGCTGATTCAAACCAATCAACGGCTTTTTTGGTAGGTAAGAAAACCATACCTCTAAAATCATTAGTTTTTAATTCTTCCACAATATAAGAAAATAAAGTTTGATATTTATCAACAGTATCTTGACATTTCACCAATACTTGATGAATATTTTCATGAACATCAGCTTCATTTTCCAGAACAGTGTTGATATAATCATATCTTGGATGAATATGTTTCTTGGCAAAACGTTCAATTGAACTATCAACAGTAGCACTAAACAACAATGATTTTAATGGTGGAACAGAAACATCACGTACACGTTCAAGACTACGATCAATAGCATCCAAAGTTGGTTCAAATCCAATATCTAATAATCTATCAGCTTCATCATAAACACGATATGCCAAAGAATCAAAAAGACTAGCCACTTTTGGATTTTTTAAATCAGCTTCTAATCTACCGGGTGTAGCAACTATAATATCTGGAGGAGAATAAATATCAATTTTGTTTCTCATACCACCACAAATTAATGAAACTCTTGGTTTACGCCCATCTAAACCTCTAATTACTTTTAAATATTCTTTTTGAATTTGCATTGCTAAATCACGAGTTGGAGCCACGATTAAAGCAGAAATCCCACCATTACGTTTATTCTTCAATACTTCTTGAACTGTTGGAATAATGAAGGTTAAGGTCTTACCAGTACCTGTTTTAGCACGACATACCATCCCATTTTCAGTATTTAATAATGGAACAATAGCTTGTGATTGAATTGGAGTAAATTCGGTGAATCCATTTTTGATTAATGAGTTGATGATTTGTTGGTTTATTAAGCCAGTTCCTACAAAGTCGGATGGAGAAGTTGGTTGAAAGGTAGCGATATCGACTTGCTTAGTCGGAGTAGGAGTAGAACGAGGAGATTTCTTGGAGGTAGTAACAGTAGTAGTTGCTTTTTCAACCGTTTCCTTTTGTTTCTGTTCTAAGGAATTAAACATTTGTTCGACCTTGTCCGTGACTTCATTAGCCTGGATCATGGATGAGTGGAAATTGCGGGTGGTAGTGGTAGTGGTAGTAGCAGAAACCATGATAGTTGGTGCTAATCTGGTGATGGTAGCTCTGGTAGTAGTAGCAGCAGTGCATCTTATAATAGATGACTTGAGTACTAACTTTCTAAGAGCAAACATTGTAGTTGTGTATTGTCTCTTGTTAGTATATATATATATGTTAACAAGATAGTTTATATAGTGTATATATATATGTTTATATGAAAAATTTATTGTTGAGTGAAAAAAAAAAAAAAATAAAAAAATAAAAAAATTCTTTTTCATCTGATGAGATAGACTGATTATGTAATAATTATAATACTGGTTATCTAATACAATTTTATAGATATTTTACACGACTCATTTGATCATGGAACTATTTTATACAATACTAACCAAATATATATATACCATATATATATATCCTATAGATTTTACCTAAAAGATATGATCAATGGAAGTGGTAAGAGTAGTGGAGGATTCTTCTCTAAGATAAGAGAAAACTATAGTAGTAAACTATCAAACTTATCCTTATCCAATACTATCAATTACGTCGACAAAGATGGTTCAACCGAAGATTCAACACTTATTCATAATGCATTTGTAAAATACTATGATTCAAAGGGATTACCATATCCTGATTGGTTAGGAGTAAAGAATTTACCAACTCATAAAATACACCAACAACTGCAACAATATCAACAACAACAATATCAACAACAACAATATCAACAACAACAACAACAACAACAACACTACAGTCAATCGGAATTCCAACCAGTGCGTCACAATAATGCTTATAATAATAGCTACAACACTCGTCAACAACAACAGCTTCAGCAACAATACTCCAGTGATAACGTTCCTACTGGTAATACCCCATACCGTTCTCAAAGTAAATTACAAGACATGTACAATAAATCAAGACAGCAATCTATTCCAAACACTCAATCAACGTCATCATCATCATATTCCAATCAAACTCAACATCCACAACCAGTTAGAAGTAATAGTTCGGTTACAGGTAATCGATTACGTGAAAGAATGTTAAGAAATTCTCCTTCTCAACTGCCACCTGTCCAACCATCTCAACAACCGCAAGCGCAAGCTCAACCACATTCTACAACTAGACCCTCTTGGGGAAGACATTAGCATTTAGATATGTATTATATATATACTTATATAGATCTACTCTATTGATTTAATAACCTATAATTCTTTTCCCAATAGTTTCTTCCTTTAATGAACCAATCAGGCAATCTGTTATCACTCGGTATTCTCAATTTAACAACATGAACATTCTCAAACGTTATAGAATTCTTATGTAAATTCTTATAATATTTGTACTCATATTGTCGTTTAGTTTCTTCATTATTACTGGTACTCTCTCGTGAATCACGTCTTCTTAACCAACTACCACCACTTCCATCATATGAAGACCGACCAGAAAACACTTTTGGCGAAAGATTCTGACTTCTAAACTTCTTCCCCACAGAATTATTCCCTCCCAATTTCAAATCATACGATCGTCTACGATCACTCGCAACTCTACCTATACTATTATTATATCCAAAATCAGGCTCATTCCGATTTGATCTACTCATTTGTGGTGACGTACCTGGAGTAATCAGAATCAGCAGCAGCAGTATCATCATCAGCATCATCATTTCCGAATCCAGATCCACCAGAGTCCCTGTCTTATCTCGACTACTCCGTCTCTGTTCCGCCAATTTAAGTAAATTAGCAGGAATTTGTGGTGATGCAGAGAGAAGATCATCATCCATCTCGTCCATATCACTAATATTACTGAGTTTGTCTTCATAATCGTCATCGGTGAAATCAGGGTTTGGTTCTACTACTCTCTGTAATGGATCTTCTGATTCGTGGGTGGGTGTGGATATGGATATCGATGAAATCTGGGTTGCTAGAGCAGAAGCTGCCGCAGCAGCGGAAGCCTGTTTCTGTTGTTGCTTTATCTGGACATTTAACATATCAAGCTCATATGGAATCAATTCAATCTGAATCAACTCCAAAAACGTCTCAGCATTATAATTATTATTTATCCCTCCAGCACCACCACCTCCACCACCTCCACTTCCGCCAACTGAATATATCCTATACTCATTCAATATCGAATTAAAATTCCATTTTTGAATCTTTCGTAATATCCCAACTAAAGTCGCCGTAGAATCAACAATCAAAATAGGATATTTATTCCTATTCAAAATTAACTCCACCGCCCTCGAAATCACAGCTTTATCAATCACCATCCATTTCTCACTCTTACTACTCCCACTCCCACTAGTTTGCAATTCAATCACATCTATCATATTATTATTTCTTCTATTATTCAATACTGGTGACCCAGCTACTCCCGGATCGATTTCTAACATTTCGACAATATTCTCACCACCACCCTCATCGCCACCACCACCACCAGTAGTCTTTGGATTATGAGATGACGGATGTCGATGATGACTGCTACTAAGCTTCATAGAACCAAGATTGTAGAGTTCAATCAGATTCGTTTCAAGAAAGGGATGAAGTGAACGTGGTGGTTTTTCGGCATCTAGTAATATAATACTGCGAAGTTTTAAGGTTTGTAAAAAGGCGAAATTGTCCGATTGGAGTTTCGAACATCGATAGAGTCCTGGTTCGACTAGTCCAAAGTTATCGGGTGAGACTAACATGGGGGAGAGGGGTTTGTTGGTGAATTTAAATTTGGTTGGTTGGTTGATAAGGGTAAGTGAAAATGATGCCATTGAATTTTTTATTTATTGTTTGCATGAAGCGCGCTACCACGTGTTTTATTAACCTTATATGCTTACAAGAACCATTGGAATAATACACTTTATATTTATAAAATCTCTCTTTGTATAATTTACTATATAAGAATCTCTATTTACTCTACTTTAATACCATTCTCTTCCTTCCTACTCTCATACTCAACACCTCTTAACATCACCGAACTAACCAACTCTAAAATCAACATAAATAATGAACTCAAAATCGCCAAACAATAATTCGAAATACTAACCCCAATATCCAACCAACTTCCTTCTGTCCTGACCAAAAAGAAGAAATTCATAGATAAGAAATCACTAGTTGATATAATCAACGTACTAATCGTAAATTTCCTAATTTCAAGTTGATGATTCATGATTCCCAAACAAGTAGATAACAACACATATGGAATAATTAATTTTATCATCAACAATGCCCCCATTGAAAATGGTTCAAATATTGGAATGAGTCTATATACTGAATCCAATGAAAATGACGAAATAGATGCGATATTCCCCGTACCAAAGAATGCTAATTGTAAAAAGAAGAATCCGATTATGGTTATACGTATAACTTGTAACCAATAACCCTTGGGTAATCTACCAGTTTCTTTCTGTGAAGTGACAATTTGTGAATGTGGTGTCTTGAGTGACTCTTCAATATTGAGCCATTGGAGTAATATAAGGGAAAAGCCGACATAGAATAATAATTCGAATGAAATGGTTAGGATAATGAATGTTGGAATGAATGTCAAGAAAATTATCAATAATCTGAGTTGATAATCTTTTGAAGGATGGAATGAATGAGCAATGGGTAAGATAGTGAGTGAGACGATAAATGTCATCCAACCTAAGACTTGTGAATGCAAGGGGAGACCAGTACGTGCCTGCAAGGAAATCACTGATATATTTGTTGCATAAGCTATCATGGGGATCGTAAGAATTTGATAAATGATTAACCGTTTTTGATGGCTAGTGATTTGTGGATGGGTAAAAACTTGAATAGCTCCGAGAATACTTACAATCAATGCAAGGATTATTCCAATGTTGATTTGGATAAGGCTTTCCACTTTGACTGGGTCGAGATTCGTGAATGTACACATGAGAATACAACTGATTATCCAGGTGAATTTTAACAGCTGGGGAATTTGGTTACTCTTGTTAATCATAAAAGGGTATATTCCAATCAATACTAATATTATTGAAAATACAAATCTTTCAAAGAATCCATATGCTATTCCTTCATACATTCCCAAAAATGCAACCACGATAAATAATTGAGTCAGCATGGAAACTCCATGCAAAAAGTGATCAATACCATTGATCAAGTATCCAATTTCATTGAAGATACTATACCAGAAATATAATGGGAATGCAGCATACATATAATAATTAAATGGAGAATTTTGATAATATAGTATATAATTTATCATAATTGTCAATCCACCAAATAACCCGATCAAGGGAATAGAAACACCAGGTTTATATTTTTGTAAATCCCCTTGAGTCAATATAAATAATTTTAAAAATATAATAAATGAATAAACAATCCATCCCATAAATCCCAATATAACAATCGACCTAAGCAATAACCAATTATAGGTCTGTAAATAATTTAATCCATCTAATGCCCGTTTCATTAATTCTTCAGTCAATACAATAGCTTTATGTTCAATATCTGCCTTAATCAGATCATCAAGATCCAGAATACTACTCAAATCATTAATCAACCCTTCAATCTCCTTACGATATTGATTGATTGCTTTTTCTTCAAATGGTTCATATGGTTTAAATTTGAATTGATGATGATATACTTCTTGCTCTTTCACGTGATATTGTTCAACTATGGCTAATGAATTGGCATATAATGCATTTAATTTTGTAGATTGATCAGCATCGATATAACCTAAAGGTAATTCACCTACTGAATTTGCAGGATAATTGGCTCCAATTAAATATGCCATTAAGGAAGCAATATCGGCCTGATTTACATCATGTCTAGTTAAATGGTCTAAATTCCAAGTATTAAAATAATCATCTTCAAATCCACTATTCTTACATGATTGTTTTTCAAGTTGTTCCAACCTTTCAACATCACTTAAATCAGATAATTTTTTGGGTTTATTGATACCTGCGCCCCATGCAATAAGTGGAGTACGGGTATTATCAGGATGTCCATCTCCATGAGAACCAAAATCAGACATCCCATGATCAGCAGTAAATACAAATGCTGTCCTATCATCACCAAAAAATTCGTTGATTCGAGGAACTAATTCTGCCAATTTTTGATCGATATATTCAATATTATCATAATATTCAGCACTATATGGTCGATAAGCATGTCCTGCAGTATCTGGGCCTAATAAATGCAAAAAGAAAACATTTCCATCTTGAGTTAATTCTTGTTTCAAAGTATTATTCCAAGTCGAATTCATCAACAATTCATCAAAATGACGGAATACAAACGAATCTAATTCGATTGAGCTTGCAGTATAATCCTCAAATTCATGTCCATACATACATACATCAATACGACCAGGCACCACACCATCTCCATAAGCAAACATTGGCAAAATATCAGGAGACCCGAATGAATAAGTATGTTTAGATTGATTGAAAAATGAATCAAAATCAACTGGATTCTCTTTCCAACCCTTAGTGACTGCCGAAACATCCTCATAAAACCCAGCAATCATCGCCACATGACCCGGTCTTGATTCAGTTGGCATTCTCGTATTTGAGATTCCCCAAGTTGCATTTGTTTCAACAAGACTACGAAGATATGGTGCGAGATATTTCGATTCTCCCGTGGTTGGATGAGTAAGATTAGCAAATGTCTTGTCGGCACGTAATCCGTCTCCTACTATAAGAAAAAGACGTGATGCTGGTGGGGTGGGAGTCGAGACGTGATGGTCCATGCCATGGACTAAGGGCAGGACAAAGTAGATGTCGAAAATGGACCATAGGTAGTAGAAGTGGAATAGGACTCCTATGACTAGGAGTAGCTGACGGTTCTTGTTCATTAGTGTGGTGTTTGCCGTTAAGAGTCTTGTGTATATTTGGGTTCTTAATAAGAAAACGTGGATTTAAAGTGTTTTTGAAAAATTCAAATTTTTCGTGTTCTTTATAATTTAAGCGAAATATCTGTATGAACACCAAAATAAACTACCAAGGTGAATAAATATTTATATGTTATAAAACCCTATTCACATAAACTATAAATATCCCTATGTAATATAAATATTCTACACCCACCCATTCTCATTCTTCTTAACAATACTTATCCAATCACAATTCTGTTTATAAACACTCATAGTATTATGAAACTCTCTCAAAGCATCAGTATATTGGGTATTGACTTCTAAATCTCTCTGTAAACATTTCAAATAAGTCTCCATATTTTCATTACTTCCATTTATGACATTATAATATTCAACATCAGTCATTGTTCTTTCCTGTTGATATTGAATCATAAGCTTCTTATACTCCAAGAATTGTGAATGATACGCCTGGATTGATTTCATATACTTCTTCCAACCAGTTTTACTAATTGCTGGGTCGAGTACTGGGTTTGGAGGTACTGGTGGTGAAAAGGAATGGATTGCAGGTGATGCATGGAGATCTAACACTGTTAGACGACGTACAGTGTCCGGTTTGTATTGTTTCCCAGTAGGTGAAGTATCGACAGGATGGCCACGAATAGAGTTTTTGTTGGTTGGTGTAGATAGAATATCAGCTTTGGAGGTTCCATCAACATATTCAAATCCTCGTCGTTTTCCTCTTATTCCAGTAGTCATTTGTGGTTGCAGTTTTAGTTGTGGCTCGTTGATTTCACGTTTACTAGAATGAGGTAGGCTTTCAAACATGTCTGAAAAATCAAGATTTTGAAGATCGGGGTTTAAAGTCTTGCGTAAATCGTCCATTTCAAATTTATTGGTTGAAGGTTTGTATCGTTTATTGGGAGTTTCTAAATGATTGCGTTCATAACTTGTAGGTGCTTGTCCAGGTATATTAGCAATGTTGATTGATGCTGGTTGTCTTTTTGGTGAGCTGGACCCATTCTTTCTCCATGCATTTTTTGTAGACTTGGTTTTGGTTTTCTTAGGCATTGGTGGAACATTTAATTCAGCATCAAATATTTCATTTAATTTATTTCGGACTTCGGCATCATGATAATAATCATATCGTGGGGTTTGTACAGGGCTACTGTTTTGATAAGCATTCTCATTGGTTGGGTCTCTTTGTAAATTATCATCAGGTTCCGATTCGCCATCACTGGTCCATTGAGACGCGTTCCATTCGCCACCATCAAAGCCATCTGGGTATTCACACGTCTCGCCATCTTCAAAGTCAACACCTAGATATTCATACGTTTCACGAACCAGAAGCTCATCATCGTCGTCGTCATCTTCAACAACAATCGGATCATTGGAGCTCTGTCCATGAACACTAGACGAATCACAATCATCATATTCATACGCGTCTTCCCACTGTCTAGCATTGCATTCCTTAGTTTCACGGTATTGTTTATCCACGAAATCTTCATTAAACCTTCTCGCTTTCGCTTCTGCTTCAGCTGCCTGTCGATGAGCCTCGGCTTTTGCTTTTAAATATGCTTCCGCTTTCTTTCGTTGTCGTTCTGCTGCTGCTTCTTCTTCCGCTCGTCGATTCATTTCTTCCATTTTATGTATTCTTTCCTGTTGTCTACGCAATTCCTCGGCCTTTTGTCGTTCTCGTTCTTGATGAAGTTTTTCAGCTTGTCGTTTGCGTAATTCTTCTTCTGCTCTTATTCTCTCCAACATCTCCTTCTTTAATCGTTCAGCCTGGGCTGCTGCTTCTTCATCGCTCAGCCGTTGATAATATTGATAATAAGAAAACCCTGATTTTTTACTAAACCCACCACCACCGTTATTGGATGATGTTGTTGTGTGTGTACTGTTAGATGAGAAATGATAAGTAGGGAATGCTGGTTCACTGCTCATATTGGCCATATTTGATACTACTGGATTATTCTTTAGAGCTTCATAAGCTTCGTTTATTTTGATGAACATGTCATGATGTTCCTTATTTGGCGTCTTATCTGGATGGTATTTTAATGAAAGTTTCTTGTATGCCTTTTTCACTTCATCAATGGATGCATTTGGAGGTATACCCAATACTTGATAATACTGGTTGTGTACTGCTGACATTTGTTTTATTTCTTAGTTAGATGGCATGTAGTGTGGCGGGACTATCTGGAGGAAGTGAGTATAGATATATAATGTCACTGAATCTTTAATTAACCAATAATGCTTTTCAAAAGATGATTAACCTGACGGATGCTTAATTCAATTGATAAATTTCAGTTATTGAATTGATTTGAGTTTTTTTTATTAAGGAATTTTTGGTTCACTTGTTTGTATGGTAGCGCCGAGTATGAATGATTGATTGGACTCCTATAATGCAGTTAACATCTACTCTATATGAAAATGAAATGTAATGGACAGCTACTGGATTAGTAACGTTTTACAATACTTTTTCTGAAAAGTTAAGAAATTCTAAGAAAATTTTATTGTGGTGATTTTAGTCGAAACTAACATTCTTCTAGAGCCCCCGGTTTCTTTATTACGAATATCGTAAATAACAAGCTAAAGGGTGAATTATATAATAAATTCAGACTCCAAAGAAGGCAAAGAACGAACCCATGTCTTTCAGGCAGCGTATTTTTCCTTATTAAACAAAATAAGACCGTTATTGTACAAGCTCATGATAATCGATAATCCTTGGCATCCAAGATTTCCCTCTGCTGTGGTCAATTCTAGAAACCCAACTGATAGGTTGATCTTTTCGTAGAAGCCAGATACTGTTTGTCTGACCAAGCTACAACGAATACGGTGCCAAGTATCCAGTCTGCCGTGCTGAGTATGTCATATCTAGATTTGTACACACTCTCCAAGCATGCCCTTTCATTCCATCTGGGGGTGCTAAACATGTAAATCGTATCCTCTTGGTGTCCTAGCTGTAGTGCAGACATCAGCGATCGAGATACTTGTGTAATGATCCTCGAAGTTTTCTCTCCTTTTTTTCTTTATCTGTTATGGGCAAATATACCATGTCATTGAATTGTATTAAGTTAGTTTAATTACAGTTATAATTGGTTTACATACCAGTTTTATCATATCACAAATTAGAATTGGTTGTTGTAACTTTAATATCTTCTTGGCATTTAATTAGCAGTTCAAATTAGGCATTCCATTACATGACTGGTAATAAATGCATACCCCTTGTTAACCATGTTCATGATTCTTAATCTTTGTAATCCAAATATAAATATCCTTCAATTCCTCCTCTTTGTTGAAGATGTTTTTATGCCTTTTTATAAGGATAGTTAATCATAGTTCAGCTTTTATTATACTTCGAACTACAGCCTTTTGAAGTCATTCATTGACAAATCCTATTGGTACACTCCTATTTGTTTTGTCCCGTTATATTTTTCAAATATATTGCTAATTAGTTTATACTAGTTTTCATACTTATGATTTCGCTTTCTTTGGAACCCGATCATTTATCATATCTGACCTTGCCTGCAGCACAATTAGGTTGAAAAGCTTGAGTGGGCTAAATTACAATATTAGAGCGTTTATTTTGAACTTGGTCAGGACCATTCCTGGAAAGGAAATCGGCAATAGAATTGGATGAACCAGCAATATGCTCAACTCGAATTAGAAATCTAAACAATTTGGTTATCCAACGTAATTGATTAGGAGAAAGATCTGTCAATTGGAGGATTCTTAAAAGGTTGATATGGTCTGTGTAAGCCGTTGTTTTACCATTAATATAATATTGAAAAGCATGCACAGCTGCAACAAGCGCATAAAGCCCCTTATCTCCAGTCAGCCGATGGAGTTGGGAACCTCTAAATTTGATACTACAATATTCAAAGGGTAACCATATACCATCTACCAATTTTTCAAAGACATACCCAGCACCAACACCACTAGCATCAACTAATATGCGTGAAGATAGCGAAGGATCATAACTACAAAGTGAAAGTTTGCATAAAAGAACTTATATAATTTCTGCAAAAGCTTTGTCATGTTCATCCGTCCATGTATATCTATTGTACCTCTAAAGAAGTGTAGTAAACGCAGCCGTAAGGATTGAAAATATTGGAATATATCTAGAAAGGCCAGTCAAATGGTCCATTATTGACTGTAACTCAGTTGTAATTTTAGGTGGATCTAAATTAAGGAGATGGTCTGAACCGAATCATATTCTGGAGCAATACAGCCTTTTGAAATAACTCTACCGACCCACGTAACCTTAGGAATAGCAAAAACAGATTTATCATAATTGAGTGTGAAATTCTTCTCACCAAGACTTTTAAGCACGAACTGGAGATGTTCAAAATGTTCTTCCTCATTCTTGGAAACACAAGGATATCATCCATGTAAAACTTCACAAATGGGGCTTCACCAAATAAATCCACTAAAGTTCTATGAAATTTTTCTGGAGAAATGTTGAGACCAAATGGAAGTACATTATATTGATAAAACCCTGAGGGAAGCCTAAATGTTGTAGCAGAACGAGAATCTGAAGAAATATTAACATGATGAAAGGCAGATTTAAGATCAAGAGCTGAATAAATAGTAGAACCACTTAGACCAGAAAATATACTTAAAAGGCTAACTTGCCCATAGCATTATCTTTTTGTTGGTAGTTTTCGTTGACTCTTTCTCTCTTATTGGAAATGTAAAGATCCGCAATAAAACTAGCTATACAGTAAACTGCGGGAACGTTGAAATGGATAAAGTAGCTAGGAATTTATCGAGATCATTACCCCTATTGTTGACTGGAACTTTTCAATTGTCAACCCAGCTGCAAACATCTACTCTGTTGTTGAAAAATATGTTCCGATAATCTTTTTGCAGATTCTCTCAATTGTGTCCCGCCCACATGCTTACCTGAGTGTTTGTCCAGATCAGGCTAAGACTTCTCTCATCCCTAATCCTGCCATCAGGTTCGACGGAAAATAGTATCCCTAGAGAGATAATGTTTCCGTCGGTCCTGATAAACACTTTGCGAAGAAGAGCAATCTGTAATTTTGTCAAAGGAATTTTTCAAACATTGGTAAAATGCTTTGTTTGACATCTTCAATATTGAAATTATCAAAAGTCTCTCAGGAGTGTTTGAGAATTCCCGGAACATCCTTCAAAAAACGCTGGATGAAAATACTCTGATCCCATTCATCGCTATCTTTGTGAACATTGCTAGTTTAGCAAAATTTGTTCTAAGGAGTTCACCTACAGGCGTATATTTGGTCATAAAGGTTTTGACCAAATGCATAAAGTTTTTCAGTAAATGTCGCTTAAATTAAGAGGTACTTTACTCAATACATTTAAAAGTAATACCATTGTTGAAAATCGATTGAATTTGCTGAATTAGTGTTATGTCTGGAACCAACTCCTGGAGTAATACTAGACTAAGTGCTAGTTTCCATATTAGTTTCAGTATTTTTTGTCTTTTGCCATTGTAGTGCAGTTATGATAAATTGCTTTAACTACCTTTTAATCTAAAGTGATAACGTTCTAAATAAAAATGAATTTAGTAAACCAAATCCTTGAAATAAGAGAAAAAGCTTTACCATATTTATAGTAAAGCAATATAACCAGCTCTACACCCTGGATTGGCGAAATGGGTGGATTTCTCTGCAACTTAGGGCAAGAAAGAATTGTTTTATAACAAATATTGGTGAACTGTGAAAGCTAAGAGCAAACACAATTTTTGTTGACTGAAATGCAAAAAAGCTGATTTACTTGAATCAGTTATAAGGACGTCAACTAATTGAATTAAACAGCCGCTTCTCGTCATTTTTGATTGAAAATAGTGATCTATTCCAGTCTCTATCCATCATAAACGTATAAAAGCATCATGCATGCCTCGGATCTATCGTTTTTTCAAGTTAAAACCTCTTATATTCACGACCTTGTTCTCATCCCCCCCTCAAGTCCCTTAAAACGTTTTGTGTGGTGTGTGTACACACCTGACCAAATCCAGCTTGCTTTTGTCAGTCCTCACACACCTTCGTTTTGTCTCCAATAGACTTCTTTACCGTTCTAATATCCAATCCTAAAAGCTTTTGGGAGGACGGACGAGAATCGGGGGAGGGGGAGGGGGGTCTTTATGTAATTTGAGGTTCATGTACACCTCACACAGTAAAAGTTCACTCGAGTCTTATAAACCGTTTTTTCGTAAGATGCAAGGTTACTATTATATGACACTTGTTCATACTTACAACCCAAAATTGTAAAAACCCATCTTTTGAGTTGTGGTGACACCTGGTTGTTTGAAATTTTCCGTTTTATTTTAAACTTAATCTTAAACTTGCTTCATCCTTATGTTTGTCACTTGCTACAGTATATTGCAAACCTCTTTTCTAGTTTTTATTCTAAATGTATATGTCATATACACACTATGACAAGTATTAATTAGAATAATTACTAAAGTAAATAACACATGTTGCAGCCAGCCAGTGTCACAAGCACATTGTGAATGTCGTGATCTATTCCATGTTGCGACATTACTCTTTTTTTTGTTTTCGTTTTTGTTGATTTGATTTCGTTTATATCTGTCACAACCACCACCAACACCATTAATCCAACAACTAATTGGTCGATTTTGTAATAGACAGTAATAACAATTTAATAGAACTAAAAAATCAACGATGGTATTAAAACATGCAACTACCCAAAGAGGTGGACATGTATTCTATAACGACACTGTTGGACAATACCTCCTAATCCAATCCGATGGACATGTCCAAATGTCAGATGCTATTGGTGCACCATATGACACAGTTATTGTTGATTATGGACAAGTCATATCTTGTATTGTAGGAGTCATAAGATTAAAATTCCAAACATATGTGATTATTGCTGATAAACATGATATAACTGGAAATATTATGGGTCATGAAATTGCTAAAATTGTTTCTCATAAGATATATCCATTGGGTATTAATGCTATTGGTGCTAATGATCCTGAAGAATTGGCATATTTGAAATTATTAGAACAACATTTAGATAATGCTACTTTGTATTTTTCAATTGATGGGAAGTATGATTTAACCAATTCATTACAGCGTCAATTCACATCAGAGCAAAAGATCATTGATGATAGATTTTGGTGGAATAGATATTTATGTGAGACTTTGATTGAAATTCAAGCTAATCCATTTATTACACCTTTAATATATGGATATTTCAAGTCTCATTCTGCTATTCTTGCTGGACCTAATTCCAATTTAGATTTTGCCCTTTTGACTCGTCGTGCAGTTTCTAGAGCAGGTACGAGATATTTTAGGAGAGGAATTGATGATGAGGGAAATGTTGCCAATTTTAATGAAACTGAACAAATTTTCACTAGTAATGAAGGTCATATTTATTCGATTTTACAAACTAGAGGTTCAGTTCCTGTTTATTGGAGTGAAATCAATAATTTAAAATATAAACCAAATTTAGCAATTAGTTCACAATCTTCATTAGATGCAACAGCTTCTCATTTTAATGAGCAAGTTAGAATTTATGGTGATAATTATTTGGTTAATTTGGTGAATCAAAAGGGGTATGAATTACCAGTTAAGAATTCTTATGAAACTGCCGTTGGGAATTTACCTGAAAAATTACAAGCTCATGTTAATTATATTTATTTTGATTTTCATCATGAATGTAAGGGGATGAGATATGATAGAATCAATTTATTATTAGACAGATTAATTCAATTAGGTTATACCAGTGATAATTATTTTTGTTATGATTTACAACAACAAAAAATCATCTCCGTACAAACCAAAGTTATAAGAACCAATTGTATGGATTGTTTAGATAGAACCAATGTTGTTCAAAGTACAATTGGTCGTTGGGTATTACAAAACCAATTTATTAAATCAGGATATATTCCCAAACATTTAACTCATCAACCATTTGAAAAACAAGATCCAAATTTCAATTTATTTTTCCAAAATTTTTGGGCTGATAATGCTGATGCTGTATCTTGTGCATATTCAGGTACTGGTGCCTTAAAGACTGATTTTACCCGTTTAGGTAAAAGAACATACATGGGAGCACTTAATGATTTAACAAACTCAATTACTCGTTATTTTAAGAATAATTTTAGGGATGGAAGTAGACAAGATTCTTTTGATTTATTTTTGGGTAAATATAGACCATATCAAGAAGGAGTGGATTCTCCATTTATTGATAGACGTCCAGCATATGTTCAATTAATGCCATATTTGGTGGGCACTTCATTTCTAGTTATGATTACTGTATTATGTTATCCAAGTGGATCAATATTTGATTTAAGAAATTTATTAATTGTTTGTGGATGTTTATTATTTGGTACAAGAGGTTTATATTATATTGTTAAAGATGGATATCAATTTGTTGATTGGCCTAGATTGGCTAACTTAGATTTCTTGAAAAAAGAGAATGTTTATGATGGTTCTGGTAAAATTTCTGGAGTAAAGTATCGTATTGCTGATAATTTCCAAACTGTTAGTAAGAAGAAGTATTAGGGTGTAATTAAGTAGTTTAATTATATTTTTCACAATTATTAGATTTTCTTTGTGAAAGCGTTTGTTATATCACTTTTTATTCTTGTTTTCTGTCGCGACAAATAAAAACGTCACACGCACAAAAATAAAAAAATAAAAAAAAAACAATCATTAATTTCTCAAAAAAAAACTCTTAAGTTGTTGGATGACTGGTTAGTTGTTGTTCATGCAATTTATATTCATTGCAAAAGCATTCCCACCCAATTGGCATCTACATAATAATGTCCAACATATTAGAAAAATCATTAGACGACATTATCAGCGAATCCAAATCCAGTCAAAACCCACGCTTCCCAAGAAGTAGAAGAACAGGTCCACCAGCATATCCTCCACACTCTCGTGGTGGTGGTGCATACAGAAGACATCCAACTGTTGGCACCAGAGTTCATAAGCATAGATCACCACCATATCGACCAATATCAAAATCCGTAAATTCAACATTACCAAGAGACATAGCCTCATTAGCAGGATCTCGACCAGTATTGCGTGTGAAAAATATTCATCCCGATTTGAATGGTGAAGATTTATCCAATTTATTTGGAACTATCTCTCCAGTTGATTTTGTTAAATTTGATGCAGTGAATGAGAGTGTTGCATATGTTTGTTTTCATTCTGATTGTGTCATGAGTAATTCGGCGGCGATTCATAAATATGACGGTAAGAAGGCGATGGGTCAGGTTTTGGTGGTTGAAAATGCTGTGAGTTTGGCGGATAGGATAACCAGTCTTCCTGTTAGGGATAGTGGTAGTAGTAGAGGTGGTGGTGGTGGCGAGAGAAGAGGGGATAGTAGAGGTGGAAGAGGAGGAGGTAGACATAAGAGATCGAAAAAGTTTGGTCATCGTTTTGTTGTAACAAGTGCAGAAGAATTGGATAAAGAGTTGAGTGATTATATGAATACTGATACTAATGAAGATGTTAAGGAAGGATCAGTTGCTGATGAAATCACAATGGAATAGCTGGAAATTGTGTTTCTTTTTCTAGTCATATGTTTTATATATTATTATTATTAATAATAAATGATATTTTGTAATATTTTGTTGTGCCTCTATTAATGTGTAGGACTAACCCATCCCTTGAGTCAATTCAACTAATTGAAGATACAACTTCTTTGTTCTTCTTCTAATATCTTTCCCCCAATATAAGAAAGGTATAATACAGGCAATAGTAACAAAATCAATAACTGCCAAAGCAATATAAGTATTTGCAGTTCCAGCCCCATCTAACCAAGGAGAACAAACAAATGTAAAAATACAAGCAAGGGTATTATTAATAATACTTACACCCACCATTCCTTGAATAACAATAGCAGGATAAGCATCCATTAAATATGACATTGCAGTATCACCAATCGAGCCCCATCCGAAGCCAATAAATCCCAATCCGACATATATAACCTGCCATGGCCATTCTCGTTCAGCACCAACGCCAAACATAATCAATCCAATGGGTGAAATAATTAAAGTGATAAATAACAAATATAATCTAAATTCAGCTTCTAGAATGCCATTATTTTTTTCTTTGGCGATCCAAAGGACATGGATATCAGAAATATAACCGGACATGATACATCCAATACATGCACCAATTAAGGTGGCGACATTCATTACCGCAACTCCTGTTTCGGATTTATTCCAAGGTTCATCATAAAAGTAGGTGTCTTGAGTGGTTAAAAAGAAAGTCATGAATGCGTCTTGTAATCCCCAAAGAATACCTGATAACCAAACGGCAGGTAATGTAAATACTTTAAAATAGACAAGAAATCTTTCGAGATATTGTTTGAATCCATATCCTATTAAATATGGTGAAGGAGTGATAATTGCAATTCGATGGAAATAAGGTTTAATTTTTTCTTGATTATTAAGTTTTTCAGGATCATCATTGACAATCATATCAGTTAAATTGGAAGTTATCACTTGAATATTATCATTTTTTGGTTTTTCATCAATATCACTGTTATTATCTGATGATTCATCCTTGTTGTTGTTTGTTGTAGGCGCCACCAGTACTGCTTGAATTGTTTCATTATATGCCGATCTATCAAACACGGTTTCTTCACAACCAAAAATAATAATTATAATAGTTAACCCGCAAATAATGGCCCCCCACCAACCAACCCATCTAAATGATTGATGTAATGAAATAATATGAGCAATAAGTGGACCCAAGAATGACCCAATGGAAGTAGCCAAAATATATACGGTCAATACCGACCCTAATTGATGTTGGAAAAATATATCAGATAAGGATTGTTGAACTTGTGCTTCAGCACAAGCTTCAGACATTCCCACAAACATTTGTGACCAAATAGTATCAGCTGTTCTTCTTGACATACCAAACCATACACAACCCAAAGTTCCAGCGAGTAAACAAACAATATATGTAATTCTTCTTCCATATAACGAGGAAGCCGGTGCAAAAAATATACAAGACCAACCGATAAATATAAAAAGGACACCAGCACCAGTGTTCATTGCATCATAAGAAATTCCATAATATTCATGTAAGGATTCTTGAGCTGCTCCTGCAGAGTTGGAAGTAGCTGCTGTAAGGGCGGTAATGAAGGATACTAAGATGAAATGCCACATTTTTCTTGAAGTTGACCAATTTAATGGATCATTGGGGGAATCTGAAGGTTGGGGTAATAAGATAACACCATCCTTGCTTCTTTTTAAAGGTCTACCTCCGGAGGAAATTGAGGATTGGTCATTGGAGACATAGACGTTAGTTGTACCTGGAACAAAGTTTTCGTCGTAATAATCTGTGACGATAATTGTGTTGTTCATGTTTTTTCAATTGGTGATTTTTTTCTTCTTTGGAAAGTTAGTAGTAATAGTAGCAGTAGTAGTGGTATTGGAAGTGTTTTATAAATATCAAGTGAAAAAAAGGATCAGTCAAACGAGGGGAAAAGCTTATTGATTTATTGGAGGAATAAACAACAATAGTCTATAGAAAATTTCTGATAAGTATTAAGTCTTTCTGGTTATATATATATATATTATTGTAATGAAGTAGTAGGGTTTATGTCAGTTGCACATCGTGTGACGTCTTCTGCTTGTCGTATTAATAAAAAAAAACTTTAAATAATATGTCAGATCAACAAATAAAAAATAAATAATAGAATCTAAGTTGTTTCTTCTTTGTGTATGTATGTGGTATAAATAAAATGACTAAGACTATAGATAGATAGATGGATAACAATATAGTTATATATATCCCCAATAACTGGTAATTAATTCCTCCTTGATAAAGCTTTGGAAAGAAGAACTAAAAAAGAAGGAAAAAGTGAATCAAAAAAAAAATTTTCTTTTGGTTAAAGAGATAAATCCGTTATATAAAATAAAATTTTTAATAATAGAGAAAAACATCCAACAACAACGGATTTAACTATGAAAAAAGAAAAAAAGAAAAAAAGAAAAAAAAGAAATTTTTAAAAGAGATTAAATTTATAACCAGAGAAGATGATGAGATGAGAGGATCACAAAAACTATACACATATATACACAAAATAAACAACAAGTATTAAGAGTCAATGAACAACAGATGAACAGTTGACGATAAGAGAAATAATAGCCTCTTTCCAATGGCGACAGCCACAATGGCGTTTCTTCCAATATATCAAATGGTAATGTTAATTTCTCCGATGATCTGCTGATAAATTCAG